>CM065594.1:270948840-271392876 GCA_033119425.1 Bufotes viridis
GCAGGGGACCCGAGAGCGGGAGGAGAGGGACACTGAGGGGTTAATACTGAGCTGATGATGGGGGCGGGGCTATAGAACACGTGCTCTATTGTGGGGGAGAGACGCAGCGCAGCCTGTGCTCCTCATCCCGGTCATCCGCTACTGCAGGGTCCCGGGGATCGTCCGCCTCAGGCAGAAGGATGGAGGACCGGCCGAGCGGCGCCCTGTGCTCGTTACTGCCGGGACTCTACATCCCCGCCCCTTCTCCGCTTATCCCCGGAGACTCCAATACAGAAAGCCCCCGGTAATCGGTGTAAATCCCGAGCCCCGGGTGTTCTCCACCGCTCCTGTCCCCGCATCTCCCGGCAGCTACAAGACGAGCTGTGCTAGGATCCTACCGGAGGAGACTGAAGGGTTAATCAGTCCCTGAGCTGCAGGGGCGGAGCAATGGAGACAGACAGTCATGGAGAAGCCAATCAGCGGCGCTGGGCGTGGCTCAGTAACCGTTAACAGATCACATGACCTGCTCCTCCAGTAGAACAGCGCGCAGTCAGCAGCAGCTCATTTGCATGGCCCGTGTATAAATACCGCTGCGGTGGGAGGAGGAGGACAGTCGAGATTTTCTTCCTCTAGAAGCGCGCCTTCAGTCAGCATGCCCGATCCCGCCAAGTCCGCCCCAGCGCCCAAGAAGGGCTCCAAGAAAGCCGTCACCAAGGTTCAGAAGAAGGACGGCAAGAAGAGGAGGAAGAGCCGGAAGGAGAGCTATGCCATCTACGTCTACAAGGTGCTGAAGCAGGTCCACCCCGACACCGGCATCTCCTCCAAGGCCATGGGCATCATGAACTCCTTTGTCAACGACATCTTCGAGCGCATCGCAGGGGAAGCCTCCCGCCTGGCTCACTACAACAAGCGCTCCACCATCACCTCCCGGGAGATCCAGATCGCCGTGCGCCTGCTGCTGCCCGGAGAGCTGGCCAAGCACGCTGTCTCCGAGGGCACCAAGGCCGTCACCAAGTACACCAGCACCAAGTGAGCGCCCCCCGCTCCTGCTCTCCTCCCACCTTCTCCAGGACGGAGCGGCCGCACAGTGTGAATACATGGAAGCCTCATGTCCGAGGCGCCGCCCTCACAGCTCTGCTTCTACAAGGCGGATTATTCCCTCATAGGCCGCTGATCCGGAGCAGAGCTCGGCCTCTGCCCAGTGAGCGTCACACTAAGGAGGATGGGGCTAGTAGTGATTGGGCACTGAAGATGATGGGGGGAGTAGTGATCGGACACTGAGGAGGATAGGGGGAGTAGTGATCGGGCACTGAGGAGGATGGGGGAGTGGTGATTGGGAACTGAGAAGGATAAGGTGAGTAGTGATCGGGCAGTGAGGAGGAGGATTGGCAGAGTAGTGAGCGGGCAGCGATGGGGATGGGGGAGTAGTGATTGGACAGTGAGGAGGATGGGGTAAGTAGTGATCGGTCAGTAAAGAGGATGGGGGAGTAGTGATTTGACAGTGAGGAGGATGGGGGGAGTAGTGATCGGTCAGTAAAGAGGATGGAGTGAGTGGGGCGGTTCTTTTTGAATTTACATTCCGGCCCCGCCCTCCCGCTCTGATTGGCTGGGCACAGAAGTGCCGTTGTTTTGAATTTCTCGCTCCTGTAGTAACGGCTTCCTCCGGAGCTGCGCACAGGGATGTGAAGGAAGAGCTGCGGGCAGTCCAGCGATATATTACTGCCCAGGGCTCCGCGGGTGACAGAGGAAGAATCATCAGACACAGGAAGGACATGGAGATCGTCCGCTCCATGAAGCAGTGAGCCCCCCGGCCCTCGCGGTTAGAACGCCTGGATCTCTATAGAGCGCTGTTCACACATTGCCCACTGTCCGCCGGTAAAACGCAGGGTTTGTAGCGTGCGGTCTCCGGGGCTCGGGTGACGGATCCTCTTCCCCATGTCTCCTGCTCAGAGCTATGGATTCCTGTATAGCCTTCACCTGAGCCTGAGTGACACTAAGGGAGGCCATGGGAGCCTCCACATTACATCACAGCCTCCACATTACATCACAGCCTCCGTATTACATCACAGCCTCCAAATTACATCAAAGCCTCCGTATTACCAGCCTCCACATTACATCACAGCCTCCACATTACATCACGGCCTCCACATTACATCACAGCCTCCCTATTACCGGCCTCCACATTACATCACAGCCTCCCTATTACCGGCCTCCACATTACACCACAGCCTCCCTATTACCAGCCTCCACATTACATCACTGCCTCCCTATTACCAGCCTCCACATTACATCACAGCCTCCCTATTACCGGCCTCCACATTACATCACAGCCTCCCTATTACCAGCCTCCACATTACATCACAGCCTCCCTATTACCGGCCTCCACATTACATCACAGCCTCGTATTACCAGCCTCCTCACTACATCATAGCCTCTATTACCGGCCTCCACATTACATTATAGCCTCTAAATTACCGGCCTCTTTATTACATCACAGCCTCTATTACCAGCCTCCACATTACATCACAGCCTCACTATTACCAGCCTCCCTATTACCGGCCTCCACATTACATCACAGCCTCCCTATTACCGGCCTCCACATTACACCACAGCCTCCCTATTGTGGGGGAAGTTACCGCATTTTAATGATTTTATTAATAAATACATTTTCTGTCTGAGACAGATGGTGGTGTCCCTGCTCCACACACCAACCGCTCCCTACACTGGCAGAAGACAGACTGTGGAATGGCTGCCAGATCGGGTTCATTTATAGGGCAGGGGGTGTCCATGCCCCGAAACGTCTCAGTTGGCTGTCCTGTCCCACCTGATGGATGTGCCGGGACAAAGTGTGGCCCAATGCAAAAGAATATGGTGCTGAGTGGGGGCTGAACTGGAATATTGAGGCTGTTGAATAATGTGGAGCCCGGTAATATGGAGGCTGTATTATAGGGTGAGGACTGTAATATGGAGGCTGTAATATAGTATGAAGGCTGTAATATGGAGGCTGTATTATAGTATGAATGCTATAATACAATGTGGAGGCTGAAATATAATATTGAGGCTGTTGAATAATGTGGAGCCCGGTAATATGGAGGCTGTGACATGATGTGGAGGCTGATAATGTAATTGTTGAGATTATAAATTCAAACCACGAGCCCCCCTGAGCTCAGCCAATCAGAGCCGGAGGGCGGGGTCGGGAATGTAAGTTTATCTACAGCCCCGCCCCCAGAAAGGCGTGTCCTCCGCGCAGTTCTCCTCCCGGTCCGCCCATGCTCCATATAAAGGAGGGCTCTGGCCTGAGCAGTCACTGCTTTCTGTTCACACCTAGAAGATGTCTGGTCGCGGTAAAGGAGGGAAAGGGCTCGGGAAAGGCGGCGCCAAGCGCCACAGGAAGGTGCTCCGTGATAACATCCAGGGCATCACCAAGCCTGCCATCCGCCGTCTAGCTCGCAGGGGAGGCGTCAAGCGCATCTCCGGCCTCATCTATGAGGAGACTCGCGGCGTCCTGAAAGTCTTCCTAGAGAACGTCATCCGGGACGCCGTCACCTACACCGAGCACGCCAAGAGGAAGACCGTCACCGCCATGGACGTGGTCTACGCGCTCAAGCGCCAGGGCCGCACTCTCTACGGCTTCGGGGGTTAATGCCGCCTCCGTCCTCACAGCACAAAGGCTCTTCTCAGAGCCGCCCACATCTTCCCGGGGAGAAGCTACAATTCCTTCCGGGCTCAGCCGCCCGCTCTCCGGGCTCCTTCTGGTGGAGAACACCCGGGGCTCGGGATTTACACCGATTACTGGGGCTTTTCTGTATAGGAGTCTGCGGGGAAGGGGCGGGATTGTAGACTCCGGGCTGTACTGAGCACAGGGCGCCGCTGATCTCTGACAATGGTTCTCCGTGCCCTGATGTGCGGGCGGCTCCGGGAGCTCGGTATTAGCCCCTCAGTGACGGGACCGCAGCTCCCGCTGGAAGAAGAAACCTGGAGAGTGACTCCCCCTGTGTGTAATGGACTGCTCCTCCACAGCTCGGAGCTCCCGCTGGAAGGTGGTGCCTGGAGAGTGACTCCCCCTGTGTGTAATGGACTGCTCCTCCACGACCGCTGAATTCTAGCCGGATGGTAATCGGGCGGGAACTCTTCTCTCCCCCTGGTGTCTCCAGTCCCGCTTATCCCCGGGTGGAGGCGGAGGAGCGCTGTGTCATCAGCGCCCCCTGCTGGGGAACAGCGTGCACACATCATGTCAGCACCAGAAGAGCCGGGGGTGGGCGGAGGGGATATCGGGGGAGGGGCTTGTTACCGGAAGATACGCCCATCAGCTGAGAATGGCGGATAGGTTGGGCTCCGCCTCCTGTGAGCGCTGATTGGTCGCAGCAGTTTTGGCGGGCACATCCTTGTACGCTGCTGGGGATGGCGCCCTCTGCTGGTGGTGATGCCGCCGCTGAGTGTACTATGTGTGCGGGGGTTCCGTGCGCTCTATCCCTGGACACCAGAGCAGCGATGTAGCCGGTCTTCTCCGCCCGGAGTGAACTCAGGACTGTTCTCCCCTCCTGGGGAGCGAGAAAACACGGCTACTGAGGGGTTAATACTCAGCGGACGATAGGGCGGGGCTAAAGCACTTAACGGCCCGTGGAGCAGTCCATTACACACAGGGGGCGAACCCTCTACAGCAGCAATGTCCGCCCGTACTCCGCGCCTGTCAGGAGCGGTAAGTGCCCCTATGTGAGGCCTGGACCATCAGGGCTCAGCCCTCACCGCGTACAGGACGCGTCCACAGCGGAGATCAGCGGCATTGCCAGCTCTACAGTACGGATGATGTGGGGGCTCTTAGAAGAGCCTTTGGTCGGGGGTGAGCCGGGCTCACTTGCTCTTGGCCGGCTTGCTGCTCTCGGTCTTCTTGGGCAGCAGCACGGCCTGGATGTTGGGCAGGACGCCTCCCTGGGCGATGGTGACTCCGCCCAGCAGCCGGTTGAGCTCCTCGTCGTTGCGCACGGCCAGCTGCAGGTGACGGGGGATGATGCGGGTCTTCTTGTTGTCGCGGGCGGCATTGCCGGCTAATTCCAGGATCTCGGCGGTGAGATACTCGAGCACAGCGGCCAGGTAGACGGGAGCGCCGGCGCCCACCCTCTCGGCGTAGTTGCCCTTGCGGAGGAGTCTGTGCACACGGCCGACCGGAAACTGCAGCCCTGCCCGGGATGAGCGGGTCTTGGCCTTAGCCCGGACTTTGCCTCCTTGTTTGCCGCGTCCAGACATCGTTCTCTGCAGACCACAAAACAGCAACGAAGACTCTGATGTGTGTGATCCGGAGGAGCCGCCTCCTGCCGCCTTTATAGGCTGCTGCTCCGCCCCCGGCGCCGCTCATTGGCTGGATTACAAGCCTCCAATGGAGACAAGACTCGTGGAGAAGCCAATGAGCGGCGCTGGGCGTGGCTTATGAAGCGCGTAAAGGTCACATGACAAACTCCCGGGCTGGGGTGACGAATCTTCATCCCCGTGTCTCCTGCTCAGAGCTGTATTACCGGCCTCCACATTACATCACAGCCTCCCTATTACCGGCCTCCACATTACATCACAGCCTCCCTATTACCAGCCTCCACATTACATCGCAGCCTCCCTATTACCAGCCTCCACACTATATTACCAGCCTCCACACTATATTACAGCCTCCATATTACCAGCCTCCACATTACATCACAGCCTCCATATTACCAGCCTCCACACTATATTACAGTCTCCATATTACCAGCCTCCACATTACATCACAGCCTCCATATTACCAGCCTCCACACTATATCACAGCCTCCATATTACCAGCCTCCACATTACATCACAGCCTCCATATTACCAGCCTCCACATTATATTACCAGCCTCCACATTATATTACAGCCTCCATACTTCATTATTAACTTCTATATTAGCAGCCTCCAAATTACAGTTCAGCCTCTACACATTATGGAGGCTCCCTGCAGCTTACCAAGGAGAGCGCCGTACGTTGTATAGTGGCAGTGCTCGGTATTGCAGCTACCATTAACTTGAATGAGGCTGAGCTGCTCCTCGGTCATGTGACCAATGTACGGTGATGTCACCGGCCTCTTCTAATTGGTGGGGTCCCGGGTGTCGCACTCCCACACATCTGATATTGATGACCTATACTGAGTCATAAATATATTTTCCCCTAGAACCTCCCATCCAGGACAGGAAACCTGAGAAGATAAAGAGGTCTACAGCTGCCACGTCCTCCGGAGAGGAGGTTCACACCCAAGGTCTGGGTCTTTACACCGTATTGGGAGCTCTCCCATGGCAGCACAAGTCCCTGTTCTATATCTATCTTCTATGACCAGAGCTGCAGCTAAGAGAAGCTGATCCTGTCTAGAAGAAGGATTGCTGCCAGGACTGCCGATGACAGCAACATACACTGTGGTAGCGCATGCTTGTTGGAGGAATTTGTTAGGTTCACAGTCACTGGCTGCTGCAGACCCGGGTCAGTAAGATCGTGCACGCACCTCATCACAGTGCTGGCGCCTAGAGACCGAGACCAGGCCTATAGTTAGTTAGTTTCTGTTTGTGTCAGGCCACAAGGATCGTTAACTGTTCATTGGGAGGACTTCACAGTTAAAGTTAACACCGGAGAGCTGATAAGCTGCACCACAAACTGAAGCCAGGCTGGCGTTTACGGAGAAGAAACACTAAGGCACATTGGAGTGGGGTATAATACGATTGTGCGGCGTTGTGCTGCACCACAGGCTAGCCCACACCACGCACCCACTTGTTCCTGATTTTTAGGGTAACAACAGGTAAGGCATGGCTGTTTTAGTTGAGCCCGCCAGCAGGTAAATTACCACTTTTACCTCCAGCATCTACCGGAGGGCGCCGCGCAGCACAACGGTCTCAGCCTTAGGCCTCTCACACGGGCGTCCCGGATTTGCTCCAGATGCGTCCCCAGTGCATTGTGGGAAACCAGCGCGTGAGTGCGCATGCTATTTTAGTCAGTTTTGACAGAGTTTTGATTGCGTTGTTTTTTTCCTGTGCAAGTGCAATGCATTTTGCACACACGTGATAAAACTTGAATGTGGTACCCAGACCCAAACTTCTTCACACATAGTTATAAGGGAAAATAATAGCATTCTTAACCACTTGAAGACCACAGGTTTATACCCCCCTAGTGACCAGGCCCTTTTTTACAATTCCGCACTACACTACTTTCACCGTTTATTGCTCCGTCATGCAACTTACCACCCAAATGAATTTTACCTCCTTTTCTTCTCACTAATAGAGCTTTCATTTGGTGGTATTTCATTGTTGCTGACATTTTTACTTTTTTTGCTATTAATAAAAATTTAACGACATTTTTGCAAAAAAATGACATTTTTCACTTTCTGTTGTAAAATTTTTTAAAAAAAACTAAATTTCTATATAAATTTTTCTCTAAATGTATTGTTCTACATGTCTTTGATAAAAAAAAAGTCCAATAAGTGTATATTTATTGGTTTGGGTAAAAGTTATAGCGTTTACAAACTATGGTGCAAAAAAGTGAATTTCGGCATTTTGAAGCAGCTCTGACTTTCTGAGCGCCTGTCATGTTTCTTCAGGTGCTAGAATGCCAGGAAAGTATAAATACCCCAAATCACACCATTTTAGAAAGAAGACACCCCAAAGTATTCGCGGAGGGGCTTGGTGAGTTCATGTATCATTTCATTTTTTTCACAAGTTAGCGGAAAATGACACTTTCTGAGGAAAAAAATAATAATAAAGTTTCCATTTCTGCTAACTTCTGGCAAAAAAAAAAAAATCTCATACGGGCTCATTATGCCCCTCAGTGAATACCTTGGGGTGTCTACTTTCCGAAATGGGGTCATTTGTGGGGTGTTTGTACTGTTCTGGCATTTTGGGCGGGAGCTAAATTGTGAGCCGCCATGTAAAAGCTAAAGGTACTCATTGGTTTTAGGGCCCCTTTGCACCCAGGCTGCAAAAAAGTGTCACTCATGTGGTATCGCCGTACTCAGGAGAAGTAGGGCAATGTGTTTTGGGGTGTATTTTTACATATACCTATGTTGGGTGAGAGAAATATCTCTGTAAACTGACAACTTTGTATAAAAAATGTAAAAATTGTCATTTACAGAGATATTTCTCACACCAGCAGGGTATATATAAAAATACACCCCAAACACATTGCCCCACTTCTCTGAGTGCAGCGATACCACATGTGTGACACTTTTGCAGCCTGGTGCAAAAGGCCTAAGTCAATGAGTACCTTTAAATTTCTGAGGGCATTTTACGCATTTGGATTCCAGACTTCTTCTCACGCTTTAGGGGCCCCTAAAATGCCAGGACAGTATAAATACCTCACATGTGACCCCATTTTAGAAAGAAGACACCCCAAGGTATTCCGTGAGGGGTATGGTGAGTTCATGTAAAATTTTATTTTTGTCACAAGTTAGTGGAATATGAGACTTTGTAAAAAACAAAATAAAAAAATAAAAATATATCAATTTCCGCTAACTTGTGCCAAAAAAAAAAATTCTGTGAACTCGCCATGCCCCTCACGGAATACCTTGGGGTGTCTTCTTTCCAAAATGGGGTCACATGTGGGGTATTTATACTGCACCTGGCATTTTAGGGAACCTAAAGCGTGAGAATCCAAATGCGTAAAAATGCCCTGTAAATCCTAAAGGTACTCATTGGATTTAGGGCCCTTTGCGCATCTTGGCTGCAAAAAGTGTCACTCATGTGGTATCGCCGTACTCAGGAGAAGTAGGGCAATGTGTTTTGGAGTGTATTTTTACATATACCCATGCTGGGTGAGAGAAATATCTCTGTAAACTGACAACTTTGTATAAAATATTTATAAAAGTTGTCAGTTTACAGCGATATTTCTCACACCCAGCATGGGTATATGTAAAAATACACCCCAAAACACATTGCCCTACTTCTCCTGAGTACGGCGATACCACATGAGTGACACTTTTTGCAGCCAAGATGCAAAGAGACCCTAAACCAATGAGTACCTTTAGGATTTCACAGGCCATTTTTACGCATTTGGATTCTCACGCTTAGCACCCTAAAATGCCAGGGCAGTATAAATACCCCACATGTGACCCCATTGTGGAAAGAAGACACCCAAGGTATTCTGTGAGGGGCATGGCGAGTTCACAGAAAAAAATTTTGACACAAGTTAGCGGAAATTGATATATATATATATTTTTACAAAGTCTCATATTCCACTAACTTGTGACAAAAAATAAAATTTTACATGAACTCACCATACCCCTCACGGAATACCTTGGGGTGTCTTCTTTCTAAAATGGGGTCACATGTGGGGTGTTTGTACTGCCCTGGCATTTGAGGGTCTCCATAATCATTACACGTATGGCCAGCATTAGGAGTTTCTGCGATTCTCCTTATATTGAGCATACGGGTAATGAGATTTTTTTCCGTTCAGCCGCTGCGCTGAAAAAAAAAAAAATGAGCAGCACAGATTTTTTCATTCGCATCGGTCAATGTGGATGAAAAAATCTCTGCCAAATCAGTGATTGCGGTGCGGTGGGCGCTAGCTAACTAACAAGTAGCTAACTAACTGGCGGTGATAGCGGGACCCTTATGCCCCATTCACACGTCCGAAATTCTGTTTGCGGAGCGGAATTGCGGACCCATTCATTTCTATGGGGACAGACTTTGTCCCGCTCGGATCGGAATTACGGATCCGCGCTTCGAGTCTGCACTTCCGTTCCACAAAAATATAGAACATGTCCTATTCTTGTCATAATTGCGGACAAGAAAGCATTTTCTATATAGTTCTGTGCTTGGATCTGCAAAATGCGGAAGCGCATTGCCGGTGTCCGTATTTTGCGGATCCGTCCAGATCCAGATCCATGGATCCGCAGATCCATGGATCCATAAAACACATACTGGACGTCTGAATGAGCCTGTAGGGGGTGATTAGTGACAGGGGGGTGACAGGGGGTGATCAGGGGGTGACATGGGTGATCAGGGGTTAATCAGTGATGGGGGGGTGGGGGGTGTGTGTAGTGATTGGTGCACTTTTCCTATGTTTCCTCTGGTGGTCCCAAACAAAGGGACCACCAGGCGAACTGGACAGCAGGCATATCAGGCGCTGTTTAAAAAACAGCGTCTGATATGCGATTTAAATGCGGTTTTTCGCATCTACAGCCTGCCAGCGCATGATCAGCGCTGGCAGGCTGTAGTTTCAGTTGTCCGGCTCCGATCACATGAGCGCGCACGCCACGGCGCGCGGCGTTCATGTGAAATCTCGGGTCTCACGAGATGACGCCGATAGGCGGCAGTGAGACCTGAGAGAGCCGCCGCGCTGACGCCCATCGGCGTTAGCGTGGCGGCAAGTGGTTAATACAGAATGCTTACTAAAATGTGCCTTGAAGGGGTTAAAAAAAAAAAAACTCACCTCATAGTCTTCTTTGAGCTCATCTGCACAGCCCCATTGCAGGGAATGGGTCCGGATTCAGTGCGGGTGCAGAGTTCACGTCACGCATTGCACATGCGAGGAATACGCGCCCGTGTAATCGGGGCCTTAGGGCTGGGTACATGTACCTTTAATTGTGTGTTCCCAGCATTTGTGGTTGTGCTCATTATCACATATAAATAAAATACTGTTTTGGCAAAACTGGTGTTGTAGTTGCTTTCCTCCCATCGCTATATCCTGGGGAGCCCACCCTGGTACACGGCTTACAGAACAGAGGAGTGACATCTATTGTCTGCCCCTTACAATGCAGCTCTAACACCTCTCGCAAGGTAGTTCATAAAACTACAGATTCTCTATAGGATTGGTGTCCAAAGGGCAGCATGATCTAGTGCCGCCTCCCCTCACTATTGTCAAATGACTCCGCCATGTTGATGAAATGTTGTAAATAACCACTCCAGCACATAATGATGATCCTGAATACTCATGAGCTCCTGATGACAGGAGGGCGGAGAAAGCCAGAATGTGCAGAACGTCAGGACTCGGCCTGTGCGGGAGCTGACAGAACCTAGCCGCATAAAACTGCTGACCGATTCCCTGGAAAAGCCTCACTCATGTGAATGCAATTAACTCCTTACCTCCAGGACTGAAGCTTGAGTTACCAGTATTTAATGCCAGAGATTACTTGTACAAGCCATTTTTTTTATCCAATTATTTTTATTGACATTTCAAAGTTATAGAACAAAATGTACATGTGAGTTTTATACACAAGGATAAAAGGCTGCCTTTTAGCCACATTTAGGGTGGTACAGCAGCTTGTAAAATGTCCCTGTGAAAACAGCTGGTATCCCTATCGAGTCATTAAAAACAGGCAGATACAACAAATGACAAAATGGTCAGATCTCCAAATAAACTAAATAATTAAAACAAGAGGCGAGTGGTCTCCTGTGAATGTGTTAATGGTACAAAACTTCAAATAATCAGAAGTCGCTCCCAGGAGTGTCCTTAGAATAGGCGACTTCAGCGACCTAGTAATTACTTCTTAGACATAGATGGCAGGGTCTGTTGGGGCAATTACGCTTGCGTCTATGATCATCGGGGTTCAAATCAAAGAAGAAATCATATGTGTACACATATTGAGAAGGCCGATACAAGCAAAATGTTCTAGAACAGCGGCTACACCTCTGGGGATGGTGCTCACCCGTCAGTGCACCCAAACCGAAAAATAGCAATGAATATAGTACACTGACATAGGGGCACTCAATCCCGGAACTTGTCGATAAAATATTTATTCTATAAAAAAGCACATAAAACATGAAAGACAATACAATTCACCCCAGTCGGTGTGTCCCGACCCACCCGCTCATAAATAGCAATTGAATTAAGGATGAGGAGTATCGATATTCAGTCCATATAAATATCCAGTAGGTCCAAGTATCTGTTCTGAACTGAGTAATGAGCACTGTTCACTCAGTATATCAATTCAACCATGCACCCCGATTCATCAATAGTGGACATTCAGTGATTCACCGGGATTAGCATTTATTGGTACCCGGCTCACTGCACAGGATATCCTTAATGTTATTTACTTGCCTCTCACCGCATTCGGACTGGCATAAAGTATTTTCAGCTTTCGCTGTACACTTACATGCAGCTACTTCCCGGGTTCGCGTCCTTAGAATCGCTCAAGCAAACCACCGCGGCGTCCCACGTGGTATGGAGTCTATACGCGACGTCTCACGTGACTCCGAATCTCGAAGTTCCTTGAGCGTGATGGATGGTGTGTTCCCAGGTCTTTAGCGGTTTATGCGTTTTTTAGCGGGTTTCAAGCGTTTTCTATAAAAGTGGTGGATCTGTTACAGTCACCTTTTTGTGTTTTTTATAAGAAATGGTGGACCTGTTTCAAATATTTTGTTGTATTTTTATTGTATTTATAAACGGATATTATTCCTTTTTTTACTATGGATTCTATATGTGGAAAGAATTAATTTATGTAATAGATTAGATATCCATCCCTGGGAAGTGGAACCAATGAGTTAACAATTAACTTCACCCCATGAGGCTTTAAATAGGATTGAATTCCTTGCTGTTGGTATCACTGAGGAAGGGGTGGAGACCCTGAAACGCGTTTAAGAGAATTCACAGCAAGGATTTGGAGGATCGCATATGCACAGTAAAGATTTCCTGAGAACTTTTAAAGATTTGTCTGGTATATACCTGATTAACCGCTAAAGACCTGGGAACACACCATCCATCACGCTCAAGGACCTTCGAGATTCGGAGTCACGTGAGACGTCACGTATAGACTCCATACCACGTGGGACGCCGCGGTGGTTTGCTTGAGCGATTCTGAGGACGCAAACTCGGGAAGTGGCTGCATGTAAGTGTAGCTGAAAATACTTTACTTGCCTCTCACCGCATTCGGACTGGCGTAAATAACATTAAGGATATCCTGTGCAGTGAGCCGGGTACCAATAAATGCTAATCCCGGTGAATCACTGAATGACTGTCCACTATTGATGAATCGGGGTGCATGGTTGAATTGATATAATGAGTGAACAGTGCTCATTACTCGGTTCAGAACAGATACTTGGACCTACTGGATATTTATATGGACTGAATATCGATACTCCTCATCCTCAATTCAACTGCTATTTATGAGTGGGTGGGTCGGGACACCAACTGGGGTGAATTGTCAATTGTATTGTCTTGCATGTTTTATGTGCTTTTTTATAGAATAAATATTTTATCGACAAGTTCCGGGATTGAGTGCCCCTATTTCAGTATTCTGATACAGGCAAAATTCTTTAAAGCAGTGATCTCCTCTATTGAGTTAATTATTGATTTTACTGGCAGACATCCGGGCAGCTGTGGGCGTTAGATAGCTTAAGCAAAAAAATACAAAACAGTGAAACGCAACAGCTACATAGAAGCGAGACATCCTCTTATACACAGGATGTGAAACCAGAACAGCAAGAGTTAGCATTTCTGAGAATAGAGAAGATTTAGGGGGGGGTGGGGGGAATGTCAACTGCTCCCTCGCACCTGCAATTAAGTTGACATCTCACTAACCACTTAATGAACTCTGGTCCAGAAAAACAAAATGGAGTGCTGTCTCCCACAGGGTCAAAGACTTCCTACCTTTCGGATCTTAATACATCCACTTTGCTAAACATGGTATGAGTTTGGTAGCGAGTGAAATGAAATGGTCAGAGGCATTGTAGGATTATGGACTGTTTGTGTAATAGATGGAGGCAATATATTGTTGATATGCGCTTGTCAGCACGTTTATATTCTTTCCAAGGGCCCCATAGACGTAAAAAGTTAGCGTGAGATCTATTAGCCCAACTGGCTGATTATTCCATAATGGTGTATGGTGTATATTACCTCTTCATTCAGCATAACTGGTGCGTCAGCCGTGCAGACAGTGAATATTACCATCTTTCTACTGCATCAGTTTAGTAGTAGTATCTATATTAAAAGATTTTCGTCTTTTTCTACAGTCTTATCAATCGAAGTTTTTGGAGATCAGCACCTCCGTAAGGTCTCCATTCACCACCATTACATAAGCGGGGCAGTGTATATAGCTGCCAGGACCGCACTATAGGAAGCATGATGACTCACATACGTGAAGTGAAAATACAATGAATGGTGGCCCCAAGGTACCTCGGTCCGACACAGCCTGGAACGTCCTAGTTCTATAGTGCTTACATACACAGTGCTGTCACTCACATCAGACTCTGTAAGCCCCAATGGGGACAATCTGTGTAGGAAGCCTATATAAAACACACACAGAAAACATACAACTCTGCTGATGCTATCCTTCAACCCCAGCTCTGCAGCATGCTTCCCAATGACCTCTCATGACTCTCCATCACATAGGTAGATAATGTCTGTCCTCTCCCCCACTTAAGTACACATTATCTCTTGTATTCACCCACCTGTAGTTTTCACAATACCTATTATTCCGTCTCATGTTCGTCTTTCACATCACAGTGATGCTCACTACGCCTTATGTCTGCTGAGATAAATCCCCCCAATGGCAAGGACATAGCCACTCGATAAATGCCCAAGATTCAGGGATCTAGCATATGGAAATCTGTGGCTGGCAGTAAAGCTGACCTCAGTTAAGAGCAGGATATGAAACACCTTAACCAAAAAATAGCAACTGAACTATCAGCAAGGGCAGAATGGTGTCTGAGATTCATATCACGTCTGATGTAGGAGCAGAGGAGACAAGCGTTAATGTAAAGCAAGGACCAGGAACCTTCGGCACTCAAGCTGATGTCAAACTCCCAGCACGAACACTTTCTTGTATCTTCTTGCAACTCCCATAGAAGTGAAAGAAGGATTCTGGGAGTTGTGGTTTTAGAACAGCCGGAGTACTGGCAGTTGCTGATCCCTAATGTAAAGTGTAAGTGTGCTCGATGGATCACTACTGACCCAATATTCTTCTCGCAGATTACGAATCAAGACCTCTGGAGGATGAATGTGATCGTCAGTCCAGAGAATGGCTGCGCTCCATCCGCATTAAGGCCTAACACATTGATAAGCTGTCTACTGAAGAAGTTACTGGACCAGTTCTGGAAAATAGAAAATAAAGGAAGGCTTTCTGAAAGGTCTTGGTATGAAACAAGAACAAATACAACTGCTTATTGAAGAAAGAAATGCACTCGTAAAGAAACACAAACTCAGCCAATCCCAACCGAGAACCAGCACAAATCCAATGAATGAACGGAACCAGGACACGCCAGCTGTGCATTCAGCATGTGAATCAGAAATACGTATACACAATTCAGGGGCAATTTATAGACCTCTCGATAAAGTAGGAAATTTCAAGTACGTGAAGGGCAAAGTCCTGCCTCTAGAATCTGGAGAAGACATTATCAAACCCTGCCACGAGTACAAATCACTCGTCATTGCCTCTGAGCTGGACTGCAAAAAAGCTACAAGCAAAATTTGCCTCTGCTTGTATGAACAGGAGGACAAATGGCACAATACATTTCGGGGTGATGGACAACAAGGACAAAATGTTACAAACATGGGCAGATAATGGGGGTCCGAGTGAAGAATCAGGATTGGTACGTTGATGCTTTGGATTTCATAGAAAAGTGTTTTAATACTGGTCAGCAGCATGCAGCCAGAGCTTGTATCCGCACCCCCAAATTCATCGAGGTTGTAGCTAAAGAGCATGGAGATCAGCGCTTTGTGGGGGGAGGTGGACGTAGTGCCCAATTCAGGGTTTGTAAAAGGACAACTTTTCAAAGTAAATTTACCAAATGAGGAAGGAGACAAAGTAAAGGCAACCCATTACTGTAGAACTGGAGCCAAATCGGAGTCAATCCTCGACGCTGTGCAGTTTAAGCAAAACTTTCCAAATTTGGATACGGCAAGAGAAAAGGCAAAAGTGAATGCTACCTGTGATGTGCCCACCACAGAGGATTTAGGAAGGAAAATCTGTTTTGTCGACAGATGGTAAAAAAAAAAATACATCAGTGGTTCTCTCAGGTACATACTGGTCACAAATCAGTGCACTGACAATTACCTCATACATGTAAATTTTTTAATGTGGTTGAATATTGTGTGTGTTTTTTACTTTGATCCAAGCTCAGATAGTAATGGCCTGGGCTCCGAATATAAAAAAGCATCATGCAATTAACATTCATTCCTTAAATAGTTACTCAAATGAAGGGACGGGAGACCTCAAAAAGAGTCTGTCCCTGTTTAACCAAAACAGCTGGATATTTTGTAATGGTCGCAGCAATTACCGGGGTGGGGATGAGCCATGTGATGAAAGCACCTGGGTCCGAACAAAGAGGCAGCTTCTAAAAAAAGACCATTACATTCATCTCTGAAGAAATTCTGCCAAAGGGATGCTTCATTGTTGTCTTCCTTTTGCCATCTTCTGTGGAGAAACCAATAAATCGATACTTTCCATGAGTTTTACAGAGTTAAGTGGCATGGACTATATAATCTGCATAAAAGAGAACAAAGACAACTATGAGAAGTGGGCCAGCCAAGCACAGACTTCCTGCAATAAGAAGATTCTAGACCAGAGAAGCATTGCAGGAATGAAACTCAGAAGATTTTGGACCATTGCATCTATATGACTACCTGTGTCGTCTTCAGTTAGACAGTCATGTTTCCACAAAGGGAGTTTGTGTCCTCACCACCCCAGATGGAGAGAATGCATTCTCTAGCAGTTCTGTGCGCCAACGAATGCGAGAACACAAATCTGGAAGATCTGAACAAGGAGCAAGTTGGAGATTGAAACAACGTTCTACAGAGGTGGGAAGTCAGCTGGAAGCACTTCTGGCTTGCAGAACAAGGGAAATGTGAAGCCTTTATTGAGCGAGAAGCTTGTATGGAGGTCCAGAACATTTTAAATGACAATCGGTCTGGAAACCAGGTCAGACTTCCAGTTTCTAGGATAAACATTTCCACCAGCCAGGAAGTGGAGGGAGTATCGTTGCAAGACAATTTGGGGGGGGGGGGGGAGTTAAGGTGTGCTGTAATGAAATCTTTATTTTCAGTCATGACCGTGTGAACATGCTGTGAGTTTCCGAGAATATGAAGAGAAAGACATCCACCTCTGCTTCCCAGTCCTGCTGCTCTTTGAAGACTGTGCCGATGAGTACATCGATGACCTAAGGGTTGTGTTAACTAAAGTAATGGTGTGTAAGAAGACTGCTCCCACAAAATTATGTTTCATCCTTCTAAGCTGTAAAAGAGTGAATGCCCCAGAAAATCTCGCCAAGTCTTCTGCACTCTACACTGTTGCAATTACTCACAAACTGAGTAAGGATGAAAAAAGGAAGTTTACGACAAAAGCAGAGAAACTTAAGAAGCACTTCTCCCACGAGTCAATCATAACATTCATTTTAATGAGTCAAGAGTCTGTCGAAGAATGCGTGACCAACTTCATTCATAACGTCATGGAAAATGTTGACCACTCGAACATAACCTGTCTGATGAGGTACGTGGCCTTACTGAACTTCTACAACCAAAACTCTTACATCTCCGTGTCCCACTGTGAGGAGTTCATGGGACTTGAAGCACATACAGCAGAAGTAAGTGGACTAAGGCAATACAAGTTCAATAGTTCCCTCAGTGAACAAGCTAAACTAATCTTCATTGGGAGAGCTGATCCGATAACTTCTATAACCTGCATCCATATCATCCATCCGTATGTGGCACAGGAAATCTTAGAGCAGCTCCCTGATAATCCGCACAGCCAAACTGCTATGGCCCTGATTTAAGAGAATGTCTTGTTTCTGCACGAGTTTCAAGATTTTTTTCAGACTTGATTTTTTCGCAGACATAAAATTAGCAGGGGTGACAGCATCAACTCGTTCCAGTCTCCTCTTATTGAGCACGTCTGTAAGGAGGAAGGAGGAGAAAAAAAAAAAAAAAAAAAAAGCCATTGAGCTGTTAAAAGTTGCCTACAAGCGCTTTGACAAAGATCCCTTTCTGGCCCAGCAGCTTGCCGGACTGCATTATAAATATGAGCAGTTTGAGGACACGATAGACTGGGCAGAGACCACCAAGTCACAGCTACCCAACGATTCCTTTATACTGGACACTGAAAATCTTCTTATATACCTGTCCTTCGGTGTCTTACTAGCCAAGAGCAGCAATGGAGTGCCCCTAGAGGACGCCCTGGAGTTTATTGAGCACGCACTGAAAGCCATGCCGTGTTTTCGGGCAGCACAGAAGAGTAGCCAAGGTTGAATCCGAGACCATGAACAACTCTGGATATTTTGGTGTAGTGGAAGTTGATTGCCGTTTGTTAAAGTTTGTCAACACTGGAAATTTTCCCTCAGATTGAAAATGGAAAAGCAATGAACTGCTGCGCTACCTCTTAACACATTACATTCCAGATGCCATCAAGAAACCCTGGTCCAAGTTTCACAACCATTTAAAAGGTCTACAGCAGCTGCAGATCTGAAGATCTCAGTTACTTCAGTACTGAAAAAAAGTAATGACAAGGAGCAGAAGAACTAGGAGGATAAACAAGTTAACTCCCACGAACCTGGCAGCTGCCCAAAACTAAGGCGTTTGTAAGTTTTTTTAGATCACAACTTTTGCTTCCAAGTGAAAACAGTGAAGATTAAAGGCGGTGGGGGGCAGCACCACCACAACAATTCTGTCCCTGCTGTCCGATTACAACGCTGGAACAAAGCTTTCAAGCATAATCGATCTTTACACGCACTGTCCGGCAGGTGAAGACTTGGATGAAGTAGACTTAATTACATAATGAGTCACATAGTAGTTGGGGGGAGCTGGAAGCTACACCGGCAAGCTAAGTCTTCAGAAATTACGGGACCTCAGCAAAAGATTCCAAAACCCAAAAGTCTTTTCCAGCGAGTGCTTATCTTCTGCTCCAGCTCCGCTACTGGAAGGATGACATCATGGACCAGGAGCCTGATGCAAATAAAGATCCGATTCTAAGATCTGCTCTTCAGAATGCTCGACGACTGCATGAAATCAGGATCGAGAATGTCCCTGTGTGCAAAAAACAGAGCAATGTCATATTCTTGAGACATGGTTACGGCCTTTATAAACTGCTCCACAGAAGCAAGGTGGAGAACCACACGGAGGGACCTGTGAATGAGTGGAGATTAAAGCTGAATGATGGAAATGTGGGGAAATTAAATAGAAGCGCCTTAGAACCGTGCCAGGTTTTCCAGAGAATGGGAGGATTTATGTGATGGGACAATGCAAAAAGGAGTGGATTGAGATTGTCTCCATAAACTCCTCCATGCCTTAAGGGAATGAGAATGTGACTTTTTACCTGGGATTTTCATACGCAGGGCTTGTTGCAAACAACCTAAAGGTGCAATGAGAGCACTGAATTCTGTCTGATCCAGAGTCTATGAAGATCTCACATGATGTAAAGCTTAGCCAATGCCCTGTCACCTAACACTAATAAAATTCTTGCCTCCGCAGCACTCACTGACCTCCATGTCTGGGATCCTGGCCGTGTGACCACTTTCCAGGGTCCAGTTCTGCTACTGACCATGTAGGTTGTAACTGACAAGACAGACAACTTCACGGGGAATGAGATTTCCTTTAATTCTTTTTTACAATGAACACATTAGGATTCTTTAGTTTATTGCACATAATTCACCCACACTGGGCAGCAGGAACGTGAACTCTACTGGTCACGTGGGCTTCACGCTGCCTCCCTGCTGGTATGTGACAATTAATTACAGCACTGCCCCTTCTATAGGGGTAAAGATGGTGTCTCTATGTGACATACACCCCCTGCTGGCAGGATTTCCACCGCACAGAGTAGCAGTCACTGCAGATTCGTGTGGAAGGACAGTGGTTGGTTCTAGCAAGGCTGATTCATGTTACTACGATCAACGTATTCGCCCACCGAAGGCGACGATTCTGACTCCACACTCGTATCTTTAAAGCGGTCCAACACAATGCGCACGCTTGAGGTCCATAGGAAGAGTAATCTGCTCCCCTACCTTCTTTAAACCAGTTCAGTGCACCCACATCTCTAGGAAAACATGTGGCAGTGGTCAGCACAGTCCTGAGACAGCAGATTGTAGAAATAGCTCCTGACCTGTGGAAAGAAGGGGTTAAAAATCCAATACAGCGAGCACAGTACAAGCCCCCAACTGCCTTCCCCTCACTCCCCTGTACACCATCCCAACACCCAACCACCTCCCCTCACTCCCCTGTACACCATCCCAGACACCCAACCACCTCCCCTCACTCCCCTGTACACATCACCGACACCCAACCACCTCCCCTCACTCCCCTGTACACCATCCCGACACCCAACCACCTCCCCTCACTCCCCTGTACACCATCCCGACACCCAACCACCTCCCCGACACCAAACCACCTCCCCTCACTCCCCTGTACACCATCCCGACACCCAACCACCTCCCCGACACCAAACCACCTCCCCTCACTTCCCTGTTCACCATCCCGACACCCAACCACCTCCCCTCACTTCCCTGTACACCATCCCGACACCCAACTGCCTTCCCCTCACTCCCCTGTACACCATCCCGACACCCAACCACCTCCCCTCACTCCCCTGTACACATCACTGACACCCAACCACCTCCCCTCACTCCCCTGTACACCATCCCGACACCCAACCACCTCCCCGACACCAAACCACCTCCCCTCACTTCCCTGTACACCATCCCGACACCCAACTGCCTTCCCCTCACTCCCCTGTACCATCCCGACACCCAACCACCTCCCCTCACTCCCCTGTACACATCACTGACACCCAACCACCGTCCCCTCACTCCCCATTACAGACACCCAACCACCTCCCTCTCACTCCCCTGTACACATCACCAACACCCAACCACCGCCCCCTCACTCCCCATTACAGACACCCAACCACCTCCCTCTTACTTCCCTGTAAACATCACCGACACCCAACCACCGCCCCCTCACTCCCCATTACAGACACCCAACCAGCCCCCCCTCACTCCCCTGTACACCAGCCCAACACCCAACCACCACCCTCACGCCCCTGTATACAAGCCTATAAAGCATGTTCCACACGTCCACACTCTTCATGGAGATCGAGGCTTTGGGGACATGAGCTCAGGGCATATTATCGCTCACCAAACAGTACCCTCCATATCATAGGCCCCCCTCTTACGTCTCCCCTACAATTTGCCATGAACTGGAAGCTATGAATTTAAAGATCTCAGCCGCTTACATCCCATCTACTAGAGAGTGGAAGGGTGGCCCCCTTACCTCCGGGCACCTGTGCAGCAGCACACATCGTATGTCAGCCCTGGAACGGACACCTCACCTAGCACAGGATGAGAATGAACAGACTGCACACCAGGGGCCCCGGCTGGGGTGACAGATTTAGAAGAAGAGCGCAGCCCGCAGTCTACATTCACAGGACACTACCACACAGAGATGAAGGCGGCTGTAACCTCTGAGCCCCAGGAGGAGGGCAGCAGCCGGGGCACCTGGGGGTATGACTGGCACAGCACAGGAACATGCACACAGGTTAGCAAAGCAGTGGCAGATATGAGGCCTACAGGGCTGGTTACAGAGAGGCTACGCCCATAGACAGTGCAGGTTAAAGAGAAATGTACAAACACAGAGTACTTACAGATGACAACTAACCTGTACTGGCAGCGCGCTGCAAGCTCTTCTCTACCAGTAACCGGCTGAATTAACAGAAACAAAGGCATTAACAAAGGAGCAGATGTGTGCCCCCCGAACACCCCCCACCAGGCATGATCCGAGATGCACCCACTTCTGCACCAGCATGGCATCCAACAGTCCTGGCCTTACAGTAACAATGCCTGCTCTGGAGTGCTTAACTGCCTCAAATTTACCAACACAAATGCAGGCAAGTATGCACTAGGGGGCACTCACCGCATACAGATTATACAGCCACCACTAGAGGGAGCTCACTACATACAGATTATACAGCCACCACTAGGGGGCGCTCACTACATACAGATCATACAGCCACCACTAGAGGGAGCTCACTACATACAGATTATACAGCCACCACTAGAGGGAGCTCACTACATACAGATTATACAGCCACCACTAGAGGGAGCTCACTACATACAGATTATACAGCCACCACTAGAGGGAGCTCACTACATACAGATTATACAGCCACCACTAGAGGGAGCTCACTACATACAGATTATACAGTCACCACTAGAGGGAGCTCACTACATACAGATTATACAGCCACCACTAGAGGGAGCTCACTACATACAGATTATACAGCCACCACTAGAGGGCGCTCACTACATACAGATTATACAGCCACCACTAGAGGGAGCTCACTACATACAGATTATACAGCCACCACTAGAGGGAGCTCACTACGTACAGATTATACAGCCACCACTAGAGGGAGCTCACTACGTACAGATTATACAGCCACCACTAGAGGGAGCTCACTACGTACAGATTATACAGCCACCACTAGAGGGCGCTCACTACATACAGATTATACAGCCACCACTAGAGGGCACTCACTACATACAGATTATACAGCCACCACTAGGGCAAGCTCAATACATTCAGAACATTCGACCCCCCCCCCCCCCACCTGAAGACAGAGCAGAAGGATTGCCCCCCCCATAGAGAGAGGGCAGAAGACCAGGCAATCCCTGCAGAGACAGGGCAGTGAAATTCCCCGGCAACAGGGGAGAGGATTGTGTGATTATGCCGGTGAGAAATAACTAGGCCAGGGATGGCCAACCTGAGGCTCTCCAGCTGTTTTAAAACTACAACTCCCACTATGCCCTGCTGTAGGCTGATAGGTGTGAGCATGATGGGAGTTGTAGTTTTGCAACAGCTGGAGAGCCTCAGGTTGGCCATCCCTGAACTAGGCAGACTTGAAATCCAACAGTGTGGAAGAGCTGGCGACTACTCCTGGTACTGTCACAGTACTACAGCTGGCTGGTGCGCACCACTCCTGGTACTGTCTCAGTACTACAGCTGGCTGGTGCGCACCACTCCTGGTACTGTCACAGTACTACAGCTGGCCGGTGCGCACCACTCCTGGTACTGTCACAGTACTACAGCTGGCCGGTGCGCACCACTCCTGGTACTGTCACAGTACTACAGCTGGCTGGTGGGCACCACTCCTGGTACTGTCACAGTACTACAGCTGGCTGGTGGGCACCACTCCTGGTACTGTCACAGTACTACAGCTGGCTGGTGCGCACCACTCCTGGTACTGTCACAGTACTACAGCTGGCTGGTGCGCACCACTCCTGGTACAGTCACAGTACTACAGCTGGCTGGGGCGCACCACTCCTGGTACTGTCACAGTACTACAGCTGGCTGGTGCGCACCACTCCTGGTACAGTCACAGTACTACAGCTGGCTGGTGCGCACCACTCCTGGTACTGTCACAGTACTACAGCTGGCTGGTGCGCACCACTCCTGGTACTGTCACAGTACTACAGCTGGCTGGTGCACCCCACTCCTGGTACTGTCACAGTACTACAGCTGGCTGGTGCTATGTATACTACTGTACCAGGCTCCTTCCAATAAGAGGCCAACACTCCCTGTAGATACAATGTGAATGTGCACTAGCACCAGAGGGTGGGGGGAGACAACGCTGCAGCTGAGGAGAAGAAAACACAGATATTCTTATTTTTTATGGCAATTGTGATTCTGGGAAAGAGGAACAAGAAAAATGTGAGATGGTACTTGTTGTACGTACGGAAAATTTAAAAAAATTAGCCATTTTCTAAATTTGAATTTCTCTGCTTGTAAGACGGATAATGATATCTTAAAAGAGTTAAGGAAGTTTTCTGGGATTTTAATACTGATGACCTATCCTCAGGATGGGCGAGGGTCTGACACCCCCACTGATCAGCTGGATGAAGAGAAGGCCATGCTCCATGTGAGCACAGCCTTCCCTTCACCGTTTACCTGCTCGCCACTGGCATCACAGAAGTGAAGCCGTCTGTTCACTGCTATGGGACAGATCAGCCTGTTCAAGTGTATAGGAAGGAGCCTTCCATAGAATCTAATGGCGAGCTGGTGAACACTGAAGGGAAGGCTACGCTCTCACAGACCATGGCCTTCAAACTGCTGTATGGGCACACTGCAGGGCTCAGAAGGGAAGGAGCGCCATATGTTTTCTGGAGGGCAGAATTTACTGGGATGGTTTTTGGGTACCATGTCACATTTGAAGGCACACTAAAAAGCTACCTCTACAGTAGAAATGCCCAAAAAGTGACCCCATTTTTGAAACCACAGCCCTCAAGGAATTTACTGAGGGGTGCACAGGTCATTTTGACCCCATGGGCTTCTCATAGAATTTAGAAACACTCGGCTTTCTTATAAAAAGTTACATAAGCCCCCAATTTTCATTTTCACAAGGTGCAATAGGAGAAAGCACCCTAAGTTGGGGGTTGTCTCACTTCAGCAAATTGCATTTACTATGTAGAGGAAAAACCACCCGCCTGTGTGCGTTCCCACGGTCACTGCCTTCTCCTATCGTGTGCAAGTACGACCACAGCTGCTGGATTACAAGATGGTCGTAACCAAGGAAACATGCCTTGTATAACGGGATGGGAAAATAAAAACAGCCAGCAAAGGAGGCAAGATGGAGAATCACAATACATTATAAAGGGCCATTAATTCCCTGGCGCTGGACATCCAGCCGGGGGTTACACAAACCTAGAAGTACAAGAAACTATTAACAGACTTGTACAGAGGGGTAGAGACCCTGCCCGCAAGAGCTTACAATCTATAAGGGGAGGGGAAAACACAGTAGGTGATGGCCTGGTATTAACTGCATTTACATGATGCTGAAGTCAGCTTTTCCTCCTGAACGCAGCCCATACCTGGTGGTAAATTGCTGTTTGGGCACACGGCAGGCATCAGAAGGGAAGGAGCGCCATATGGTTTTTGGAGGGCAGGTTTTGGTGGAATGGTTTACGGGCACCAGTGCAGCCATTTTCTGACAACCATACATTTTAATTTTCTCTTTTCAGAGTTTATCATTGCTTCTGTTTTGGTCACATATACGAATTATCACTTTTTAATCAAGCTTTTTGGGAAGCAGGATAAGGATGGGGCGGCGCCTCTGCCATTGCAGCGAACATTGTGCGGGTAAAGTGACGTTACCTTCATTCTGCTGGTCCGGACGAAAAAAGAGAAAAGACTCGATTACTTACCGGTTATTGGGTTTTCCATTTAGCCCCACAACGGCACTAAGCAGGAGGTTCACTCCGCCCCCAGGGACAGGAAACAACTTGGAGACCAATCCTTAAAAGCCTCCTCCACTCACTCCTCCCCAGTAAGTATCCGAGAACTCTTAAGATGATGCTTAAACAAAGGAACAATTTATTATACAAGTCAATAGCAAATCAAAATAACCACTATTGGGGTATACAAAACACAAATAAACAAAAATAGCGATTAGAAACGGGTGGGAAATCCCGTGCCGCTGTGGGGCTAAATGGAAAACCCAATTACCGGTAAGTAATCGAGTCTTTTTCCATACGCCCCACAACGGCACTAAGCAGGAGGATATAACATAGAAGATACCAAAAAATTTAGGGTGGGACTACTGCCGATAACACTTTCCGGCCAAACGATAAGTCTGAACTTAAAGAAACATCCAGTCTGTAATGTTTGAAAAATGTATTGGGGCAGGACCAGGTTGCAGCCTGGCAAATCTGGCTTAACGAGGCTGAAGCGTTTTCCGCCCAAGAGGTAGAAAGGGCTCTAGTTGAATGGGCCTTTAGGAGGGCTGGAGGAGACACGTTCTTTCCCTCATAAGCTTTAGATATAGTCGACTTAATCCACCTAGCGACAGTCAATTTTAAAGCCCCAAGGCCCTTAATTCTTCCCTGCAAATTGGACCAGGAGACGATTGGATTTTCTGAAGGATTTTGTAGCCTCTAGGTAGGCTAATACGCATCTTCTGACGTCCAGATTATTAAACTTTTGTTCTTTTTTAGTTTTTGCCTGTGGGCAGAAGGTAGGTAAGGAGATTTGTTGATCACAATGAAACTTAGAAACAACTTTAGGAAGAAAGGCTGGATCATGTTTAAAGATTATTCTGTCATCCATAATCATTAAATATGGAGCCCGACAAGACAAAGCTTGAATTTCTCCAACTCTTCAGGCTGTAGTTATGGCAATCAGGAATGCCGTTTTGATGGAAAGCAGGTTCAGCGGAATCTCCGAGATGGGTTCGAAAGGGGGGTCCAAGAGGGCCGAAAGGACCAAATTAAGATCCCAAGGAGGAACCAGGGAACGGACCCTGGGTTTCAGCCTGTTAGCCCCTTTTAAGAATCTTTTTATGAGAGGTACCTCGGCTAACTTTGATTCCAAAAAGGCACTAAGGGCCGCCACCTGAACCTTTAAGGTGCTTACTCTTAAGCCTCCCTCAAGACCTCTCTGGAGAAAATTTAGAATGACATGGATGTCAGGACTCTCTAAAAGAAAATCTTTCTTCCCTGAAAAACGAAGAAAGGTGTTCCAAATTCTGAGATATATTTTTGACGTAATCGGTTTCCTGCTAGCAAGAAGAGTATTAATTACCGGGTCTGACAATCCACGGCGTCTTAAAAGGGAACGTTCAGTTTCCAGGCCGTCAGGCTCAGATGATGTACCTCTGGGTGAATTACCGGGCCCTGGCTGAGAAGGTCCGGGATTTGCGGAAGTTTCCAAAAATTCTCTTTCGCCAGGGATGTCAGGAGTGGAAACCAAGATCTCCTTGGCCAGGATGGGGCAATCAGGATTACTTCTCTTTTTTCTCTTATGATCTTTGCCAGAGTTCTGGGAATAAGTGGGATTGGAGGGAAAGCATAGAGGAGTCCCTTTGGCCATGGTACCGAAAAGGCATCCACCTCGAGTGGATTGTCCTTGAGGGATAGGGAGAAAAATTTATCCACCTGCCTGTTCGAGAGGCGAAGAGATCCAGAGTTGGAGTCCCCCATTTCTGGCAAATCTCTTTGAAGACCAGTTTGTTTAAGGTCCATTCTCCTGACCTGAGCAGCTGTCTGCTGAGAAAATCCGCCAGTAAGTTTTCTTCCCCTTTCAGATGTACTGCGACTAGCGAGTTCAGGTGCTGTTCCGCCCAAGAAAATATCTGATGGGATAAGTGACTTAGGCTTCTGCTTCTTGTGCCTCCTTGCTTGTTTATGTAGGCCACTGCTACACTGTTGTCCGATAGGATTTTTACATGCCTTCCCCGGACGATCGGACTGAAAGCTTTCAGGGCCAAATTTATTGTGTGGAGTTCCTTCCAATTCAAAGATAGCAGGTTCTGAGAGTGATCCCATAAGCCTTGGGCAATTTGACCCGGACAGTGGGCCCCCCATCCCCGGCGACTTGCGTCGGTGGTGATGACGACAGGATCTGTCTGGTTCCAATCTTTCCCTTGTGTCAGATGTTCTTTTACCAGCCACCAGGAGAGCGAGACCTTTATCCTCCGAGGAAGAGGCACTCTTCTGTTTAAGGACAGTTGACTCCTGTCCCAGGTTTTTAGGAGAAACTGTTGGAGATGTCTGCAGTGAAAAAGGGCCCATTTTACTGCTGGGATGGTAGAGGCCATGAGACCTAATATGGTCATTATTTGTCTGAAAGATACTGTGTGCTGTTCTTGAAAGGTACGGACCTTTGTTCTTAAGTCCTCTGTTTTCCTCTCTGGGAGAAAAGATATCATATCCCTGGAGTTTAGAAGAAAACCCAGGAATTCTCTCTCCTGGCTGGGGACCAGATTTGATTTTTCTAGATTCAGGATCCAACCCAGAGACTGTAGGGTGTGGGTTACCAGATGCAAATTCTGAAGGACCAGCTCCTGGTTCCGGGCGGCAATCAAGAAATCGTCTAGATAGGGAATGAATAAAATTTGTTGACGATGAAAAAAGGCTGAGACTTCTGCCATCACTTTGGTGAACACTCGAGGAGCCGAAGATATTCCGAAGGGCAGTACCCGAAACTGCAGGTGGAGTAGACTGTCGTTGTGCTGGATTGCAAACCTTAGGTATTTTTGATGGCTTTTGTGAATGGGGATATGATAGTAGGCATCTGTCAAATCGAGGGTTATCATACAGCAATCCTTGTACAATAGATTTACTGAAGAACTGATAGTCTCCATCTTGAATTTTTTGTGTATAATATAAGTGTTGAGATCTCTCAGATTTATGATCGATATTTATTAAAAATATCGGAGAGTAGAAGCCCTTCTTTTCCTGGTCTGGGGGTACCTGGATTATCGCATTCTTTGACAGCAGGATCTGGACTTGTTGGAAAAGAAGAGACTGTTCTTGGTCGTTCAACTTTTTGCTGACAAGGAATCTGTCTGGACAAGGAGAAACGAATTCTATCCTGTATCCGGAAGATATTCCGTCCAGCACCCAAGGAGAATTCGTAATATTTTGCCAGGCCGGGAAAAAATCTGACAGTCTGCCCCCCACCGGGCCCCTGGCGTCATTGGGTGGACTGTTTTGTAGATTTTTCAGGCCTAAAGAGGAAACCCTTGCCTCTGTATTTGGAGGATTGCCAGGAGCTAGAACTAGAGGATTCTTTTTTTCTTAAAATCTTGCTTGTTTCTTTTCTGGAAACGAAAGGAACGTCTATTTTGAAAGAATCTGGATTCAGATGGGAAACCTTTTTTCCTATCAGACGCCTTCTCTAAAATATCGTCCAGTACTGAACCAAAGAGACGGTCTCCCTCACAGGGAATACTGCACAATTTATTTTTTGAAGTGTTGTCCCCTGACCAGGATCTCAACCAGACCGCGCGTCTGGCTGAATTAGCTAAGGCCGCGGATCTGGCCGAGAGTCTGACTAAATCCGCCGAGGCATCCGATAAAAAATGTGTTGCATGTTTTAAAATAGGCAAGGAGGAAAGAATATCCTCAGCTGGTGTGCCTGCCTTGAGATGATCTTCTAGCTGGGACAACCATAGGGCTAGGGTTCTGGCTGTACAAGTGGCTGCAATGCTAGGCCTTAACATGGCCGTAGTAGTGTCCCATGATTTTTTTAAAATGGATTCTGATTTTTTATCCATCGGATCTCGTAGCAGACCTACATCCTCAAAGGGAAGGGACGCCCTTTTTGAGATTCTGGCCACCGGAGCATCTACCCGGGGAGTCTTATCCCAGTGCGCCGAGTCTGAGTCATTAAAGGGGTATTTGCTTTTAAACATCTTTTTTCTGGATCTTTCCATTCTGCTGAAATTGGTTTTTTGATGTTGTCGTGAACCGGGAACACTCTTCTCCTTTTATCAGCCAGACCCCTGAACAACTGGTCCTGAACCGACTCAGGCTGTTTTGTCTGTTCAATATTTAAGGTAGCTCTAATGGATTTCAATAAGGAGTCCGTATCTTTTAGAGAACTCAAAGGTTTCCCAGACATGTCATCCGAGGAACCCGAGTCGGAATCAATAGACAATTGCCCCTCATCAAGGTCTAAATCCGAATCCTGTCCACAGTCGGATACGGATTTGGAAGTGGAAGGAGCCTGCGGAAGGGAGGCCATACGGGAATCAATGGCAGAAGAAACTTCCTCCTTAATTACAGATCTTAGATTCTCCACCAATGAGGGGGTCTCTTCAGAAACAATCTTTTCAGTACATTTCTGACAAAGGGATCTTTTTGACTGACTGCTTAAATGTCTTCTGCATATAGCACATTTTTTCTTTGAAGAAACATCTCCTTTGGATTTGCCCTGAAAAGGAGAAAGGGATCCTTTTAATTAAAAGGATATGTTCCTTCAGAAAAAAGGCCAACACCTTGGGAGGGACCCTCGTGTAAGGGAGGTAGTATAGTGAAAACAAAAAGAAAGCAGGCTCCCAGAGGAGGCTTACCGGGCTTGGGGCTCTAGGAGGGTCCACAGGTGGCTCGGCAGAAGTTGACCTGGTGGAAGGTATTGAGTTTGTAGCTGGACACGCTGCAGAGGCTTCAACACTACTTGTCCTCAGACACGGACGCCGAGAAACCACCAAACCGGCGTTTTTAACATCTATTTCCGGGTCACGTGATCTCCCCGACGTCACCGCGTTCACGTGACCCGCTCTCGCGAGATGTCAGCCCCGACATCTCGCCCGCCGATTCCTCCAAGCGGCATGAGTGCCGCATTGCCCGGGGTTGCCTGGCGTACCCAGGGCTTACACCTAAGTGCAAGGAAGGACCTCCGACAGGCCCCGAGACCCGGCACTCTGCAACGGCCCTCCCGACAGGACGCCAGGGAAAGGAGTAGAGGGCGTGCGCTAAAAAGTGGATAACGCTGCAAGCAGGTACTCCCTCAAACGAGGAGCCCTCCACCCGCAGCAGTCTCCACATCGTCCCCAAGGGACAGGAAACAACTGGGGAGGAGTGAGTGGAGGAGGCTTTTAAGGATTGGTCTCCAAGTTGTTTCCTGTCCCTGGGGGTGGAGTGAACCTCCTGCTTAGTGCCGTTGTGGGGCGTATGGAAAAACTATTTTATATAATATTTTTTACACAAAGCATTTTCGAAAAATAATGCAGTGTGTCATTTTCTTCGAGCCATATTTTTCTGCCGATCATCTTGTGTGGGGGCTCATTTTTTGTCAAGATGACTTTCTTTGGTACCATTGTGGGGCACATTGTACTTTTTGATCGCTGCCTACTACACAGTTTTTATGGCTTTCATCTGACTAGGTAGAGCAGGGATCAGCAACCTTCGGCACTCCAGTTGCAGTGAAACTACAACTCCCAGCATGCACTCTTACTCATCTGTTCTTGTAAGTCCCTTAGAATGGAGCATGCTGGGATTTGTAGTTTCAGAACCGCTGCAGTGCCGGAGGTTGCTCATCCCTGGGGTAGAGCATGTGATATTTTTATAGTCGGTCATGATGATACTTAATGTCGATTTAAATGATTTTTTTTTTATTGTATAGGGCAGTGATGGCTAACCTCCGGCACTCCAGCTGTGGTGAAACTACAACTCCCAGCATGCTCCATTCATTTCGGTGGAGTCCTGAGAATAGCCTAGCAAGTGTGCATCTTGGGAGTTGTAGTCTTACCAGAGCTGGTGTGCCGGAGGTTAGCCATCACAGGTATAGGGCTTGATGAGGGGAAAGAGGGCAAAAACATGGAGAACTTATTTTGGCCTCTGTGTGGGACATTAACTTTTGGGGGTCTGATCCCCTCTACAATACATTGCGTATTGAAAATGCATTGCCCGTCATTGTAATACACTAACAGCGTGCCTATGAGACTTATCCTGGGGACTGCATCTCATGGGCTTCCGTAGCAGGAAGGCTCCGATGCCTATTACCTTACCAGTCATCGGGTCAGTCTCCACAAACACTGTGCATGCCGCGGGCAGTGGTGACCCAGCATACAAAGGGTTAATGCAAGGGCATCTGTGTTTTCACCGATGCCGGTGGATGCAGCAGAGGCTCGGCTGACAGGAACAGTATGGCCCCTGCCGCTGATTTAGTGGGCGCAGTTTCTGCACTCCCCCGATCAGCACACCGTACCTGTATGGCAGCTGTTGGGGAGTCACTTCCTGCTGCATCATACATGAACGGGGGATGTCAGGAAGGGGTTAAAGAGACCTCAGGTCTTCCCCTCTGGGGCTGACCTGTAATTGTGGGTGTCCACATCCCCCGGAGAGCCCCTTATTCTCCTCACTGGACACTTGGCACACCTGAGCATTATCTGCAGCCACTGCTAGAAAAGCCAATACTAAGACGACTGAGCAACGAAAAATAGAACGACCGCTCACCTCCATTTTAGATGCACAAACACAGGGCCGACTCCCAGGGATCGTAAGTAAAAAGCGCAGAACAGTGAGCACTCGCCAAAAATACAGAACGTCCTTACTTAGTCTCCGGATATACAAAAAAAATAGAAAATGGTAAAAAATATCTTGCTTGCGCGTTTCTGGTGAAATCAGCCTTAGTCATCGTAGTATAAAAGATATAGAAAAGAAAACACACAAGCCACACTGGGAAGAGACCACAAAACGTGGCAGATGATGTGAAGGCGCTACAGTATACAGGAGAAGACCTCCTATAGAGAATAGATGGAGGGAACAGCGTCTCCACTGAACGCACACAGTAAATATTTGCTAGATCGGTTTATGAATTCCTACCAGGTGAGGGCCGGCTAGTCGATATCCAGAAGGCCTCACGACGGAGCAGAGCCCCCCCTCAGCTGCAGCGTACGCCTCTGGTAGGTATTCACAAAATCCCGCACCTGAGAGACTTGTGTCCCGCGATCCTAGTTCTTGGGGGGCGGTGGACCTGACCTACTGGTCGATATACTACGGGCAGAACACCAAACATACTGAATTAGATGACTGCAAAGCGCAGTAACACAAGGCGTGCGCTATTGTGGTTGATAAAGTAAGTCGCTGGAGCTTTAGAGGGGTTTTACGAGTTTTTAATACTGCGGACCCATCACAGGCGATCACCCGGGACCCCCGCGATCTGCTGCTCCTGTGAGGGCCTTCTCTCAGCTTTTCCTAGGCCAGTGACGTCACCTTCATCAGTCATGTGGCCTAGGAGCAGCTACCACGTATGGCACTGTGCTTGGGGAGCAGAGAGAAGGCCATAGCGTGAACAAGCCGATTGGCTCCGATGTGCTCTCCTACCGGTATACTACATTTTTGTATGTCCTGCGATGAAATAAGGAATGTGCATTTTTGACGAGAGCTGAACATCCTGCTTACAATAAGGTAACAGGTTGATATGGAAACACGGACAGTCCTGTCCACAGTAGTTTTAATTTAACAGGCCAGGAAACCACACAGCGCAAGCGCTCAGGCCTCCCCAGACACCACACGGGCACCAGGACACATACAACCCCCATGATCCCCAGGCTCTGTGCAGTTACAGGTCTGTCACCATGGAGAGTGTAGAGGGGTGACTGCTGTGGATGCGATGGCTTCAGAGAGAGAAGAAGCTGGTCCTGGTCACACAGGTAACTTTATTAAGCATGAAACATTAAGCACACATACATGACATATCCGTGCTTCAGCACATCCCTTATAAACGGTGACCCTGAAGGCCTGAAATCTGGAGGACAGACATTACTGTCTAGAGCACACGAGAACCTGACCCTGAACTTCCGAGGCCAGGCGGTCCTGCGGCAGTGATGGCCTAGAATGCGCTGTGTTCATAGACAGTAACGCTGAGGGTCTGGAGCAGCCATGGAGTACGCAGTGCTGTCAGCAGTGGCACCGACAGCACCAAGCACTGCCCAGCCGGAATTTAATGCAGCCAGTCTCAGTACACAACATTGAACCAGCAGAAGCCCTACATTACAGAAAATGGCAGGGGCCTTCACCAAACTTGCTGCAAGTTTGGGGACATATATATCCAACAGCTAAGGCTGTGAGGGCCCCTGGAGAAAATAAATGCCACTTGCCTCAGATTGAACAGGGCAACACAGGGCAGTGCTATGGGGAGAAGAAAAAGGCTGGTTTTAGAACAGGTTTCAGTAACTGGAGTGAAAGACATGCAAAACTGATAGAACAGATCTAATTACTAGCCAATGCCGTCCTCCCACGTTCTGCATGGTAGCTAGACCTGTAAAAGTGGCTGCCAGAGGCCTCCCCACAGACGCCCCCAGAGGCTGCATCTGTAAAGCAGGAGGTGAAGGCTACTGCTCTGGACGCAGGCTAGTACAGGTGCAGCTAGAGAGGACACACCCAATGCATGCAGCCCATTACTTGGTAGACGAGGAGCAGCATCTGCGGCTGGAGGGGAGGCTGCGTGGAACATGCAACGTTACAAACCTTGGAGCAGCTCCGGCAATTAATAAGAAGTCAGAAGGGTTTCTCTCGTTTTATTACATAATGTGAACAATACAGAGGTCGGAGGACATCTAGATACAACAAACTGATACTGCCCTCACCAACCACAGTTGGGGACCAGGAGTCCAACAGCCCTGGGAGGAGCTGTGAAGGCGTCACCTTACATACAGCAAAGTAATGTCACAGAACTTGCCTTGTGGTGGTATTTGGCGCCTTCACAATTAAACGAACCATATTTACTATACGCCACTTCTAAAAACCTAGATGGGAAAGAAGCCATACAGTATAAATTGTGACATCAGCAAAGTGTCCGCTCTTATGTCCCTGAACTCTCCCTCCCCGGAAATAAAAATACCCTCCCCCGTGTAAAAGAAATGTCCAACAGTTCCTGGTATGCGGGGAGAGATGGAGCGCGGCTATTTACACAGCACAAGGTGAGAAAGGGTTAATCTCCAAACCTATTTATCGTGCAGCATGGTCAGTAGCGGCCACCTTGAGACATGACAGGAGGTCGCATTCCCATCAGCGGTCGAGGAGGCCCACCTTGGAATTGTGGGACCATAGGTGGTGCTTGCCCAAACTGAGGTATTGCCCCCGGGTGAAATCCTGGCATGCCTTGGTGCGGGCTCCCAAACTGACCTGTGGAGAGAACGGTGCATGAGATGGAGATAGCACAGGCAGAAGGTCAGCTCGGCAAACGGCAAGAACCAGGTGAAGTCTTCTCCAGGGAAGTGGAGACAGGCTATCGATAGCGTACAGCAGAACTTACTGAGCACTATGCCATAACACAGTATACACGGGGAGCCCCTTTAAGAGGTCATCTAAATGTAGAGAGCTCAGGCATCCCGACTGGCAAGGCCTTCACTCTCCCTATTCAGTACCACACACTCACCATGAGGGGGCATTTGATGCCTCATGCCAGGCTGCTGAGGTGGGATGCCAGGCTGCTGTGCCATCATAGCTCCAAGAGGGCCTGCAAGACCTCCCATGGGTGCCTGTCCTGGCCGAGGCAGGTTACGCTGGTATTTCGGGAGCTGGGCACGCTTTTCTTCCTAAAAAACAGCAATACAAACATAAGGGGATCCATTAGAGCAGGCAAAAAGTCTCACACACTATGGCAACTGAAAGCAGCATTTAACAATGAGCACACACTAGGCGACATGGGGTCGTAGCGGTATGGCGGTTATTAGGTGGTAAAGAGTGGGGACTTACCAGTGATATATCCTCATCTGGATGGATCAACTTACTAGTAGCACTAGTAGTACTCAGGGTAGCGGGCTTACTTGTTATGGAAGCAGCCGGTTTAGCAGCAGTGCTATTTGTGGTGCTAGTGGTTGACATGGATGACTGAGTGTAAGCGGGAAACGTTGGTTTAGGAGGTTCTGATGTTGTCATTGTGGCACTGTTCAAGGGCTTAAAGTCTGTGCCCACCGGTCCGGCCACTGTCGCTGGAGCCTGCCGAGAGAAATCAGACACTAGTAACCAAGATTAAGGCGACAAAGTACAGAGCAAATCCGGACCAGCACACACCACGCCAAGTGTAAGCTCTACCAGCTGCCGGACCAGCACACACGGCACCAAGTGTAAGCTCTACCGGCTGCCGGACCAGCACACACACGGCACCAAGTGTAAGCTCTACCGGCTGCCGGACCAGCACACACGGCACCAAGTGTAAGCTCTACCGGCTGCCGGACCAGCACACACACCGTGCCAAGTGTTAGCTCTACCGGCTGCCAGACCAGCACAAACACCGCGCCAAGTGTAAGCTCTACCAGCTGCCGGACCAGCACACACAGCACCAAGTGTAAGCTCTACCGGCTGCCGGACCAGCACACACACGGCACCAAGTGTAAGCTCTACCGGCTGCCGGACCAGCACACACACGGCGCCAAGTGTAAGCTCTACCGGCTGCCGGACCAGCACACACGGCGCCAAGTGTAAGCTCTACCGGCTGCCGAGGGAGACTGAGCAGTCGGGTGAACCAGTCCCATCTACAGCAAAGATCACTAATCCAACACAAGCGGCTTCTGCATGCACTGAGCTTCCAAAACCTGGGGGAACTTACAAAGACAAGCCCCATGGACTGTGTGAACAGAAGGATCTCCCTCCCGAGACATTAAAGCGACCCTCTGGTTCAATAAAAAAACCATTCACCAGCGACCTTTTCAGCTGCAGATCTGCCGGCTCCCAGGCTTCGGCCAGCCACTTCTCAGACCACGGATGCATTCAGTAGTCCAAGACACGTCCTGCTCACACGAGCAGTGCCGGCCGATCCAAGGCCGTACAAGTACTAAATGCTCCATCAGCTGGCCGGAGCAGAGCCTGAGAAGATGAAGACGGCACAAGTGCTCCATTCATTCCCCAGTTAATGTATTTTCCTCAAACCGGAGGGCCGCTTTAAGTGGGCGCCCTGATCGCAGTTCATGCCAGGCCTTTACTAATGCTGCCTTCATTCTTTTTTCAACCACATTACACACGGCTCGTTTCCATGATTACGACCACCCAGTAATCCAGCAGTGGTGGCCGTGCATGCGCATGATAGGGAACAGCACCGGCCTCTCTGGTGACGGAGACCGTGGGAGTGCAAACAGGCCAGCACCTTTTCCTATAATGTGCAAGCACGACCACCGCTGCTGGATCACAGGGTGGTCGCAATCATGGAAACAAGTCATGTATAATGAGACTGAAAAATGAATGAAGCCAGCAGAGGAGGCAACATGGAGAATCACAATACATTAGGAAGGGCCTACATGATAAGTGCCACCTGCTGAAGTGAGAGGACCCCTTTAAGGCTGTGTTACAGGCTTGTGTGGCATGGACCTCTGACACGGTGTCGATAGAGTGCAGTCACACGCCGTATTACGGTGGAATTCACACAGCCTCCGTGCGGCCCGCATAGGTTTTAGAATGAGGTCTGTGCACGGGAGCAATGGGCGGATGTACTAGAAGGCACACATGCACTAACGGCCAGAAAAAGCAACGCATGCATTAACCCTTCAGACCAGTGTAAAACAAACAAGACTTCCACTACTCAAGGCTTGTCAAAAATCAACAGAAGTCCAAAGGGTTAATATGTGAAGCAGAGACTAAATACTGCAATCTCCTGCATACTTGTGCAGCACTAGGAAAGAGCACTTTAGCGGGTGCAGAGAGACCCTCGGAGCCGGAGGATGAGGAGGAACTGGTGACTGGTGATCCCATCTGCAGCACAAAGAGAGGAAGCAGTGAGGAGAGACCGCCGGAGACCACCCGTTACCCAACACTCAGAGCCCACCAGAGCCGCGCCCGTTACCCCAACACTCACAGGAGCCGCCCGTTACCCCACCAGAGTCGCCCGTTACCCCAACACAGAGCCCACCAGAGCCGCTCGTTACCCCAACACAGAGCCCACCAGAGCCATCCCGTTACCCCACCACTCAGAGCCCACCAGAGCTGCCCCGTTACCCCAATACTCACACAGAGCCCACCAGAGCCGCTCCGTTACCCCAACACTCACAGAGCCAAACAGAGCCGTCCCGTTACCCCACTCACAGAACCAAACAGAGCCGTCCCGTTACCCCACTCACAGAACCAAACAGAGCCGTCCCGTTACCCCAACACTCACAGAACCAAACAGAGCCGCCCCGTTACCCCAACACTCACAGAACCAAACAGAGCCGTCCCGTTACCCCACTCACAGAACCAAACAGAGCTGTCCCGTTACCCCAACACTCACAGAACCAAACAGAGCTGTCCCGTTACCCCACTCACAGAACCAAACAGAGCTGTCCCGTTACCCCACTCACAGAACCAAACAGAGCTGTCCCGTTACCCCAACACTCACAGAACCAAACAGAGCTGTCCCGTTACCCCACTCACAGAACCAAACAGAGCCGTCCCGTTACCCCAACACTCACAGAACCAAACAGAGCCGTCCTGTTACCCCAACACTCACAGAACCAAACAGAGCTGTCCCGTTACCCCAACACTCACAGAACCAAACAGAGCTGTCCCGTTACCCCAACACTCACAGAACCAAACAGAGCTGTCCCGTTACCCCAACACTCACAGAACCAAACAGAGCCGTCCCGTTACCCCACTCACAGAACCAAACAGAGCCGTCCCGTTACCCCACTCACAGAACCAAACAGAGCCGTCCCGTTACCCCAACACTCAGAGCCCACCAGAGCCGCCCCGTTACCCCAACACTCACACAGAGCCCACCAGAGCCGCCCGATAACCCCAAAACACAGAGCCCACCAGAGCCGCCCGATAACCCCAAAACACAGAGCCGAAAGCCGCCCCTCATTACCCCAACACTCACACAGAGCGAGGGCTTGTATCTTTGGCCATCTCCAGGAATATAATGTAGAGAGGGGACGCAGAAGCATTGCCCCCTGCCCTGTCACTACCGCCACCAGTTTAGCCGTCAGTCTGGTTGAGAAATAAGTGTCACAATAGCCAGGATGCGTCTGTTCAGACAGTGATGCTTACCTGTCCAGCACTGGGGAATAGTGGCTTGGGCACAGACTGCATGGCTGGGGCAGAGGTACTGGGAGACTGAAGTCTGCTAACACCTGGAGCCGACATGGGCTGAGCCTGAGTAACCGGGATCCCTGGACGAGGGCCCACTGGCGGCGGCACACCTGGAAGGTAGAGAGGACACGTTATTAAAGAGATCTTACAACCATCGAGCCAAACCTTCCCAGCCAAATCAACACACCTGGAGGCAAACCAGCCATCATAGGGGGGATTCCCGGACCATGGGGATGCATCAGGCCACCCATCTGTAACATCCTGGAGGAGAGAGAGAGAGAGAGAGAGAGAGAGAGAGAGAGAGAAAGCGTCAAACCCAGGTAAAAGGCGTTCTACCAAAACAGAAAGGCAAGGAGATACTAACCCGTGAGGCATCCCGGGCATGACGGGTGGGATCCCATGCATCAGTGGTGGCATTAGAGGAGGGATTCCTGAGAGAAACAGAAGACCAGCTGTAAGAGGATCCCTCACCAGCAGCACAGGCTCTATGGGGGGCACAGTCATGCATGAGCTTCCCTCGGCCACACACCGGTGTAAATTACAGCTCAAGTGGCCATCAAAATTAGGGCACAATTTAGGAATACTTGATTTCTTCAGAAATAATGGATCTACATTGATCATTTGAAGGATTTTTGTAAGGGGTAGGTACACCATGCCATTAGAACAGTGTTCTCCAAAATAACCAAAGTATATCAACATAAAAGCTGAGGATGATAATGAGACCAGCACTGACTGTAGCACAGAGCTAGATTTCTGCAGCAGAAGTGTCCGGGCCCTTCCTCTGATGGACATCTGCGGCCCCAGGAGCTCACTCCTCTCTCACACGGCTCCGGTGGGATCCACTCCTCTTCCAGTTCTGTGATGGTTGTGGGTTTCCTGGCCATAACTTTCTCAGCGGGGAATTTCCAGGGGTTTTGATCAGGGCTCTGGGTGGCCGTTTCAGTGTTTTACGCGTTTTGATCTGTGACATTGTCCTACATGGAAATTGCTGGATGATTGAGTGATGAACACAAGGAAGGAACCATGTTCTGATCCACACTTGCGTTCACTCTGCCATGTATCTGTATGAGAGGTCCAACTCCCCAAACCACGACCCCCCCTCCTCCACCGTTCACTCACGTCCTTACGCACTTCGGGTTCATTCTTTCCCCAGTTTGTCGATGAACAGGATGTTTCCCCTCAGACTCAAATCGATGAAGCTTGCTATTATCACTAGAACGAGCTCCGGAGCGCGTCTCTTCCGTCCACACAACCTGCCCCTCAGGAGTCCGGCCTTGCGACTCTGCAGAGCGGGCTTTCAGTCCAAACACTCCAACGCCAAGACCCCGTACGATGGGACAGATCGTTAACCTGTTCAGTGCTGGACTGGCGAGGGATTCATGCGGCAGTGTAGAAGCGATGACCCGTGGAGATTCCCCGCATTATCCCGTCCTCTCCTGCATTTGTCTTTCGAGGGCGACCAGCCTTCTTGGGGGGACTTGGAGTTTGTGATGTTGTAAAGATGCAATATTCTAGAAATCAAACTTGGAACGACCAGCTTCTCTTGCTATGGCTGATAGGGTCACCCCTTTGGCCTTCATCTGCCGGAGGGTTTCAGGCACTTTGGAATGGCGCACCATTTTGGCAAAGTCGAACTGGACAGATCGGCTGCCAGTTACATCGGGTTTGTCAGAGCGTTAGGAAATTAGCACCAGTTGTCAGATTAAGGCACCGTTCACACGTCTGCAACGGGTGCGGACAAGACTAGGTATTTCTATTCTATAGTGCCGGCGATGTGTGGAACGCACATTGCCAGTGTCTGTTTTGCGGATCTGCAAGTTGCGGATGCGCAGAACACTTACGGACGTGTGAATGGACCCCAACAGCTTGCAGGTATCTGAAAGTATTCTCTAATTGTTCCTTTTCGATTCTCATTCACATAGTTATTCTGACTACATACAATTCATGTAATATACAGTACTGCCACTTTACTCATGTTAGGACTACACTATGACCTTGACATTTCGGAAATTGTGTGTTTTAATCTTGATCGCCACTGTACATCAGCCCCTACGTGGCCTAGATTCTGGCGCACCGAGCGCTAGAGGCGTCTGATTTACTAAGAGGCATCGGCTTGTAGATCTGGAGCACCCGCCTGATAAATGCCCCCCTCTGACCCAGTATACACGATCTCAGACATTAGGGCTCATTCACACTTTGGTATGAACACACCAGTACTTTTACAATCCGTTCTGCACGGTCTTCCAGGTTTATCTGTATTTGATACAGGATAAAACCCAAGACGTAGCTATTGATCACCTTCCCAGGACTGGTCATCGATTTCAGATGGCCGAGGTTCACTCAGCACCCCCGCCCAGAGTGGCTGCCTCAACCGCGCTCCTCCATTTAAACTATTTTTGGACAAACTGTCCTTTTTATTTCAAATGGGCGGAGGCTTCTCTGCAGGGCGGGCGGTCCGTGACCGGGAGCGGACTGCAAGGTGGACGACGTACCTGCTAACACTTTCCCGCCGCGTTTCCGATTACCTCACGGAACTCCTTCGTGATTGAAGCAGCGGTGTCTCAGTAATTGTTGTCTTGGGTGGCATGAATTGTAGAAATAAAGCGCCTTCTGGATACCATAACCTGCCTGATCTCTCCAGCTGAACACACGGAGTTTGTGACCCCTTGTGCGTCCCCTGCACGGTCTCTGCATCCTGGTGGTGGAGCCATGTTTCATCCCCCGTAATAATTTGAGAATACAGTCTCCGTGATTTTCTCCTGCCTAAATTTCTGGTGGTTTGTTGCTCAGATGTCAGCATTCGTGGCTTCCACCGACATCAGAACATCATGGATGATCCTGGAAACTGAGCCAACGGAAAAGCCCAATTTCTGTGCTAGAACACTGACTGACCAGATCCTCCACAGGTCGCCCTGAACGGGGGTCATTCATACCCCTTTCAACTGCTTAGCCCAAACTTAACTTGATGGTAGGAAGGTGCATCATCCCCATGTACAGCAATCATCCTCTCAGGGATTTTTTGAGGCTTCTTTTCTTCCTTTGTAAGGAATTTCATCAGGGAACGAAGCTTCAGATCCCTCACTTTCTTTGTAGACCGGCACTGTACAGGGCTCGCCACCCTGTCACTTCCATCGGACTGACCTGCTGCTGTGTGTGGTACATCTGACAGAACATGCTGGGGTTGATAACTTATGGAACACCCCTCGTATCACTTCGTGAGATCAGTCAACCTCTAAGCGCTCTTGCACACGGCGGTATGCCCTCAGAAACATGCGGTCCGCGCGTTAGCAGGCCATATGTCCCAGAGCGGCATTGACTGTGTGCATGATCAATGCTGCTCCAGGACATATGTCTCAGAGGGCACACGGTTGTGTGCAGGGGGCCTAAGCCTGTGTATGGACAGGGTTCTACCACATGACAATACTGAGCTGTGTATCTGCTGTCATTACACCAGTGAGCAGGGCTCAGCTAAAAGTCACACACAACCCATGTGCCCAGAAAAATCTATGAAAACCAGCACCTGGGACAGGGCAAAGCTTCCCACTGCCATGCATCTCATGAGGCGCTCACCTGGTGGCATGCCTGGTCCTCCTGTTAATCCATGCAGACCGGGCATGTACCCCTGCTGGGCCTGCATTTGAGCTGGGAATGCGCTGGACGGCCCGGACTCATCATCATCTTCATAATCGGAGTCATCCTGCTTCTTCTTCTGCCCATCGGCTGGGAAGAACAGACCAAGAGGCGTCATGAGAAGACTGAAGGTAAGAAGGCCCAGACAGTGGCTGGCCAGACATACCTTGGGTTTTCTGCTCCAGCATTCTCCTCCTCTCCTCCATGTCTTTTTCAGGAATTCCCTCCATGCCGTAGATTTCCAGCTCAATGTCCGTCCTCCCGGGGATGGCATTGGGCACAGCATCAATGGTCTCCTTGTGAACCTAGAGAAGAGAGGAGTCTTCAGGCACCTCCACCGTCATACAGAGGTGTATGGGAAGGGTGGGAGACGTGGCTTACCTGCATACAGTGGATGGCCAGGCCTGGGCCCGTGTACAGCTTCTTGTGACAGATGTGGCATTTGAAATGCTTGGCCTTCTGGTGCTGGATGAGAATCTTCTCATCATCAAAGTCTCTGTTGCAGTACCTGGCGCCCAGTTAAGGATCCTGAATCCTCTAAGACACCGCATGTAGCGACGGAAGCAACCGCCGGGGGCCATGAGCAGACCTCACATCCATGGGGGTCCTACAAGGCACGGCAGGAAGCCTGCGGAGCACTGCAGCCGTCTCTGAGCTGCTGACCTAAGCAGGACCACCCAGCATCACCACAGATGAGGCATTACACTATGGCGTGCAACGGGAGGGCCCCTGAAGCGCACCCATAGAACGGGGCCCTATAGGCGAGTCACAGGCTCCGGTCCACCAATTCCTTGAAGGGGTTGTCCGGGTTCAGAGCTGAACCCATTTTCACCCAGGCAGCCCCCCTGACAGGAGCAGGTCATGCTAAATCGCGCCGGGTAAAGGCATTATCGGGAGTTGCGGTGACGAGCCGGGCTCTCCATGGGGCTGGCAGGAAGTCCGGTGATGTCACCAGCACTGATGGGTGGGCTCGTGCTCTGCCCTAGCCTGTAAAGTGAAACACGCCCACCAGAGCCGGTGACGTCACCAAACACACTGCCCCGCAGTCATAAGCAAAAGAGGCCGTGCCCTGCGCCATATAGAGCGGAGCAGGCATGAACTGCTCCTGTCAGCGGGGCGCCGGGGAGGAAACGGGGGTATGCCCGGGCACAGCTCCCAACACGGACGGACAACCCCTTTAAAGGGCCATTCCAGTTAGAGAAAAGGTATCCCACATCCACAGGAGCTAACGATTACACCGGCGGGGGTCTCACCGCAGGGAAGACCAGTAGGAGGCGCAGGCCTGGAGGAGGGAGACACGCACGAGGCGCAGACCTGGTGGAATGGGGCATGCACATCGTGGAGGCATGGAGGAGGGGGGACACGCACGGGGCGCAGGCATGACACAAATGGGGGGGACACGCAAATGGCAGAGGCATGGGAGGGGTTCGCTGAGGGGTTACCCCGGGAGGGGGGCGAGGGGGACGAGGCACGGTTACCCCGAGGGGGAGAGGCACGGTTACCCCGAGGGGGAGAGGCACGGTTACCCCGAGGGGGAGAGGCACGGTTATCCCGAGAGGGAGAGGCACGGTTACCCCGAGGGGGAGAGGCACGGTTATCCCGAGAGGGAGGAGGGGGCGAGGCACGGTTATCCCGAGAGGGAGGAGGGGGCGAGGCACGGTTACCCCGAGAGGGCGGAGGGGGCGAGGCACGGTTACCCCGAGAGGGGGGCGGAGGGGAACGAGGCCCGGCTACCCCGAGAGGGGGGCGGAGGGGAACGAGGCCCGGCTACCCCGAGAGGGGGGCGGAGGGGAACGAGGCCCGGCTACCCCGAGAGGGGGGCGGAGGGGAACGAGGCCCGGCTACCCCGGGAGGGAGAGGGGGCGGAGGGGGAACGAGGCCCGGCTACCCCGGGAGGGAGAGGGGGCGGAGGGGAACGAGGCCCGGCTACCCCGGGAGGGGGGCGGAGGGGAACGAGGCCCGCTACCCGGGAGGGAGAGGGGGCGGAGGGAACGAGGCCCGGCTACCCCGGGAGGGAGAGGGGGCGGAGGGAACGAGGCCCGGCTACCCGGGAGGGAGAGGGGGCGGAGGGGAACGAGGCCCGGCTACCCCGGGAGGGAGAGGGGCGGAGGGGGAACGAGGCCCGCCACCCGGGAGGGAGAGGGGGCGGAGGGAACGAGGCCCGGCTACCCGGAGGGAGAGGGGGCGGAGGGAACGAGGCCCGGCCACTCCGGGAGGGAGAGGGGGCGGAGGGGAACGAGGCCCGGCTACCCCGGGAGGGAGAGGGGGCGGAGGGAACGAGGCCCGGCTACCCGGGAGGAGAGGGGGAGGAACGAGGCCCGGCTACCCCGGGAGGGAGAGGGGGGGAACGAGGCCCGGCTACCCCGGGAGGGAGAGGGGGGGAACGAGGCCCGGCTACCCCGGGAGGGAGAGGGGGGGAACGAGGCCCGGCTACCCCGGGAGGGAGAGGGGGGGAACGAGGCCCGGCTACCCCGGGAGGGAGAGGGGGAACGAGGCCCGGCCACCCCGGGAGGGAGAGGGGGAACGAGGCCCAGCTACCCCGGGAGGGAGAGGGGGGGAACGAGGCCCGGCTACCCCGGGAGGGAGAGGGGGGGAACGAGGCCCGGCTACCCCGGGAGGGAGAGGGGGGGAACGAGGCCCGGTTACCTGGGAGGGGGACGAGGCACGGTTACCCCGGGAGGAGAAGGGGGACGAGGCACGGTTACCCGGGAGGGGGACGAGGAACGGTTACCCCGGGAGGAGAAGGGGGACGAGGCCCGGTTACCCGGGAGGGGGAGGCCCGGTTACCCGGACAGAATAAGGATACCAGCACCAGGGCTTCAGCTGCTTCTTCTTCTTCCGTCCCATTCTAACGAGTTTGTCCGCGGAAGAAACCTCCAGAGACCGAGGCCGTGAGGAGAAGAGCCGCCACAAAGCAGGGAAGATGGCGCCGAACGTTCCACACCGCCCCCTCTGACTCCCACAATGCACAGCGCCGCGGGCGGGAACACTGACGTCACGGGGAGGAGCTACAAACCTAGCGTCACCGGAAGTATAAGAAGAGACAACCTATTATTCACTTTACAGGAGGAGGAGCGATACCATTACATATCTACAGGGGGAGGAGCGATACCATTACATATCGGGGGGAGGAGCGATACCATTACATATCTACAGGGGGAGGAGCTATAACATTACATATCTACAGGGAGAGGAGCGATACCCTTACATATCTACAGGGGGAGGAGCTATAACATTACATATCTACAGGGAGAGGAGCGATACCATTACATATCAGGGGGAGGAGCGATACCATTACATATCTACAGGGGGAGGAGCGATACCATTACTTATCTACAGGGGAGAGGAGCGATACCATTACATATCTACAGGGAGAGGAGCGATACCATTACATATCTACAGGGGGAGGAGCGATACCATTACATATCTACAGGGAGAGGAGCGATACTGTTACATATCTACAGGGGGAGGAGCGATACCATTACATATCTACAGGGTAAGTAGCGATACCATTACATATCTACAGGGGAGGAGCTATAACATTACATATTATCAGTGGGAGGAGCTATAACATTACATATCTACAGGGAGAGGAGCGATACCATTACATATCTACAGGGAGAGGAGCGATACCATTACATATCTACAGGGAGAGGAGCGATACCATTACATATCTACGGGGGGAGGAGCGAAACCATTACATATCTACAGGGAGAGGAGCGATACCATTACATATCTACAGGGAGAGGAACGATACCATTACATATCTACAGGGAGAGGAGCGATACTATTACATATCTACAGGGAGAGGAGCGATACCATTACATATCTACAGGGAGAGGAGCGATACCATTAAACATCTACAGTGGGATGAGCTATAACATTACATATCTACAGGGAGAGGAGCGATACCATTACTTATCTACAGGGAGAGGAGTGATACCATTACATATCTACAGGGAGAGGAGCGATACCATTACATATCTACAGGGAGAGGAGCGATACCATTACACATCTCCATAGGGCGAGCTATAACATTACATATCTACAGGGGGATGAGCGATACCATTACTTATCTACAGGGAGAGGAGCGATAACATTACATATCTACAGGGAGAGGAGTGATACCATTACATATCTACAGGGAGAGGAGCGATACCATTACATATCTACAGGGAGAGGAGCGATACCATTACATATCTACAGGGAGAGGAGCAATACTATTACATATCTACAGGGAGAGGAGCGATACCATTACATATCTACAGGTGGAGGAGCGATACCATTACATATCTACAGGGGGAGGAGCGATACCATTACATATCTACAGGGAGAGGAGCGATACCATTACATATCTACAGGGAGCGGAACGATACCATTACATATCTACAGGGAGAGGAGCGATACTATTACATATCATCAGAGGGAGGAGCGATACTATTACATATCGACAGGGAGAGGAGTGATACCATTACATATCTACAGGGGCAGGAGCTATACCATTACATATTATCAGGGGAGGAGCGATACCATTACATATCTACAGGGGCAGGAGCGATAACATTACATATCTACAGGGGAGGAGCGATACAATTACATATCTACAGGGACAGGAGCGATACAATTACATATCTACAGGGGCAGGATCGATACAATTACATATCTACAGGGGGAGGAGCAATACAATTACATATCTACAGGGAGAGGAGCGATACAATTACATATCTACAGGGGGAGGAGCGATACAATTACATATCTACAGGGACAGGAGCGATACAATTACATATCTACAGGGGCAGGAGCGATACCATTATATATCTATAGGAGGAGGAGCGATACCATTACATATCTACAGGGGCAGGAGCGATACAATTACATATCTACAGGGGCAGGAGCGATACTATTACATATCTACAGGGAGAGGAGCGATACCATTACATATCTACATGGGCAGGAGCTATACCATTACATATTATCAGGGGGAGGAGCGATACCATTACATATCTACAGGGGCTGGAGCTATACCATTACATATTATCAGGGGAGGAGCGATACCATTACATATCTACAGGGGGAGGAGCGAAACCATTACATATCTACAGGGAGAGGACCGATACTATTACATATCATCAGAGGGAGGAGCTATACCATTACATATTTACAGGGGGAGGAGAAATACCATTACATATCTACAGGGAAAGGAGCGATACCATTACATATCTACAGGGAAAGGAGCGATACTATTACATATCTACAGGGGGAGGAGTGATACCATTACATATCTACAGGGGGAGGAGCGATACCATTACTTATCTACAGGGAGAGGAGGGATACTGTTACATATCTGCAGGGAAAGGAGCAATACTATTACATATCTACAGGGGGAGGAGCGATACCATTACATATCTACAGGGGGAGGAGCTATAACATTACATATCTACAGGGAGAAGAGCGATACCATTACATATCTACAGGGGGAGGAGCGATACCATTACATATCTACAGAGGGAGGAGTGTTACTATTATATATCTACAGGGGGAGGAGTGTTACTATTACATAGGTACATGGAGAGGGGCTATACTATTACATATCTACAGGGAGAGGGGCGATACTATTACATATGTACAGGGAGCAGAACGATACTATTACATATCTACAGGGAGAGGGGCGATACTATTACATTTCTACAGAGGGAGGAGTGATACCATTACTTATCTACAGGGAGAAGAGCGATACTATTACATTTCTACAGAGGGAGGAGTAATATTATTACATATCTACAGGGAGAGGAGCGATACTACTACATTTCTACAGGAGGAGGAGTAATACTAGTACATATCTACAGGAGGAGGAATAATACTATTACAAGTCTACAGGTGGGAGGAATAATACTAGTACATATCTACAGGAGGAGGTGTAATACTAGTACATATCTACAGAGGGAGGAGCGATACTATTACATATCTACAGAGGGAGGAATAATACCTGTACATAGCTACAGAGGGAGGAGTAATACTATTACATGTCTACAGGAGGATGAATAATACTATTACATCTCTTCAAAAGGAATAATTATGTTACATATCTACATTGGGAGGAGTAATGCTAGTAGATATATGCAAGAGGACGAATAATACTATTAAATATCCACTAAAGGAGTAATACTATTAAGTATCTACAGGGGAAGGAGTAATACTACCCTAACAGAGCTCTACTAGAGATATTACTATTTTATAAACCCTCACAGAGCTCTACAGGAGATAATACTATTATATACCATCACAGAGCTCTACAGGAGATATTACTATTATATACCCTCACAGAGCTCTACAGGAGATATTACTATTATATTCCCTCACAGACCTCTACAGGAGATAATACTATTATATACCATCACAGAGCTCTACAGGAGATAATACTATTATACACCATCACAGAGCTCTACAGGAGATAATACTATTATATACCATCACAGAGCTCTACAGGAGATGCTACTATTATATACCCCCACAGAGCTCTACAGGAGATATTACTATTATATACCATCACAGAGATCTACAGGAGATAATACTATTATATACCATCACAGACCTCTACAGGAGATAATACTATTATATACCCTCACAGACCTCTACAGGAGATAATACTATTATATACCCTCACAGAGCTCTACAGGAGATATTACTATTATATACCCTCACAGAGCTCTACAGGAGATATTACTATTATATACCATCACAGAGCTCTACAGGAGATATTACTAATTTTATAACATCACAGAGCTCTACAGGAGATAATACTATTATATACCCTCACAGAGCTCTACAGGAGATATTACTATTATATACCATCACAGAGATCTACAGGAGATAATACTATTATATACCCTCACAGAGCTCTACAGGAGATAATACTATTATATACCCTCACAGAGATCTACAGGAGATAATACTATTATATACCATCACAGAGCTCTACAGGAGATATTACTATTATATACCCTCACAGAGATCTACAGGAGATAATACTATTATATACCATCACAGAGCTCTACAGTAGATATTACTATTATATACCATCACAGACCTCTACAGGAGATAATACTATTATATACCCTCACAGAGCTCTACAGGAGATAATACTATTATATACCCTCACAGAGCTCTACAGGAGATATTACTATTATATACCCTCACAGAGATCTACAGGAGATAATACTATTATATACCATCACAGAGCTCTACAGGAGATATTACTATTATATACCATCACAGACCTCTACAGGAGATAATACTATTATATACTCTCACAGAGCTCTACAGGAGATAATACTATTATATACCCTCACAGAGCTCTACAGGAGATAATACTATTATATACCCTCACAGAGATCTACAGGAGATATTACTATTATATACCCTCACAGAGCTCTACAGGAGATATTACTAATTTTATACCATCACAGAGCTCTACAGGAGATAATACTATTATATACCCTCACAGAGCTCTACAGGAGATATTACTATTATATACCATCACAGAGATCTACCGGAAATAATACTATTATATACCATCACAGAGCTCTACAGGAGATAATACTATTATATACCCTCACAGAGATCTACAGGAGATAATACTATTATATACCATCACAGAGATCTACAGGAGATATTACTATTATATACCCTCACAGAGATCTACAGGAGATAATACTATTATATACCATCACAGAGCTCTACAGGAGATATTACTATTATATACCATCACAGAGCTCTACAGGAGATATTACTATTATATACCCTCACAGACCTCTACAGGAGATAATACTATTATATACCATCACAGAGCTCTACATGAGATATTACTATTATATACCCTCACAGAGCTCTACAGGAGATAATACTATTATATACCCTCACAGAGCTCTACAGGAGATATTACTATTATATACCCTCACAGAGATCTACAGGAGATAATACTATTATATACCCTCACAGAGCTCTACAGGAGATATTACTATTATATACCCTCACAGAGCTCTACAGGAGATATTACTATTATATACCATCACAGAGCTCTACAGGAGATATTACTATTATATACCATCACAGACCTCTACAGGAGATAATACTATTATATACCCTCACAGAGCTCTACAGGAGATAATACTATTATATACCCTCACAGAGCTCTACAGGAGATAATACTATTATATACCCTCACAGAGATCTACAGGAGATATTACTATTATATACCATCACAGAGATCTACAGGAGATAATACTATTATATACCCTCACAGACCTCTACAGGAGATATTACTATTATATACCCTCACAAAGCTCTACATGAGATAATACTATTATATACCCTCACAGAGCTGTACAGGAGATAATACTATTATATACCATAACAGACCTCTACAGGAGATATTACTATTATATACCCTCACAGAGATCTACAGGATATATTACTATTATATACCCTCACAGAGATCTACAGGAGATAATAGTATTATATACCATCACAGAGCTCTACAGGAGATATTACTATTATATACCATCACAGAGATCTACAGGAGATATTACTATTATATACCCTCACAGAGATCTACAGGAGATAATACTATTATATACCCTCACAGAGATCTACAGGAGATAATACTATTATATACCATCACAGAGATCTACAGGAGATAATACTATTATATACCCTCACAGAGATCTACAGGAGATAATACTATTATATACCATCACAGAGCTCTACAGGAGATATTACTATTATATACCATCACAGAGCTCTACAGGAGATAATACTATTATATACCATCACAGAGCTCTACAGGAGATAATACTATTATATACCCTCACAGAGCTCTACAGGAGATAATACTATTATACACCATCACAGAGCTCTACAGGAGATAATATTATTATATACCATCACAGAGCTCTACAGGAGATATTACTATTATATACCATCACAAAGCTCTACATGAGATATTACTATTATATACCCTCACAGAGCTCTACATGTGATATTACTATTATATACCATCACAGAGATCTACAGGAGATAATACTATTATATACCATCACAGAGCTCTACAGGAGATATTACTATTATATACCCTCACAGAGATCTACAGGAGATACTACTATTATATACCCTCACAGAGCTCTACAGGAGATAATACTATTATATACCATCACAGACCTCTACAGGATATATTACTATTATACACCCTCACAGAGCTCTACAGGAGATATTACTATTATATACCCTCACAGAGCTCTACAGGAGATAATACTATTATATACCATCACAGACCTCTACAGGAGATAATACTATTATATACCATCACAGACCTCTACAGGATATATTACTATTATATACCCTCACAGAGCTCAACAGGAGATATTACTATTATATACCATCACAGAGATCTACAGGAGATAATACTATTATATACCATCACAGAACTCTACAGGATATATTACTATTATATACCCTCACAGAGATCTACAGGAGATATTACTATTATATACCATCACAGAGCTCTACAGGAGATAATACTATTATATACCATCACAGAACTCTACAGGAGATAATACTATTATATACCATCACAGAGCTCTACAGGAGATATTACTATTATATACCATCACAGAGCTCTACAGGAGATAATACTATTATATACCATCACAGAACTCTACAGGAGATAATACTATTATATACCATCACAGAGCTCTACAGGAGATAATACTATTATATACCATCACAGAGATCTACAGGAGATATTACTATTATATACCATCACAGAGATCTACAGGAGATATTACTATTATATACCCTCACAGAGCTCTACAGGAGATAATACTATTATATACCATCACAGAGCTCTACAGGAGATATTACTATTATATACCATCACAGACCTCTACAGGAGATATTACTATTATATACCATCACAGAGATCTACAGGAGATAATACTATTATATACCCTCACAGAGCTCTACAGGAGATATTACTATTATATACCATCACAGACCTCTACAGGAGATATTACTATTATATACCCTCACAGAGCTCTACAGGAGATACTACTATTATATACCCTCACAGAGCTCTACAGGAGATAATACTATTATATACCATCACAGAGCTCTACAGGAGATATTACTATTATATACCCTCACAGAGATCTACAGGAGATATTACTATTATATACCCTCACAGACCTCTACAGGAGATAATACTATTATATACCATCACTTTTTGATATTCACGGACTCCATACTGACAGGGAATGTTCCACCAGACTGGCGTATAGCAAATGTGGTGCCAATATTCAAAAAGGGTCCAAAAACAGAGCCTGGAAATTATAGGCCGGTAAGTTTAACATCTATTGTTGGTAAACTGTTTGAAGGTTTTGTAAGAGATGCTATCTTGGAGTATCTCAATGAAAATAAGCAAATTACACCATATCAGCATGGCTTCATGAGGGATCGGTCATGTCAAACTAATTTAATCAGTTTCTATGAGGAGGTAAGTTCTAGACTTGACAGCGGTGAATCAATGGATGTCGTATATCTGGACTTTTCCAAAGCATTTGACGCTGTACCTCATAAAAGGTTAGTGTATAAAATGAGAACACTTGGACTAGGAGAAAATATCTGTATGTGGGTAAGTAACTGGCTCAGTAATAGAAAACAGAGGGTGGTTATTAATGGTACACACTCAGATTGGGTCACTGTAACTAGTGGGGTACCTCAGGGGTCAGTATTGGGCCCTATTCTCTTCAATATATTTATTAATGATCTTGTAGAAGGCTTGCACAGTAATATATCAATTTTTGCAGATGACACTAAACTGTGTAAAGTAATTAACACTAAAGAGGACAGTTTTCTGCTACAGAGGATCTGGATAGATTGGGGGCTTGGGCAGAGAAATGGCAGATGAGGTTTAACACTGACAAATGTAAAGTTATGCACATGGGAAGGAATAATGCAAGTCACCCGTACATACTAAATGGTAAAACACTCGGTAACACTGACATGGAAAAGGATCTAGGAATTTTAATAAATAACAAACTAAGCTGTAGAAACCAATGTCAGGCAGCTGCTGCTAAGGCCAATAAGATAATGGGTTGCATCAAAAGGGGCATAGATGCCCGTGATGAAAATATAGTCTTACCACTTTATAAATCACTAGTCAGACCACACATGGAGTACTGTGTACAGTTCTGGGCTCCCGTGAACAAGGCAGACATAGCAGAGCTGGAGAGGGTTCAGAGGAGGGCAACTAAAGTAATAACTGGAATGGGGCAACTACAGTACCCCGAAAGGGTATCAAAATTAGGGTTATTCACTCTAGAAAAAAGACGACTGAGGGGAGATCTAATAACTATGTATAAATATATCAGGAGTCAGTACAAAGATCACTCCCATCATCTATTTATCCCCAGGACTGTGACTGTGACGAGGGGACATCCTCTGCGTCTGGAGGAAAGAAGGTTTGTACACAAACATAGAAAAGGGTTCTTCACGGTAAGAGCAGTAAGACTATGGAACTCTCTGCCTGAGGAGGTGGTGATGGTGAGTACAATAAAGGAATTCAAGAGGGGCCTGGATGTATTTCTGGAGCGTAATAATATTTCAGGCTATAGCTACTAAAGATGGGTCGTTGATCCAGGGAGTTATTCTGATTGCCTGATTGGAGTCGGGAAGGAATTTTTTCCCCTTAAGTGGGGAAAATTTGCTCTACCTCACAGGGGTTTTTTGCCTTCCTCTGGATCAACTTGCAGGAAACAGGTCGAACTGGATGGACAAATGTCTTTTTTCGGCCTTATATACTATGTTACTATGTTACTATATACCATCACAGAGATCTACAGGAGATATTACTATTATATACCCTCACAGAGATCTACAGGAGATAATACTATTATATACCCTCACAGAGCTCTACAGGAGATAATACTATTATATACCATCACAGAGCTCTACAGGAGATATTACTATTATATACCATCACAGAACTCTACAGGATATATTACTATTATATACCATCACAGAGATCTACAGGAGATAATACTATTATATACCCTCACAGAGCTCTACAGGAGATAATACTATTATATACCCTCACAGAGCTCTACAGGAGATATTACTATTATATACCCTCACAGAGCTCTACAGGAGATAATACTATTATATACCATCACAGAGATCTACAGGAGATAATACTATTATATACCATCACAGAGCTCTACTGGAGATAATACTATTATATACCCTCACAGACCTCTACAGGAGATATTACTATTATATACCATCACAGAGCTCTACAGGAGATATTACTATTATATACCATCACAGACCTCTACAGGAGATAATACTATTATATACCATCACAGACCTCTACAGGAGATAATACTATTATATACCCTCACAGACCTCTACAGGAGATAATACTATTATATACCCTCACAGAGCTCTACAGGAGATAATACTATTATATACCATCACAGACCTCTACAGGAGATATTACTATTATATACCCTCACAGACCTCTACAGGAGATATTACTATTATATACCCTCACAGAGCTCTACAGGAGATAATACTATTATATACCATCACAGAGCTCTCCCGGAGATATTACTATTATATACCATCACAGACCTCTACAGGAGATATTACTATTATATACCCTCACAGAGCTCTACAGGAGATAATACTATTATATACCATCACAGAGCTCTACAGGAGATATTACTATTATATACCATCACAGACCTCTACAGGAGATATTACTATTATATACCCTCACAGAGCTCTACAGGAGATAATACTATTATATACCATCACAGAGATCTACAGGAGATAATACTATTATATACCCTCACAGAGCTCTACAGGAGATATTACTATTATATACCATCACAGAGATCTACAGGAGATATTACTATTATATACCATCACAGACCTCTACAGGAGATAATACTATTATATACCATCACAGACCTCTACAGGAGATATTACTATTATATACCCTCACAGAGCTCTACAGGAGATAATACTATTATATACCTTCACAGAGATCTACAGGAGATAATACTATTATATACCCTCACAGAGCTCTACAGGAGATATTACTATTATATACCATCACAGACCTCTACAGGAGATAATACTATTATATACCATCACAGAGCTCTACAGGAGATAATACTATTATATACCCTCACAGAGCTCTACAGGAGATAATACTATTATACACCATCACAGAGATCTACAGGAGATAATACTATTATATACCATCACAGAGATCTACAGGAGATTTTACTATTATATACCCTCACAGAGCTCTACAGGAGATAATACTATTATATACCATCACAGAGATCTACAGGAGATAATACTATTATATACCCTCACAGAGATCTACAGGAGATAATAGTATTATATATCCTCACAGAGATCAACAGGAGATAATACTATTATATACCCTCACAGACCTCTACAGGAGATATTACTATTGTATACCCTCACAGAGCTCTACAGGAAATACTACTATTATATACCCTCACATAGCTCTACAGGAGATAATACTATTATATACCCTCACAGAGCTCTACAGGAGATAATACTATTATATACCCTCACAGAGGTCTACAGGAGATAATACTATTATATACCCTCACAGAGCTCTACATGTGATATTACTATTATATACCATCACAGAGCTCTACAGGAGATATTACTATTATATACCCTCACAGAGCTCTACAGGAAATACTACTATTATATACCCTCACAGAGCTCTACAGGAGATAATACTATTATATACCCTCACAGAGATCTACAGGAGATAATACTATTATATACCCTCACAGAGATCTACAGGAGATAATACTATTATATACCCTCACAGAGCTCTACATATGATATTACTATTATATACCATCACAGAGCTCTACAGGAGATATTACTATTATATACCCTCACAGAGCTCTACAGGAGATACTACTATTATATACCATCACAGAGCTCTACAGGAGATAATACTATTATATACCCTCACAGAGCTCTACAGGAGATATTACTATTATATACCCTCACATAGCTCTACAGGAGATATTACCATTATATACCATCACAGAGCTCTACAGGAGATATTACTATTATATACCATCACAGAGATCTACAGGAGATAATACTATTATATACCATCACAGAGCTCTACTGGAGATATTACTATTATATACCCTCACAGAGCTCTACAGGAGATATTACTATTATATACCCTCACAGACCTCTACAGGAGATATTACTATTATATACCCTCACAGAGATCAACAGGAGATAATACTATTATATACCATCACAGAGCTCTACTGGAGATATTACTATTATATACCCTCACAGAGCTCTACAGGAGATAATACTATTATATACCCTCACAGACCTCTACAGGAGATATTACTATTATATACCCTCACAGAGATCTACAGGAGATAATAGTATTATATATCCTCACAGAGATCAACAGGAGATAATACTATTTTATAAACCCTCACAGAGCTCTACAGGAGATATTACTATTATATACCCTCACAGAGATCTACAGGAGATATTACTATTATATACCATCACAGAGATCTACAGGAGATATTACTATTATATACCCTCACAGAGCTCTACAGGAGATATTACTATTATATACCCTCACAGAGATCTACAGGAGATATTACTATTATATACCCTCACAGAGATCTACAGGAGATATTACTATTATATACCATCACAGAGATCTACAGGAGATATTACTATTATATACCCTCACAGAGCTCTACAGGAGATATTACTATTATATACCATCACAGACCTCTACAGGAGATAATACTATTATATACCCTCACAGAGCTCTACAGGATATATTACTATTATATACCATCACAGAGATCTACAGGAGATATTACTATTATATACCCTCACAGAGATCTACAGGAGATATTACTATTATATACCATCACAGAGCTCTACAGGAGATATTACTATTATATACCATCACAGAGCTCTACAGGAGATATTACTATTATACACCCTCACAGACCTCTTCAGGAGATATTACTATTATATACCCTCACAGACCTCTACAGGATATATTACTATTATATACCCTCATAGAGCTCTACAGGAGATATTACTATTATATACCTTTACAGAGCTCTACAGGAGATAATACTATTATATACCATCACAGACCTCTACAGGAGATATTACTATTATATACCATCACAGAGATCTACAGGAGATAATACTATTATATACCATCACAGAGCTCAACAGGAGAAAATACTATTATATACCCTCACAGACCTCTACAGGAGATAATACTATTATATACCATCACAGAGATCTACAGGAGATATTACTATTATATACCATCACAGACCTCTACAGGAGATATTACTATTATATACCCTCACAGAGCTCTACAGGAGATATTACTATTATATACCATCACAGAGATCTACAGGAGATAATACTAGTATATACCATCACAGAGCTCTACAGGAGATATTACTATTATATACCCTCACAGAGCTCTACAGGAGATAATACTATTATATACCATCACAGAGCTCTACAGGAGATATTTCTATTATATACCCTCACAGAGCTCTACAGGAGATATTACTATTATATACCCTCACAGAGATCTACAGGAGATAATACTATTATATACCCTCACAGAGATCTACAGGAGATAATACTATTATATACCCTCACAGAGCTCTACAGGAGATATTACTATTATATAACCTCACAGAGCTCTACAGGAGATCGTACTATTATATACCCTCACAGAGCTCTACAGGAGATAATACTATTATCTATACCATCACAGAGCTCTACAGGAGATAATACTATTATATACTATCACAGAGATTTACAGGAGATAATACTATTATATACCATCACAGAGCTCTACAGGAGATATTACTATTATACACCTTCACAGAGCTCTACAGGAGATAATACTATTATATACCCTCACAGACCTCTACAGGAGATAATACTATTATATACCATCACAGAGCTCTACAGGAGATATTACTATTATATACCATCACAGAGCTCTACAGGAGATAATACTATTATATACCCTAACAGAGCTCTACAGTAGATATTACTATTATATACCATCACAGAGCTCTACAGGAGATAATACTATTATATACCATCACAGAGCTCTACAGTAGATATTACTATTATATACCATCACAGAGCTCTACAGGAGATATTACTAATATACCCTCTCAGAGCTCTACTGGAGATAATACTATTATATACCGTCACAGAGCTCTACAGGAGATAATACTATTATATACCATCACAGAGCTCTACAGGAGATATTACTATTATACACCTTCACAGAGCTCTACAGGAGATAATACTATTATATACCCTCACAGACCTCTACAGGAGATAATACTATTATATACCATCACAGAGCTCTACAGGAGATATTACTATTATATACCCTCACAGAGCTCTACAGGAGATACTACTATTATATACCATCACAGAGCTCTACAGGAGATATTACTATTATATACCATCACAGAGCTCTACAGGAGATAATACTATTATATACCCTAACAGAGCTCTACAGTAGATATTACTATTATATACCATCACAGAGCTCTACAGGAGATATTACTAATATACCCTCTCAGAGCTCTACTGGAGATAATACTATTATATACCCTCACAGAGCTCTACAGGAGATAATACTATTATATACCCTCACAGAGCTCTACAGGAGATACTACTATTATATACCATCACAGAGCTCTACAGGAGATATTACTATTATATACCATCACAGAGCTCTACAGGAGATAATACTATTATATACCATCACAGAGCTCTACAGGAGATATTACTATTATATACCATCACAGAGCTCTACAGGAGATATTACTAATATACCCTCTCAGAGCTCTACTGGAGATAATACTATTATATACCCTCACAGACCTCTACAGGAGATAATACTATTATATACTCTCACAGAGCTCTACAGGAGATAATACTATTATATACCCTCACAGAGCTCTACAGGAGATAATACTATTATATACCATCACAGACCTCTACAGGAGATATTACTATTATATACCATCACAGACCTCTACAGGAGATATTACTATTATATAACATCACAGGGCTCTACAGGAGATACTACTATTATACACCATCACAGAGCTCTACAGGAGATACTACTATTATATACCATCACAGAGCTCTACAGGAGATATTACTATTATATACCATCACAGACCTCTACAGGAGATATTACTATTATATACCCTCACAGAGATCTACAGGATATATTACTATTATATACCCTCACAGAGATCTACAGGAGATATTACTATTAAATACCATCACAGAGCTCTACAGGAGATATTACTATTATATACCCTCACAGAGCTCTACAGTAGATAATACTGTTATATACCATCACAGAGCTCTACTGTAGAAAATACTATCATATAAACCCACGGAGCTCTACAGGAGATATTACTATTATATACCATCACAGAGCTCTACAGGAGATATTACTATTATATACCATCACAGAGCTCTACAGGAGATATTACTATTATATACCATCACAGAGCTCTACAGGAGATATTACTATTATATACCCTCACAGAGCTCTACAGGAGATAATACTATTATATACCATCACAGAGCTCTACTGTAGAAAATACTATCATATACCCCCACGGAGCTCTACAGGAGATATTACTATTATATACCCTCACAGAGCTCTACAGGAGATAATACTATTATATACCATCACAGAGCTCTACAGGAGATAATACTATTATATACCCTCACAGAATTCTACAGGAGATATTACTATTATATACCCTCACAGAGATCTACAGGAGATAATAGTATTATATATCCTCACAGAGATCAACAGGAGATAATACTATTATATACCCTCACAGAGATCTACAGGAGATATTACTATTATATACCCTCACAGAGCTCTACAGGAGATAATACTATTATATACCCTCACAGAGATCTACAGGAGATATTACTATTATATACCCTCACAGAGCTCTACAGGAGATATTACTATTATATACCCTCACAGAGATCTACAGGAGATCGTACTATTATATACCATCACATAGCTCTACAGGAGATATTACTATTATATACCATCACAGACCTCTACAGGAGATAATACTATTATATACCCTCACAGAGCTCTACAGGAGATATTACTATTATATACCCTCACAGAGATCTACAGGAGATAATACTATTATATACCATCACAGAGCTCTACAGGAGATAATACTATTATATACCCTCACAGAGCTCTACAGGAGATATTACTATTATATACCCTCACAGAGATCTACAGGAGATATTACTATTATATACCATCACAGAGCTCTACAGGAGATAATACTATTATATACCATCACAGAGCTCTACAGGAGATAATACTATTATATACCATCACAGAGCTCTACAGGAGATAATACTATTATATACCCTCACAGAGATCTACAGGAGATAATACTATTATATACCATCACAGAGCTCTACAGGAGATAATACTATTATATACCATCACAGAGCTCTACAGGAGATATTACTATTATATACCATCACAGAGCTCTACAGGAGATATTACTATTATATACCCTCACAGAGCTCTACAGGAGATAATACTATTATATACCCTCACAGAGCTCTACAGGAGATAATACTATTATATACCATCACAGAGCTCTACAGGAGATATTACTATTATATACCATCACAGAGCTCTACAGGAGATATTACTATTATATACCCTCACAGAGCTCTACAGGAGATATTACTATTATATACCCTCACAGAGCTCTACAGGAGATAATACTATTATATACCATCACAGAGCTCTACAGGAGATAATACTATTATATACCCTCACAGAGCTCTACAGGAGATATTACTATTATATACCCTCACAGAGCTCTACAGGAGATAATACTATTATATACCATCACAGAGCTCTACAGGAGATAATACTATTATATACCATCACAGAGCTCTACAGGAGATATTACTATTATATACCATCACAGAGCTCTACAGGAGATAATACTATTATATACCCTCACAGAGCTCTACAGGAGATATTACTATTATATACCCTCACAGAGCTCTACAGGAGATAGTACTATTATATACCATCACAGAGCTCTACAGGAGATATTACTATTATATACCATCACAGAGATCTACAGGAGATAATACTATTATATACCCTCACAGAGCTCTACAGGAGATAATACTATTATATACCATCACAGAGCTCTACAGGAGATATTACTATTATATACCCTCACAGAGCTCTACAGGAGATATTACTATTATATACCCTCACAGAGCTCTACAGGAGATATTACTATTATATACCATCACAGAGATCTAAAGGAGATAATACTATTATATACCATCACAGAGCACTACAGGAGATAAAACTATTATATACCATCACAGAGCTCTACAGGAGATAATACTATTATATACCATCACAGAGCTCTACAGGAGATAATACTATTATATACCATCACAGAGCTCTACTGGAGATAATACTATTATATACCCTCACAGAGCTCTACAGGAGATATTACTATTATATACCATCACAGAGCTCTACAGGAGATATTACTATTATATACCCTCACAGAGCTCTACAGGAGATAATACTATTATATACCCTCACAGAGCTCTACAGAAGATAATACTATTATATACTCTCACAGAGCTCTACAGGAGATAATACTATTATATACCCTCACAGAGCTCTACAGGAGATAATACTATTATATACCATCACAGACCTCTACAGGAGATATTACTATTAAATACCATCACAGAGCTCTACAGGAGATATTACTATTATATACCATCACAGAGCTCTACTGTAGAAAATACTATCATATAAACCCACGGAGCTCTACAGGAGATATTACTATTATATACCATCACAGACCTCTACAGGAGATACTACTATTATATACCATCACAGACCTCTACAGGATATATTACTATTATATACCATCACAGACCTCTACAGGATATATTACTATTATATACCATCACAGAGCTCTACAGGAGATAATAGTATTATATACCCTCACAGAGCTCTACAGGAGATAATACTATTATATACCCTCACAGAGCTCTACAGGAGATAATACTATTATATACCCTCACAGAGATCTACAGGAGATATTACTATTATATACCATCACAGAGCTCTACAGGAGATATTACTATTATATACCATCACAGAGCTCTACAGGAGATAATACTATTATATACCCTCACAGACCTCTACAGTAGATAATACAATTATATACCATCACAGAGCTCTACAGGAGATATTACTATTATATACCCTCACAGAGCTCTACAGGAGATATTACTATTATATACCCTCACAGAGCTCTACAGGAGATATTACTATTATATACCATCACAGAGATCTACAGGAGATAATACTATTATATACCATCACAGAGCTCTACAGGAGATAATACTATTATATACCATCACAGACCTCTACAGGATATATTACTATTATATACCCCCACAGAGCTCGACAGGAGATATTACTATTATATAGCATCACCGACCTCTACAGGAGATATTACTATTATATACCCTCACAGAGCTCTACAGGAGATATTACTATTATATACCATCACAGAGCTCTACAGGAGATATTACTATTATATACCCTCACAGAGCTCTACAGGAGATAATACTATTATATACCCTCACAGAGCTCTACAGGAGATAATACTATTATATACACTCACAGAGCTCTACAGGAGATAATACTATTATATACCCTCACAGAGCTCTACAGGAGATATTACTATTATATACCATCACAGAGCTCTACAGGAGATATTACTATTATATACCATCACAGAGCTCTACAGGAGATATTACTATTATATACCATCACAGAGCTCTACTGTTGAAAATACTATCATATAAACCCACGGAGCTCTACAGGAGATATTACTATTATATACCATCACAGACCTCTACAGGAGATACTACTATTATATACCATCACAGACCTCTACAGGATATATTACTATTATATACCATCACAGACCTCTACAGGATATATTAATATTATATACCATCACAGAGCTCTACAGGAGATAATAGTATTATATATCCTCACAGAGCTCTACAGGAGATACTACTATTATATACCCTCACAGAGCTCTACAGGAGATAATACTATTATACACCATCACAGACCTCTACATGTGATATTACTATTATATACCATCACAGACCTCTACAGAAGATATTACTATTATATACCCTCACAGAGCTCTACAGGAGATATTACTATTATATACCATCACAGAGATCTACAGGAGATAATACTATTATATACCCTCACAGAGCTCTACAGGAGATATTACTATTATATACCATCACAGAGATCTACAGGAGATATTACTATTATATACCCTCACAGAGATCTACAGGAGATAATAGTATTATATATCCTCACAGAGATCAACAGGAGATAATACTATTATATACCCTCACAGAGCTCTACAGGAGATATTACTATTATATACCCTCACAGAGCTCTACAGGAGATATTACTATTATATACCCTCACAGAGGTCTACAGGAGATATTAATATTATATACCATCACAGAGCTCTACAGGAGATATTACTATTATATACCATCACAGAGCTCTACAGGATATATTACTATTATATACCCTCACAGACCTCTACAGGATATATTACTATTATATACCCTCACAGACCTCTACAGGAGATAATACTATTATATACCATCACAGACCTCTACAGGAGATATTACTATTATATACCATCACAGAGCTCTACAGGAGATATTACTATTATACACCATCACAGAGCTCTACAGGAGATAATACTATTATATACCCTCACAGACCTCTACAGGAGATAATAGTATTATATACCATCACAGAGCTCTACAGGAGATATTACTATTATATACCATCACAGAGCTCTACAGGAGATATTACTATTATACACCATCACAGAGCTCTACAGGAGATAATACTATTATATACCCTCACAGACCTCTACAGGAGATAATACTATTATATACCATCACAGACCTCTACAGGAGATATTACTATTATATACCATCACAGACCTCTACAGGAGATATTACTATTATATACCCTCACAGAGATCTACAGGAGATATTACTATTATATACCATCACAGAGCTCAACAGGAGAAAATACTATTATATACCCTCACAGACCTCTACAGGAGATAATACTATTATATACCCTCACAGAGCTCTACAGGAGATATTACTATTATATACCATCACAGAGCTCTACAGGAGATATTACTATTATATACCATCACAGAGCTCTACAGGATATATTACTATTATATACCCTCACAGAGCTCTACAGGAGATATTACTATTATATAACCTCAAAGAGATCTACAGGAGATAATACTATTATATACCATCACAGAGCTCTAAAGGAGATCGTACTATTATATACCCTCACAGAGATCAACAGGAGATAATACTATTATATACCCTCACAGAGATCTACAGGAGATATTACTATTATATAACCTCATAGAGCTCTACAGGAGATCGTACTATTATATACCCTCACAGAGCTCTACAGGAGATAATACTATTATCTATACCATCACAGAGCTCTACAGGAGATAATACTATTATATACTATCACAGAGATTTACAGGAGATAATACTATTATATACCATCACAGAGCTCTACAGGAGATATTACTATTATACACCATCACAGAGCTCTACAGGAGATATTACTATTATATATCCTCATAGAGCTCTACAGGAGATCGTACTATTATATACCCTCACAGAGCTCTACAGGAGATAATACTATTATCTATACCATCACAGAGCTCTACAGGAGATAATACTATTATATACTATCACAGAGATTCTACAGGAGATAATACTATTATATACCATCACAGAGCTCTACAGGAGATATTACTATTATACACCTTCACAGAGCTCTACAGGAGATAATACTATTATATACCATCACAGAGCTCTACAGGAGATATTACTATTATATACCCTCACAGAGATCTACAGGAGATAATACTATTATATACCCTCACAGAGATCTACAGGAGATAATACTATTATATACCCTCACAGAGCTCTACAGGAGATATTACTATTATATACCCTCACAGAGCTCTACAGGAGATAATACTATTATATACCCTCACAGAGCTCTACAGGAGATATTACTATTATATACCATCACAGAGATCTACAGGAGATAATACTATTATATACCATCACAGAGCTCTACAGGAGATAATACTATTATATACCCTCACAGAGCTCTACAGGAGATAATACTATTATATACCATCACAGAGCTCTACAGGAGATATTACTATTATATACCATCACAGAGATCTACAGGAGATAATACTATTATATACCCTCACAGACCTCTACAGGAGATAATACTATTATATACCATCACAGAGCTCTACAGGAGATATTACTATTATATACCCTCACAGAGCTCTACAGGAGATATTACTATTATATACCCTCACAGAGCTCTACAGGAGATATTACTATTATATACCATCACAGAGATCTACAGGAGATAATACTATTATATACCATCACAGAGCTCTACAGGAGATAATACTATTATATACCATCACAGAGCTCTACAGGAGATAATACTATTATATACCCTCACAGAGCTCTACAGGAGATAATACTATTATATACCCTCACAGAGCTCTACAGGAGATATTACTATTATATACCCTCACAGAGCTCTACAGGAGATAATACTATTATATACCATCACAGACCTCTACAGGAGATAATACTATTAAATACCATCACAGAGCTCTACAGGAGATATTACTATTATATACCATCACAGACCTCTACAGGAGATACTACTATTATATACCATCACAGACCTCTACAGGATATATTACTATTATATACCCCCACAGAGCTCGACAGGAGATATTACTATTATATACCATCACAGAGCTCTACAGGAGATAATAGTATTATATATCCTCACAGAGCTCTACAGGAGATATTACTATTATATACCCCCACAGAGCTCTACAGGAGATATTACTATTATATATCCCCACAGAGCTCTACAGGAGATAATACTATTATATACCCTCACAGAGCTCTACAGTAGATAATACTAATTTATACCATCACAGAGCTCTACTGTAGAAAATACTATCATATACCCCCACGGAGCTCTACAGGAGATATTACTATTATATACCCTCACAAAGCTCTACAGTAGATAATACTATTATATACCATCACAGAGCTCTACTGTAGAAAATACTATCATATACCCCCACGGAGCTCTACAGGAGATAATACTATTATATACCCCCACAGAGCTCTACAGGATATATTACTATTATATACCCTCACAGAGATCTACAGGAAATAATACTATTATATACCCTCGAAGAGCTCTACATGAGATAATACTATTATATACCCTCACAAAGATCAACAGGAGATATTACTATTATATACCCTCACAGAGATCTAAAGGAGATAATACTATTATATACCCTCACAGAGCTCTACAGGAGATATTACTATTATATACCCTCACAGAGCTCTACAGGAGATATTACTATTATATACCCCCACGGAGCTCTACATGAGATAATACTATTATATACCCTCACAAAGATCAACAGGAGATATTACTATTATATACCCTCACAGACCTCTACAGGAGATAATACTATTATATACCCTCACAGAGCTCTACAGGAGATATTACTATTATATACCCTCACAGAGATCTACAGGAGATAATGCTATTATATACCATCACAGAGATCTACAGGAGATATTACTATTATATACTATCACAGAGCTCTACAGGAGATATTACTATTATTTACCATCGCAGACCTCTACAGGAGATATTACTATTATATACCCTCACAGAGCTCTACAGGAGATATTACTATTATATACCATCACAGAGCTCTACAGTAGATAATACTGTTATATACCCTCACAGAGCTCTACAGGAGATATTACTATTATATACCATCACAGAGATCTACAGGAGATAATACTATTATATACCATCACAGAGCTCTACAGGAGATATTACTATTATATACCCTCACAGACCTCTACAGGAGATATTACTATTATATACCCTCACATAGCTCTACAGGAGATAATACTATTATATACCCTCACAGAGCTCTACAGGAGATAATACTATTATATACCCTCACAGAGCTCTACAGGAGATAATACTATTATATACCATCACAGAGCTCTACAGGAGATACTACTATTATATACCATCACAGAGCACTACAGGAGATAATACTATTTTATACCCTCACAGAGCTCTACAGCAGATAATACTATTATATACCATCACAGAGCTCTACAGGAGATAATACTATTATATACCATCACAGAGCTCTACAGGAGATAATACTATTATATACCCTCACAGAGCTCTACAGGAGATATTACTATTATATACCATCACAGAGCTCTACAGGAGATAATACTATTATATACCATCACAGAGCTCTACAGGAGATAATACTATTATATACCATCACAGAGCTCTACAGGAGATATTACTATTATATACCCTCACAGAGATCTACAGGAGATATTACTATTATATACCCTCACAGAGCTCTACAGGAGATAATACTATTATATACCCTCACAGAGCTCTACAGGAGATAATACTATTATATACCATCACAGAGCTCTACAGGAGATATTACTATTATATACCATCACAGAGCTCTACAGGAGATATTACTATTATATACCATCACAGAGCTCTACAGGAGATATTACTATTATATACCATCACAGAGCTCTACAGGAGATATTACTATTATATACCCTCACAGAGCTCTACAGGAGATATTACTATTATATACCATCACAGAGCTCTACAGGAGATAATACTATTATATACCCTCACAGAGCTCTACAGGAGATAATACTATTATATACCATCACAGAGCTCTACAGGAGATATTACTATTATATACCCTCACAGAGCTCTACAGGAGATATTACTATTATATACCCTCACAGAGCTCTACAGGAGATATTACTATTATATACCATCACAGAGATCTACAGGAGATAATACTATTATATACCATCACAGAGCTCTACAGGAGATAATACTATTATATACCATCACAGAGCTCTACAGGAGATAATACTATTATATACCCTCACAGAGCTCTACAGGAGATAATACTATTATATACCATCACAGAGCTCTACAGGAGATAATACTATTATATACCCTCACAGAGCTCTACAGGAGATAATACTATTATATACCATCACAGAGCTCTACAGGAGATAATACTATTATATACCATCACAGAGCTCTACAGGAGATATTACTATTATATACCATCACAGAGCTCTACAGGAGATACTACTATTATATACCATCACAGAGCCTCTACAGGAGATATTACTATTATATACCATCACAGAGCTCTACAGGAGATATTACTATTATATACCATCACAGAGCTCTACAGGAGATAATACTATTATATACCCTCACAGAGCTCTACAGGAGATATTACTATTATATACCCTCACAGAGCTCTACAGGAGATATTACTATTATATACCATCACAGAGCTCTACAGGAGATAATACTATTATATACCCTCACAGAGCTCTACAGGAGATAATACTATTATATACCATCACAGAGCTCTACAGGAGATAATACTATTATATACCCTCACAGAGCTCTACAGGAGATATTACTATTATATACCCTCACAGAGCTCTACAGGAGATAATACTATTATATACCATCACAGAGCTCTACTGGAGATAATACTATTATATACCCTCACAGAGCTCTACAGGAGATAATACTATTATATACCCTCACAGAGCTCTACAGGAGATATTACTATTATATACCCTCACAGAGCTCTACAGGAGATAATACTATTATATACCCTCACAGAGCTCTACATGAGATAATACTATTATATACCCTCACAGAGATCTACAGGAGATATTACTATTATATACCCTCACAGAGCTCTACAGGAGATAATACTATTATATACCCTCACAGAGCTCTACAGGAGATATTACTATTATATACCCTCACAGAGCTCTACAGGAGATAATACTATTATATACCATCACAGAGCTCTACAGGAGATATTACTATTATATACCCTCACAGAGCTCTACAGGAGATAATACTATTATATACCATCACAGAGCTCTACAGGAGATAATACTATTATATACCATCACAGAGCTCTACAGGAGATATTACTATTATATACCATCACAGAGCTCTACAGGAGATAATACTATTATATACCCTCACAGAGCTCTACAGGAGATATTACTATTATATACCATCACAGAGCTCTACAGGAGATAATACTATTATATACCATCACAGAGCTCTACAGGAGATATTACTATTATATACCCTCACAGAGCTCTACAGGAGATATTACTATTATATACCCTCACAGAGCTCTACAGGAGATAATACTATTATATACCCTCACAGAGATCTACAGGAGATAATACTATTATATACCATCACAGAGCTCTACAGGAGATAATACTATTATATACCATCACAGAGCTCTACAGGAGATATTACTATTATATACCCTCACAGAGCTCTACAGGAGATATTACTATTATATACCCTCACAGAGATCTACAGGAGATACTACTATTATATACCCTCACAGAGCTCTACAGGAGATAATACTATTATATACCCTCACAGAGCTCTACAGGAGATAATACTATTATATACCCTCACAGAGCTCTACAGGAGATAATACTATTATATACCATCACAGAGCTCTACAGGAGATACTACTATTATATACCCTCACAGAGCTCTACAGGAGATAATACTATTATATACCATCACAGAGCTCTACAGGAGATAATACTATTATATACCCTCACAGAGATCTACAGGAGATAATACTATTATATACCATCACAGAGCTCTACAGGAGATATTACTATTATATACCCTCACAGAGCTCTACAGGAGATATTACTATTATATACCCTCACAGAGCTCTACAGGAGATAATACTATTATATACCCTCACAGAGCTCTACAGGAGATAATACTATTATATACCATCACAGAGATCTACAGGAGATATTACTATTATATACCATCACAGAGCTCTACAGGAGATATTACTATTATATACCCTCACAGAGCTCTACAGGAGATATTACTATTATATACCCTCACAGACCTCTACAGGAGATATTACTATTATATACCCTCATAGAGCTCTACAGGAGATATTACTATTATATACCATCACAGAGCTCTACAGGAGATAATACTATTATATACCATCACAGAGATCTACAGGAGATATTACTATTATATACCATCACAGAGCTCTACAGGAGATATACTATTATATACCCTCACAGAGATCTACAGGAGATAATACTATTATATACCATCACAGAGCTCTACAGGAGATAATACTATTATATACCCTCACAGAGCTCTACAGGAGATAATACTATTATATACCATCACAGAGCTCTACAGGAGATAATACTATTATATACCATCACAGAGCCTCTACAGGAGATAATACTATTATATACCATCACAGAGACTCTACAGGAGATAATACTATTATATACCATCACAGAGCTCTACAGGAGATAATACTATTATATACCCTCACAGACCTCTACAGGAGATATTACTATTATATACCCTCACAGACCTCTACAGGAGATAATACTATTATATACCCTCACAGAGCTCTACAGGAGATATTACTATTATATACCATCACAGAGCTCTACAGGAGATATTACTATTATATACCATCACAGAGCTCTACAGGAGATAATACTATTATATACCATCACAGAGCTCTACAGGAGATAATACTATTATATACCCTCACAGAGCTCTACAGGAGATATTACTATTATATACCATCACAGAGCTCTACAGGAGATAATACTATTATATACCCTCACAGACCTCTACAGGAGATATTACTATTATATACCATCACAGAGCTCTACAGGAGATATTACTATTATATACCCTCACAGAGCTCTACAGGAGATATTACTATTATATACCCTCACAGAGCTCTACAGGAGATAATACTATTATATACCCTCACAGAGCTCTACAGGAGATAATACTATTATATACCCTCACAGAGCTCTACAGGAGATATTACTATTATATACCATCACAGAGCTCTACAGGAGATATTACTATTATATACCATCACAGAGCTCTACAGGAGATATTACTATTATATACCCTCACAGAGCTCTACAGGAGATATTACTATTATATACCCTCACAGAGCTCTACAGGAGATAATACTATTATATACCATCACAGAGCTCTACAGGAGATATTACTATTATATACCATCACAGAGCTCTACAGGAGATATTACTATTATATACCATCACAGAGCTCTACAGGAGATATTACTATTATATACCATCACAGAGCTCTACAGGAGATAATACTATTATATACCATCACAGAGCTCAACAGGAGATATTACTATTATATACCATCACAGAGCTCTACAGGAGATATTACTATTATATACCATCACAGACCTCTACAGGAGATAATACTATTATATACCCTCACAGAGATCTACAGGAGATATTACTATTATATACCCTCACAGACCTCTACAGGAGATATTACTATTATATTCCCACACAGACCTCTACAGGAGATATTACTATTATATACCCTCACAGAGATCTACAGGAGATAATACTATTATATACCATCACAGAGCTCTACAGGAGATATTACTATTATATACCCTCACAGAGCTCTACAGGATATATTACTATTATATACCCTCACAGACCTCTACAGGAGATATTACTATTATATACCATCACAGAGCTCTACAGGAGATATTACTATTATATACCATCACAGACCTCTACAGGAGATAATACTATTATATACCCTCACAGAGATCTACAGGAGATATTACTATTATATACCATCACAGAGATCTACAGGAGATATTACTATTATATACCCCCACAGACCTCTACAGGAGATATTACTATTATATACCCTCACAGAGATCTACAGGAGAAAATACTATTATATACCATCACAGACCTCTACAGGAGATAATACTATTATATACCCTCACAGAGCTCTACAGGAGATATTACTATTATATACCCTCACAGAGATCTACAGGAGATATTACTATTATATACCATCACAGAGCTCTACAGGAGATAATACTATTATATACCATCACAGAGCTCTACAGGAGATTATACTATTATATACCATCACAGAGCTCTACAGGAGATATTACTATTATATACCCTCACAGAGCTCTACAGGAGATATTACTATTATATACCCTCACAGAGCTCTACAGGAGATATTACTATTATATACCCTCACAGAGCTCTACAGGAGATATTACTATTATATACCATCACAGAGCTCTACAGGAGATATTACTATTATATACCCTCACAGAGCTCTACAGGAGATATTACTATTATATACCATCACAGAGCTCTACAGGAGATATTACTATTATATACCATCACAGAGCTCTACAGGAGATATTACTATTATATACCCTCACAGAGCTCTACAGGAGATATTACTATTATATACCCTCACAGAGCTCTACAGGAGATATTACTATTATATACCCTCACAGAGCTCTACAGGAGATATATACTATTATATACCCTCACAGAGCTCTACAGGAGATATTACTATTATATACCCTCACAGAGCTCTACAGGAGATAATACTATTATATACCATCACAGAGCTCTACAGGAGATATTACTATTATATACCCTCACAGAGATCAACAGGAGATATTACTATTATATACCATCACAGAGATCTAAAGGAGATAATACTATTATATACCATCACAGAGCTCTCCAGGAGATAATACTATTATATACCCTCACAGAGCTCTACAGGAGATAATACTATTATATACCCTCACATAGCTCTACAGGAGATATTACTATTATATTCCATCACAGAGCTCTACAGGAGATATTACTATTATATACCCTCACAGACCTCTACAGGAGATATTACTATTATATACCCTCACAGAGATCTACAGGAGATATTACTATTATATACCATCACAGAGATCTACAGGAGATATTACTATTATATACCCTCACAGACCTCTACAGGAGATATTACTATTATATACCCTCACAGACCTCTACAGGAGATATTACTATTATATACCCTCACAGAGCTCTACAGGAGATAATACTATTATATACCATCACAGAGCTCTACAGGAGATATTACTATTATATACCATCATATAGCTCTACAGGAGATATTACTATTATATACCCTCACAGAGATCTACAGGAGATATTACTATTATATACCCTCACAGAGATCTACAGGAGATAATACTATTATATACCCTCACAGAGCTCTACAGGAGATAATACTATTATATACCCTCACAGAGCTCTACAGGAGATATTACTATTATATACCCTCACAGACCTCTACAGGAGATAATACTATTATATACCATCACAGAGCTCTACAGGAGATATTACTATTATATACCCTCACAGAGCTCTACAGGAGATAATACTATTATATACCCTCACAGAGCTCTACAGGAGATATTACTATTATATACCCTCACAGAGCTCTACAGGAGATAATACTATTATATACCATCACAGAGCTCTACAGGAGATAATACTATTATATACCCTCACAGAGCTCTACAGGAGATATTACTATTTATATACCATCACAGAGCTCTACAGGAGATATTACTATTATATACACTCACAGACCTCTACAGGAGATATTACTATTATATACCCTCACAGAGCTCTACAGGAGATATTACTATTATATACCATCACAGACCTCTACAGGAGATAATACTATTATATACCCTCACAGAGCTCTACAGGAGATATTACTATTTTATACCATCACAGAGTTCTACAGGAGATAATACTATTATATACCCTCACAGAGATCTACAGAAGATAATACTATTATATACCCTCACAGAGCTCTACAGGAGATATTACTATTATATACCATCACAGACCTCTACAGGAGATATTACTATTATATACCCTCACAGAGATCTACAGGAGATAATACTATTATATACCATCACAGAGCTCTACAGGAGATATTACTATTATATACCATCACAGACCTCTACAGGAGATAATACTATTATATACCATCACAGACCTCTACAGGAGATATTACTATTATATACCCTCACAGAGATCTACAGGAGATATTACTATTATATACCCTCACAGAGCTCTACAGGAGATATTACTATTATATACCCTCACAGACCTCTACAGGAGATATTACTATTATATACCCTCACAGAGCTCTACAGGAGATAATACTATTATATACCCTCACAGAGCTCTACAGGAGATAATACTATTATATACCCTCACAGAGCTCTACAGGAGATAATACTATTATATACCCTCACAGAGCTCTACAGGAGATAATACTATTATATACCCTCACAGAGCTCTACAGGAGATATTACTATTATATACCCTCACAGAGCTCTACAGGAGATAATACTATTATATACCCTCACAGAGATCTACAGGAGATAATACTATTATATACCATAACAGACCTCTACAGGAGATATTACTATTATATACCCTCACAGAGCTCTACAGGAGATATTACTATTATATACCATCACAGAGATCTAAAGGAGATAATACTATTATATACCATCACAGAGCATCTACAGGAGATAATACTATTATATACCATCACAGAGCTCTACAGGAGATAATACTATTATATACCATCACAGAGCTCTACAGGAGATAATACTATTATATACCATCACAGAGCTCTACAGGAGATAATACTATTATATACCATCACAGAGCTCTACAGGAGATAATACTATTATATACCCTCACAGACCTCTACAGGAGATAATACTATTATATACCCTCACAGAGCTCTACAGGAGATATTACTATTATATACCCTCACAGAGATCTACAGGAGATACTACTATTATATACCCTCACAGAGCTCTTCAGGAGATATTACTATTATATACCCTCACAGACCTCTACAGGAGATAATACTATTATATACCATCACAGAGCTCTACAGGAGATAATATTATTATATACCCTCACAGACCTCTACAGGAGATATTACTATTATATACCATCACAGAGCTCTACAGGAGATAATATTATTATATACCCTCACAGACCTCTACAGGAGATAATACTATTATATACCATCACAGAGATCTACAGGAGATAATACTATTATATACCCTCACAGAGCTCTACAGGAGATATTACTATTATATACCCTCACAGACCTCTACAGGAGATAATACTATTATATACCATCACAGACCTCTACAGGAGATAATACTATTATATACCCTCACAGAGCTCTACAGGAGATATTACTATTATATAACCTTACAGAGCTCTACAGGAGATAATACTATTATATACCCTCACAGAGCTCTACAGGAGATAATACTATTATATTCCATCACAGAGATCTACAGGAGATAATACTATTATATACCATCACAGACCTCTACAGGAGATAATACTATTATATACCATCACAGAGCTCTACAGGAGATCGTACTATTATATACCCTCACAGAGATCTACAGGAGATATTACTATTATATACCCTCACAGAGATCTACAGGAGATATTACTATTATATACCATCACAGAGCTCTACAGGAGATAATACTATTATATACCCTCACAGAGATCTACAGGAGATATTACTATTATATACCCTCACAGACCTCTACAGGAGATATTACTATTATATACCATCACAGACCTCTACAGGAGATATTACTATTATATACCCTCACAGACCTCTACAGGAGATAATAGTATTATATACCATCACAGAGCTCAACAGGAGATAATACTATTATATACCCTCACAGAGCTCTACAGGAGATATTACTATTATATACCCTCACAGACCTCTACAGGAGATAATAGTATTATATACCATCACAGACCTCTACAGGAGATATTACTATGTCAATAAACAAAAACAACCATGGGGGTTCTCTAATGGCCAAACTAAGTAGAACAAAAAATATTGTGACTATATAACCAAGGACAACCCAATCCAAAATGATGGCACAGACTCCCAACAACCAGAGCAACAACAACGATAACAGAGTCCACAATTACCCATAAAAAGTTTTCGCTTATTAAGTTACAGTCTAAGGGTCCATTCACACGTCCACAATTCTGTTCCGCATTTGCGGAACGGAATTGCGGTCCATTAATTTCAATGGGGACAGACGATGTCCCGGCCGGGTCCGCAATTGCGGTTCCGCACTTCGGGTCCGCAATCGCTTCCCGAAAAAAATAGAACACGTCCTATTCTTGTCCGCAATTGCAGACAAGAAAAGGCATTTTCTATGAGAGTGCCGGCGATGTGCGGTCCACAAATTGCGGAACGCACATCGCCGATGCTCGTGTTTTGCGGATCTGCGGATCCGTGATCCGGAAAACACACACGGACGTGTGAATGGACCCTAAGTTATATGAAATGCCGTTAAAAGCAGGAAAGTGACAGAAAAACACCATTCTTGCACAACACACTAGGCAAGAAGTATACATAAATAAACAATCGGAAAAAACGGATAAGTTACCCAATATTAAATAAGTCAACACTGATCACAAAATAATAATGACTGATAAAAAGGTGGGTGGAATCTACACACATAAGATCACAAACAGTCCTAAATAAGAAATGACCCCGGACGAAGGCCCGCCGAAACGAGCTCAGTTATCCATCCACAGATGGCTTACGTCTTCCCGTCACATCCTTAATGCTGGGTTCAGACCTGAGCGCTTCTGAGACGCAGCGCTTCCGCGCGCTTTTGTCGCTGCTTTTGGCAATAGTAAACATGCGTTTACGCGCGCTTGTGTGATTGACTGCAGTGTTGTCCAGTGACCAACTATCCCTGTCAATATGAAGTTTGGCCTTTCCAGCATGTTGCAAATTCATAAACGCTGTTCAAGGCGCGCTGTTTAAGTGTCAAAAACGCGCAAAATACAAGCGCTGGTGCTCCCATTGAAGTCTATGGGCGAAAACGCACGACAAACGCCCCAAAAAAGCTCAAGTACTTGTTTATGCATCGGGCGTTTTTCAGCCCGCTTGAACGCATTATAAAACGCGCAAATTTGAACTGCGGGTAAAGCTTGTAAAAGAGCGGATCTTGACATAGGGCCACTTAATATGGTGGATTTGGTGATCTCTGTAATGGAGACACCCCTTTGCTCGGTTTTCCTTACTTGGAGGGATATCTGGCTTTTATTGTGTTGTAGACCCATAACTGGGGCTCCACGGTTATTTAGCATATTACTGTTTCCCAGGCAGCTTTGCACTTTGGACGCTGTGTTGAGACTCTTGGATGAGGCTCCGCAGTGTTTTCTGTAGCTGGTCACTCTGAGATCAGCTATTTTTTTGTTTGGACATAACTACTGTAACGGGGACACATATCTGGCCATAACTCCTGTGGGGGGCACATATCTAGACATAACTACTGTATTGGGGACACATATCTGGCCATAACTACTGTAATTGGGGCACATATCTGGGCATAACTACTGTGAGGGGGCACATATCTGGGCATAACTACTGTGAGGGGGCACATATCTGGTATAACTACTGTGAGGGGCACATATCTGGCCATAACTACTGTAATTGGGGCACATATCTGGGCATAACTACTGTGAGGGGCACATATCTGGGCATAACTACTGTGAGGGGGCACATAACTGGTATAACTACTGTGAGGGGCACATATCTGGTATAACTATGAGGGACACATATCTGGTATAACTACTGTGAGGGGCACATATCTGGTATAACTACTGTGAGGGGCACATATCTGGCCATAACTACTGTAATTGGGGTACATATCTGGGCATAACTACTGTGAGGGGGACATATCTGGGCATAACTACTGTGAGGGGCACATATCTGGTATAACTACTATGAGGGGCAGATATCTGGTATAACTACTGTGAGGGGGCACATATCTGGTATAACTACTGTTAGGGATCACATATCTGGACATAACTACTGTGAGGGGGCACATATCTGGATATAACTACTGTGAGGGGGCACATATCTGGGCATAACTACTGTGAGGGGCACATATCTGGGAGTAATACTGTGAGGGGCACATATCTGGATATAACTACTGTGAGGGGCACATATCTGGGAGTAATACTGTGAGGGGCACATATCTGGGAGTAATACTGTGAGGGGGCACATATCTGGGAGTAATACTGTGGGGGCACATATCTGGGAGTAATACTGTGAGGGGCACATATCTGGGAGTAATACTGTGAGGGGCACATATCTGGGAGTAATACTGTGAGGGGCACATATCTGGGAGTAATACTGTTAGGGGCACATATCTGGGAGTAATACTGTGGGTGGCACATATCTGTGAGTAATACTGTGAGGGGCACATATCTCGGAGTAATACTGTGAGGGGAACATATCTGGGAGTAATACTGTGAGGGGCACATATCTGGGATAATACTATGAGGGGCACATATCTGGGAGTAATACTGTGAGGGGCACATATCTGGGAGTAATACTGTGAGGGGCACATATCTGGGAGTAATACTGTGAGGGGCACATATCTGGGCATAATTACTGTGAGGGGCACATATCTGGGAGTAATACTGTGAGGGGCACATATCTGGGAGTAATACTGTGAGGGGCACATATCTGGTATAATTACTGTGAGGGGCACATATCTGGGAGTAATACTGTGGGGGCACATATCTGGGAGTAATACTGTGAGGGGCACATATCCGGGCATATTACTGTGAGGGGCACATATCTGGGAGTAATACTGTGAGGGGCACATATCTGGGAGTAATACTGTGAGGGGCACATATCTGGTATAATTACTGTGAGGGGCACATATCTGGGAGTAATTCTGTGGGGGCACATATCTGGGAGTAATACTGTGAGGGGCACATATCTGGGCATATTACTGTGAGGGGCACATATCTGGTAGTAATACTGTGAGGGGGGCACATATCTGGGAGTAATACTGTGAGGGTCACATATCTGGGAGTAATACTGTGAGGGGCACATATCTGGGCATAATTACTGTGAGGGGGCACATATCTGGGAGTAATACTGTGAGGGGCACATATCTGGGAGTAACACTGTGAGGGGCACATATCAGGAGTAATACTGTGAGGGGCACATATCTGGGAGTAATACTGTGAGGGGGCACATATCTGGGAGTAATACTGTGAGGGGCACATATCTGGGAATAATACTATGAGGGGAACATATCTGGGAGTAATACTGTGAGGGCACATATCTGGGAGTAATACTGTGAGGGGCACATATCTGGGAGTAATTCTGTGAGGGGCACATATCTGGGAGTAATACTGTGAGGGGCACATATCTGGGAGTAATACTGTGAGGGGCACATATCTGGGAGTAATACTGTGAGGGGGCACATATCTGGGATTAATACTGTGAGGGGCACATATCTGGGAGTAATACTGTGGGGGGCACATATCTGGGAGTAATACTGTGGGGGCACATATCTGGGAGTAATACTGTGAGAGGGCACATATTTGGGAGTAATACTGTGGGGGCACATATCTGGGAGTAATACTGTGGGGGCACATATCTGGAAGTAATACTGTGAGGGGCACATATCTGGGAGTAATACTGTGGGGGCACATATCTGGGAGTAATACTGTGAGGGGCACATATCTGGGCATATTACTGTGAGGGGCACATATCTGGGAGTAATACTGTGGGGGCACATATCTGGGAGTAATACTGTGAGGGGCACATATCTGGGAGTAATACTGTGAGGGGCACATATCTGGGAGTAATACTGTGAGGGGGCACATATCTGGGATTAATACTGTGAGGGGCACATATCTGGGAGTAATACTGTGAGGGGGCACATATCTGGGAGTAATACTGTGGGGGCACATATCTGGGAGTAATACTGTGAGGGCACATATCTGGGAGTAATACTGTGGGGGCACATATCTGGGAGTAATACTGTGAGGGGCACATATCTGGGAGTAATACTGTGGGGGCACATATCTGGGAGTAATACTGTGAGGGCACATATCTGGGCATATTACTGTGAGGGCACATATCTGGGAGTAATACTGTAGGGGCACATATATGGGAGTAATACTGTGAGGGGCACATATCTGGGCATATTACTCTGAGGGGAACATATCGGGCATATTACTGTGAGGGGCACATATCTGGGAGTAATACTGTGGGGGCACATATCTGGGAGTAATACTGTGAGGGGGCACATATCTGGGAGTAATACTGTGAGGGCACATATCTGGGAGTAATACTGTGAGGGGCACATATCTGGGAGTAATACTGTGGGGTAACATATCTGGGAGTAATACTGTGAGGGCACATATCTGGGATAATACTATGAGGGGCACATATCTGGGAGTAATACTGTGAGGGGCACATATCTGGAAGTAATACTGTGAGGGGCACATATCTGGGAGTAATACTGTGAGGGGCACATATCTGGGCATAATTACTGTGAGGGCACATATCTGGGAGTAATGCTGTGAGGGGCACATATCTGGGAGTAATACTGTGAGGGGCACATATCTGGTATAATTACTGTGAGGGGCACATATCTGGGAGTAATACTGTAAAGGGCACATATCTGGGAGTAATACTGTGGGGGCACATATCTGGGAGTAATACTGTGAGGGGCACATATCTGGGCATATTACTGTGAGGGGGCACATATCTGGGAGTAATACTGTGAGGGGTCACATATCTGGGAGTAATACTGTGAGGGGCACATATCTGGGCATAATTACTGTGAGGGGCACATATCTGGGAGTAATACTGTGAGGGGCACATATCTGGGAGTAACACTGTGAGGGGCACATATCAGGGAGTAATACTGTGAGGGGCACATATCTGGGAGTAATACTGTGAGGGGCACATATCTGGGAGTAATACTGTGAGGGGCACATATCTGGGAGTAATACTGTGAGGGGCACATATCTGGGAGTAATACTGTGAGTGGCACATATCTGGGAGTAATACTGTGAGGGGACACATATCTGGGAGAAATACTGTGAGGGGCACATATCTGGGAGTAATACTGTGAGGGGCACATATCTGGGAGTAATACTGTGAGGGCACATATCTGGGAGTAATACTGTGAGGGGCACATATCTGGGATTAATACTGTTAGGGGCACATATCTGGGAGTAATACTGTGGGGGCACATATCTGGGAGTAATACTGTGGGGGCACATATCTGGGAGTAATACTGTGAGAGGGCACATATTTGGGAGTAATACTGTGGGGGCACATATCTGGGAGTAATACAGTGGGGGCACATATCTGGGAGTAATACTGTGAGGGGCACATATCTGGGAGTAATACTGTGGGGGCACATATCTGGGAGTATTACTGTGAGGGGGCACATATCTGGGCATAATTACTGTGAGGGGCACATATCTGGCCATATTACTGTGAGGGGGCACATATCTGGGAGTAATACTGTGAGCGGCACATATCTGGGCATATTACTGTGAGGGGCACATATCTGGGAGTAATACTGTGGGGGGCACATATCTGGGAGTAATACTGTGAGGGGCACATATCTGGGCATATTACTCTGAGGGGGAACATATCGGGCATATTACTGTGAGGGGCACATATCTGGGAGTAATACTGTGGGGGGCACATATCTGGGAGTAATACTGTGAGGGGCACATATCTGGGAGTAATACTGTGAGGGGCACATATCTGGGAGTAATACTGTGAGGGGCACATATCTGGGAGTAATACTTTGAGGGGGAACATATCGGGCATATTACTGTGAGGGGCACATATCTGGGAGTAATACTGTGAGGGGCACATATCTGGGAGTAATACTGTGGGGGGCACATATCTGGGAGTAATACTGTGAGGGGCACATATCTGGGCATATTACTGTGAGGGGCACATATCTGGGAGTAATACTGTGGGGGGCACATATCTGGGAGTAATACTGTGAGGGGGCACATATCTGGGAGTAATACTGTGAGGGGCACATATCTGGGAGTAATACTGTGAGGGGGCACATATCTGGGATTAATACTGTGAGGGGCACATATCTGGGAGTAATACTGTGGGGGGCACATATCTGGGAATAATACTGTGGGGGGCACATATCTGGGAGTAATACTGTGAGAGGGCACATATTTGGGAGTAATACTGTGGGGGGCACATATCTGGGAGTAATACTGTGAGGGGCACATATCTGGGAGTAATACTGTGAGGGCACATATCTGGGAGTAATACTGTGAGGGGCACATATCTGGGATTAATACTGTGAGGGCACATATCTGGGAGTAATACTGTGGGGGCACATATCTGGGAGTAATACTGTGGGGGGAACATATCTGGAAGTAATACTGTGAGGGGGCACATATCTGGGCATATTACTCTGAGGGGGAACATATCGGGCATATTACTGTGAGGGGCACATATCTGGGAGTAATACTGTGGGGGGCACATATCTGGGAGTAATACTGTGAGGGGGCACATATCTGGGAGTAATACTGTGAGGGGCACATATCTGGGAGTAATACTGTGAGGGGCACATATCTGGGAGTAATACTGTGGGGTAACATATCTGGGAGTAATACTGTGAGGGGCACATATCTGGGATAATACTATGAGGGGCACATATCTGGGAGTAATACTGTGAGGGGCACATATCTGGAAGTAATACTGTGAGGGGCACATATCTGGGAGTAATACTGTGAGGGGCACATATCTGGGCATAATTACTGTGAGGGGCACATATCTGGGAGTAATGCTGTGAGGGGCACATATCTGGGAGTAATACTGTGAGGGCACATATCTGGTATAATTACTGTGAGGGGCACATATCTGGGAGTAATACTGTAAAGGGCACATATCTGGGAGTAATACTGTGAGGGCACATATCTGGGCATAATTACTGTGAGGGCACATATCTGGGAGTAATGCTGTGAGGGGCACATATCTGGGAGTAATACTGTGAGGGGCACATATCTGGTATAATTACTGTGAGGGGCACATATCTGGGAGTAATACTGTAAAGGGCACATATCTGGGAGTAATACTGTGGGGGCACATATCTGGGAGTAATACTGTGAGGGGCACATATCTGGGCATATTACTGTGAGGGGGCACATATCTGGGAGTAATACTGTGAGGGGTCACATATCTGGGAGTAATACTGTGAGGGGCACATATCTGGGCATAATTACTGTGAGGGGCACATATCTGGGAGTAATACTGTGAGGGGCACATATCTGGGAGTAACACTGTGAGGGGCACATATCAGGGAGTAATACTGTGAGGGGCACATATCTGGGAGTAATACTGTGAGGGGCACATATCTGGGAGTAATACTGTGAGGGGCACATATCTGGGAGTAATACTGTGAGGGGCACATATCTGGGAGTAATACTGTGAGTGGCACATATCTGGGAGTAATACTGTGAGGGGGCACATATCTGGGAGTAATACTGTGAGGGGCACATATCTGGGAGTAATACTGTGAGGGGGCACATATCTGGGATTAATACTGTTAGGGGCACATATCTGGGAGTAATACTGTGGGGGGCACATATCTGGGAGTAATACTGTGGGGGGCACATATCTGGGAGTAATACTGTGAGAGGGCACATATTTGGGAGTAATACTGTGGGGGGCACATATCTGGGAGTAATACAGTGGGGGGCACATATCTGGGAGTAATACTGTGAGGGGCACATATCTGGGAGTAATACTGTGGGGGGCACATATCTGGGAGTATTACTGTGAGGGGGCACATATCTGGGCATAATTACTGTGAGGGGGCACATATCTGGCCATATTACTGTGAGGGGGCACATATCTGGGAGTAATACTGTGAGCGGCACATATCTGGGCATATTACTGTGAGGGGCACATATCTGGGAGTAATACTGTGGGGGGCACATATCTGGGAGTAATACTGTGAGGGGCACATATCTGGGCATATTACTCTGAGGGGGAACATATCGGGCATATTACTGTGAGGGGCACATATCTGGGAGTAATACTGTGGGGGGCACATATCTGGGAGTAATACTGTGAGGGCACATATCTGGGAGTAATACTGTGAGGGCACATATCTGGGAGTAATACTGTGAGGGGCACATATCTGGGAGTAATACTTTGAGGGAACATATCGGGCATATTACTGTGAGGGGCACATATCTGGGAGTAATACTGTGAGGGCACATATCTGGGAGTAATACTGTGAGGGCACATATCTGGGAGTAATACTGTGAGGGCACATATCTGGGCATATTACTGTGAGGGCACATATCTGGGAGTAATACTGTGGGGGCACATATCTGGGAGTAATACTGTGAGGGGCACATATCTGGGAGTAATACTGTGAGGGGCACATATCTGGCAGTAATACTGTGAGGGGCACATATCTGGGATTAATACTGTGAGGGCACATATATGGGAGTAATACTGTGGGGGCACATATCTGGGAATAATACTGTGGGGGCACATATCTGGGAGTAATACTGTGAGAGGGCACATATTTGGGAGTAATACTGTGGGGGCACATATCTGGGAGTAATACTGTGGGGGCACATATCTGGGAGTAATACTGTGAGGGGCACATATCTGGGAGTAATACTGTGGGGGCACATATCTGGGAGTAATACTGTGAGGGGCACATATCTGGGCATATTACTGTGAGGGCACATATCTGGGAGTAATACTGTGAGGGGCACATATCTGGGAGTAATACTGTGAGGGGCACATATCTGGGCATATTACTCTGAGGGGAACATATCGGGCATATTACTGTGAGGGGCACATATCTGGGAGTAATACTGTGGGGGCACATATCTGGGAGTAATACTGTGAGGGGCACATATCTGGGAGTAATACTGTGAGGGGCACATATCTGGGAGTAATACTGTGAGGGGCACATATCTGGGAGTAATACTGTGGGGTAACATATCTGGGAGTAATACTGTGAGGGGCACATATCTGGGATAATACTATGAGGGGCACATATCTGGGAGTAATACTGTGAGGGGCACATATCTGGAAGTAATACTGTGAGGGGCACATATCTGGGAGTAATACTGTGAGGGGCACATATCTGGGCATAATTACTGTGAGGGCACATATCTTGGAGTAATGCTGTGAGGGGCACATATCTGGGAGTAATACTGTGAGGGCACATATCTGGTATAATTACTGTGAGGGGCACATATCTGGGAGTAATACTGTAAAGGGCACATATCTGGGAGTAATACTGTGGGGGCACATATCTGGGAGTAATACTGTGAGGGGCACATATCTGGGCATATTACTGTGAGGGGCACATATCTGGGAGTAATACTGTGAGGGTCACATATCTGGGAGTAATACTGTGAGGGGCACATATCTGGGCATAATTACTGTGAGGGGCACATATCTGGGAGTAATACTGTGAGGGGCACATATCTGGGAGTAACACTGTGAGGGGCACATATCAGGGAGTAATACTGTGAGGGCACATATCTGGGAGTAATACTGTGAGGGGCACATATCTGGGAGTAATACTGTGAGGGGCACATATCTGGGAGTAATACTGTGAGGGGCACATATCTGGGAGTAATACTGTGAGTGGCACATATCTGGGAGTAATACTGTGAGGGGACACATATCTGGGAGAAATACTGTGAGGGGCACATATCTGGGAGTAATACTGTGAGGGGGCACATATCTGGGAGTAATACTGTGAGGGCACATATCTGGGAGTAATACTGTGAGGGGCACATATCTGGGATTAATACTGTTAGGGGCACATATCTGGGAGTAATACTGTGGGGGCACATATCTGGGAGTAATACTGTGGGGGGCACATATCTGGGAGTAATACTGTGAGAGGGCACATATTTGGGAGTAATACTGTGGGGGCACATATCTGGGAGTAATACAGTGGGGGCACATATCTGGGAGTAATACTGTGAGGGGCACATATCTGGGAGTAATACTGTGGGGGCACATATCTGGGAGTATTACTGTGAGGGGCACATATCTGGGCATAATTACTGTGAGGGGCACATATCTGGCCATATTACTGTGAGGGGGCACATATCTGGGAGTAATACTGTGAGCGGCACATATCTGGGCATATTACTGTGAGGGGCACATATCTGGGAGTAATACTGTGGGGGCACATATCTGGGAGTAATACTGTGAGGGCACATATCTGGGCATATTACTCTGAGGGGAACATATCGGGCATATTACTGTGAGGGGCACATATCTGGGAGTAATACTGTGGGGGCACATATCTGGGAGTAATACTGTGAGGGGCACATATCTGGGAGTAATACTGTAAGGGCACATATCTGGGAGTAATACTGTGAGGGGCACATATCTGGGAGTAATACTGTGAGGGGCACATATCTGGGAGTAATACTGTGAGGGGCACATATCTGGGCATATTACTGTGAGGGGCACATATCTGGGAGTAATACTGTGAGGGCACATATCTGGGAGTAATACTGTGAGGGGCACATATCTGGGAGTAATACTGTGAGGGGCACATATCTGGGAGTAATACTGTGAGGGGCACATATCTGGGATTAATACTGTGAGGGGCACATATCTGGGAGTAATACTGTGAGGGGCACATATCTGGGAGTAATACTGTGAGGGGCACATATCTGGGAGTAATACTGTGAGGGCACATATCTGGGAGTAATACTGTGAGTGGCACATATCTGGGAGTAATACTGTGAGGGGCACATATCTGGGAGTAATACTGTGAGGGCACATATCTGGGAGTAATACTGTGAGGGGCACATATCTGGGATTAATACTGTTAGGGGCACATATCTGGGAGTAATACTGTGAGGGGCACATATCTGGGAGTAATACTGTGGGGGCACATATCTGGGAGTAATACTGTGAGAGGGCACATATTTGGGAGTAATACTGTGGGGGCACATATCTGGGAGTAATACAGTGGGGGGCACATATCTGGGAGTAATACTGTGAGGGCACATATCTGGGAGTAATACTGTGGGGGCACATATCTGGGAGTATTACTGTGAGGGGCACATATCTGGGCATAATTACTGTGAGGGGCACATATCTGGCCATATTACTGTGAGGGGCACATATCTGGGAGTAATACTGTGAGCGGCACATATCTGGGCATATTACTGTGAGGGGCACATATCTGGGAGTAATACTGTGGGGGCACATATCTGGGAGTAATACTGTGAGGGGCACATATCTGGGCATATTACTCTGAGGGGAACATATCGGGCATATTACTGTGAGGGGCACATATCTGGGAGTAATACTGTGGGGGCACATATCTGGGAGTAATACTGTGAGGGCACATATCTGGGAGTAATACTGTGAGGGCACATATCTGGGAGTAATACTGTGAGGGCACATATCTGGGAGTAATACTTTGAGGGGAACATATCGGGCATATTACTGTGAGGGCACATATCTGGGAGTAATACTGTGAGGGGCACATATCTGGGAGTAATACTGTGGGGGCACATATCTGGGAGTAATACTGTGAGGGGCACATATCTGGGCATATTACTGTGAGGGCACATATCTGGGAGTAATACTGTGGGGGCACATATCTGGGAGTAATACTGTGAGGGGCACATATCTGGGAAGTAATACTGTGAGGGGCACATATCTGGCAGTAATACTGTGAGGGGCACATATCTGGGATTAATACTGTGAGGGCACATATATGGGAGTAATACTGTGGGGGCACATATCTGGGAATAATACTGTGGGGGGCACATATCTGGGAGTAATACTGTGAGAGGGCACATATTTGGGAGTAATACTGTGGGGGGCACATATCTGGGAGTAATACTGTGGGGGGCACATATCTGGGAGTAATACTGTGAGGGGCACATATCTGGGAGTAATACTGTGGGGGGCACATATCTGGGAGTAATACTGTGAGGGGCACATATCTGGGCATATTACTGTGAGGGGCACATATCTGGGAGTAATACTGTGAGGGGGCACATATCTGGGAGTAATACTGTGAGGGGCACATATCTGGGCATATTACTCTGAGGGGGAACATATCGGGCATATTACTGTGAGGGGCACATATCTGGGAGTAATACTGTGGGGGGCACATATCTGGGAGTAATACTGTGAGGGGGCACATATCTGGGAGTAATACTGTGAGGGGCACATATCTGGGAGTAATACTGTGAGGGGCACATATCTGGGAGTAATACTGTGGGGTAACATATCTGGGAGTAATACTGTAGAGGGCACATATCTGGGATAATACTATGAGGGCACATATCTGGGAGTAATACTGTGAGGGGCACATATCTGGAAGTAATACTGTGAGGGGCACATATCTGGGAGTAATACTGTGAGGGGCACATATCTGGGCATAATTACTGTGAGGGCACATATCTGGGAGTAATGCTGTGAGGGGCACATATCTGGGAGTAATACTGTGAGGGCACATATCTGGTATAATTACTGTGAGGGGCACATATCTGGGAGTAATACTGTAAAGGGCACATATCTGGGAGTAATACTGTGGGGGCACATATCTGGGAGTAATACTGTGAGGGCACATATCTGGGCATATTACTGTGAGGGGCACATATCTGGGAGTAATACTGTGAGGGTCACATATCTGGGAGTAATACTGTGAGGGGCACATATCTGGGCATAATTACTGTGAGGGGCACATATCTGGGAGTAATACTGTGAGGGGCACATATCTGGGAGTAACACTGTGAGGGGCACATATCAGGGAGTAATACTGTGAGGGGCACATATCTGGGAGTAATACTGTGAGGGGGCACATATCTGGGAGTAATACTGTGAGGGCACATATCTGGGAGTAATACTGTGAGGGGCACATATCTGGGAGTAATACTGTGAGTGGCACATATCTGGGAGTAATACTGTGAGGGACACATATCTGGGAGAAATACTGTGAGGGCACATATCTGGGAGTAATACTGTGAGGGGCACATATCTGGGAGTAATACTGTGAGGGGCACATATCTGGGAGTAATACTGTGAGGGGGCACATATCTGGGATTAATACTGTTAGGGGCACATATCTGGGAGTAATACTGTGGGGGCACATATCTGGGAGTAATACTGTGGGGGCACATATCTGGGAGTAATACTGTGAGAGGGCACATATTTGGGAGTAATACTGTGGGAGGCACATATCTGGGAGTAATACAGTGAGGGGCACATATCTGGGAGTAATACTGTGAGGGCACATATCTGGGAGTAATACTGTGGGGGCACATATCTGGGAGTATTACTGTGAGGGGCACATATCTGGGCATAATTACTGTGAGGGGCACATATCTGGCCATATTACTGTGAGGGGCACATATCTGGGAGTAATACTGTGAGCGGCACATATCTGGGCATATTACTGTGAGGGCACATATCTGGGAGTAATACTGTGGGGGCACATATCTGGGAGTAATACTGTGAGGGCACATATCTGGGCATATTACTCTGAGGGAACATATCGGGCATATTACTGTGAGGGGCACATATCTGGGAGTAATACTGTGAGGGGCACATATCTGGGAGTAATACTGTGAGGGGCACATATCTGGGAGTAATACTGTGAGGGGCACATATCTGGGAGTAATACTGTGAGGGGCACATATCTGGGAGTAATACTGTGAGGGGCACATATCTGGGAGTAATACTGTGAGGGGCACATATCTGGGAGTAATACTGTGAGGGGCACATATCTGGGAGTAATACTGTGAGGGGCACATATCTGGGAGTAATACTGTGAGGGGCACATATCTGGGAGTAATACTGTGAGGGGCACATATCTGGGAGTAATACTGTGAGGGGCACATATCTGGGAGTAATACTGTGAGGGGCACATATCTGGGAGTAATACTGTGAGGGGCACATATCTGGGAGTAATACTGTAGAGGGCACATATCTGGGAGTAATACTGTGAGGGGCACATATCTGGGAGTAATACTGTGAGGGGCACATATCTGGGAGTAATACTGTGAGGGGCACATATCTGGGCAGTAATACTGTGAGGGGCACATATCTGGGAGTAATACTGTAGGGGGCACATATCTGGGAGTAATACTGTGAGGGGCACATATCTGGGCATATTACTCTGAGGGGAACATATCGGGCATATTACTGTGAGGGGCACATATCTGGGAGTAATACTGTGGGGGCACATATCTGGGAGTAATACTGTGAGGGGCACATATCTGGGAGTAATACTGTGAGGGGCACATATCTGGGAGTAATACTGTGAGGGGCACATATCTGGGAGTAATACTGTGGGGTAACATATCTGGGAGTAATACTGTGAGGGCACATATCTGGGATAATACTATGAGGGGCACATATCTGGGAGTAATACTGTGAGGGGCACATATCTGGAAGTAATACTGTGAGGGGCACATATCTGGGAGTAATACTGTGAGGGGCACATATCTGGGCATAATTACTGTGAGGGCACATATCTGGGAGTAATGCTGTGAGGGGCACATATCTGGGAGTAATACTGTGAGGGCACATATCTGGTATAATTACTGTGAGGGGCACATATCTGGGAGTAATACTGTAAAGGGCACATATCTGGGAGTAATACTGTGGGGGCACATATCTGGGAGTAATACTGTGAGGGGCACATATCTGGGCATATTACTGTGAGGGGGCACATATCTGGGAGTAATACTGTGAGGGTCACATATCTGGGAGTAATACTGTGAGGGGCACATATCTGGGCATAATTACTGTGAGGGGCACATATCTGGGAGTAATACTGTGAGGGGCACATATCTGGGAGTAACACTGTGAGGGGCACATATCAGGGAGTAATACTGTGAGGGGCACATATCTGGGAGTAATACTGTGAGGGGCACATATCTGGGAGTAATACTGTGAGGGGCACATATCTGGGAGTAATACTGTGAGGGGCACATATCTGGGAGTAATACTGTGAGTGGCACATATCTGGGAGTAATACTGTGAGGGGCACATATCTGGGAGAAATACTGTGAGGGCACATATCTGGGAGTAATACTGTGAGGGGCACATATCTGGGAGTAATACTGTGAGGGGCACATATCTGGGAGTAATACTGTGAGGGGCACATATCTGGGATTAATACTGTTAGGGGCACATATCTGGGAGTAATACTGTGGGGGCACATATCTGGGAGTAATACTGTGGGGGCACATATCTGGGAGTAATACTGTGAGAGGGCACATATTTGGGAGTAATACTGTGGGGGCACATATCTGGGAGTAATACAGTGGGGGCACATATCTGGGAGTAATACTGTGAGGGCACATATCTGGGAGTAATACTGTGGGGGCACATATCTGGGAGTATTACTGTGAGGGGGCACATATCTGGGCATAATTACTGTGAGGGGCACATATCTGGCCATATTACTGTGAGGGCACATATCTGGGAGTAATACTGTGAGCGGCACATATCTGGGCATATTACTGTGAGGGCACATATCTGGGAGTAATACTGTGGGGGCACATATCTGGGAGTAATACTGTGAGGGCACATATCTGGAGCATATTACTCTGAGGGAGAACATATCCGGGCATATTACTGTGAGGGCACATATCTGGGAGTAATACTGTGGGGGCACATATCTGGGAGTAATACTGTGAGGGGCACATATCTGGGAGTAAAACTGTGAGGGGCACATATCTGGGAGTAATACTGTGAGAGGCACATATCTGGGAGTAATACTGTGAGGGGAACATATCTGGGCATATTACTGTGAGGGCACATATCTGGGAGTAATACTGTGGGGGGCACATATCTGGGAGTAACACTGTGAGGGGGCACATATCTGGGAGTAATACTGTGAGGGGCACATATCTGGGCATATTACTGTGAGGGGCACATATCTGGGAGTAATACTGTGAGCAGGCACATATCTGGGAGTAACACTGTGAGGCAGCCCCGATGGGGACGGGGACCCGATGGTTGCTATGGCAGCCCCGATGGGGACCCGATGGTTGCTATGGCAGCCAGCTACGGAAGCCTAGGAGATCCAGCCCCAGGGCTGGGTCTCCTAGGCAACTGTTAGTGTCTTACAGTGGAAGACACTGACAGTTCAGTACAGCACAATACAGATGTATTGTGCTGTATTGAAGCTGAGGATCAGACCCTGAAATCTTGGAGTCCCATAGTGGGACAAAACATAAAGTGAAAAAGAAGTTAAAAAAATAAAGTTAAAAAAATAAAAATTAAAAGTTGCAAGTAAAAAAAAAAAAAAAAGCGCCCGTTTCCCAAAATAAAGTAAAAGAAATTGTAAAAAATAGGAAAAAAAAAAGAAAAGTAGACATATTAGGTATCTCTGCGTCCGTATCGACCGGCTCTATAAAAATGTCACATGACCTAACCCTTCAGGTAAACACCGTAAAAATTAAAAACAATGTCAAAAAGCAATTTTTGTCACCTTACATCACTAAAGTGTAACACCAAGTGATCAAAAGGTGTATGCCCCCAAAATAGTACCAATCTAACCGTCACCTCATTCCACAAAAAATGAACCCCTACACTAAACAATCGCCCAAAAAATAAAAACACTATGGCTCTCAGACTATGGAGACACTAAAACATGATTTTTATGTTTCAAAAGTGATGTTATTGTGTAAAACGTAAATAAATAAAGAAAGTAGACATATTATGTATCGCCGCGTTCGTAGAACCTGCTGTATAAACATATCACAGGAACTAACCTCTCAGATGAACTCCGTAAAAAAAAAAAAAAAGTGTAAAAAAATCATACCAATCAAACCGTCATCTCATTCAGCAAAAAATGAGACCCTAACTAAGACAATCGCGAAAAATATAAAAACTATGGCTGTCAGAATATGGAGACACTTATCACGTAGATTCCAAAATGGGGTCATTTTTTGGAGAGGTGCATCAGGGGGCTTCAAATGAGACATGGTGTTAAAAAAACAATCCAGCAAAATCTGCCTTCAAAAACCATATGGCAGCTCCTTTCCTTCTGCGCCCTGGCGTGTTCCCGTACACCACATATGGGGTGTTTGTGCAAACTACAGAATCGGGGCAATAAATATTGAGTTTGGTTTGGCTATTAGTAAGCTGAAGTAGAATGAAACGGAGGCACTCACCCACGGTGGATAATGTTCAAGCTTTTATTCGGCACACACCGGTGCACTACGAAGGTAGGGGCAGACACGAGAATCATACATGAGCAGACAAAACAGCAGCAATAGCTATTTCGCGCGACACGCGCTTCTTCGAGACTGCACACCGCGTCATCCAGTGATGACGTCAATTTAAAGCGCTAACGTCCCGGGTTACTAAGATACCATGGACGCCACTCGCTAATAAACACTTGCGGGACAACCCGCTTACAGAACATGCGCTCCAACAAAACAAGACAAATACATAAAACATTCGAGTGTTATAAGAAAACTGATAGATCAGCGCGTTCGTTGAGTCCCAAAAGTCCAGTGGCCTGGGTGCGGAGGATCCACCTACTTTCCCGTTGTAGGAGTAGGCGGTGTCTATCCCCTCCACTTACCGGAGGCCGGACTAACTCCAAACCAACAAAGTGCAGCGGTCTCAAATCGCCGGAGTGTACTGTCCGGATGTGCTCTATTACCCGTGGGCAGCCTTTCCCTGAGGAGATAGAGGACACATGTTCTCTAATGCGCTCATTCAGACACCGTTTCGTCTTTCCTATGTAGAAGCAGCCACAATCGCATATCAAAGCGTACACGACGTGAGTGCTTCTACAATTAATAAAATCTTTTATTCTGTGATACTGACCAGCAACTAACACAACCTTCTTCTGCAGGCTATATTTGCACATGTTGCAATTACCACATTTAAAATGGCCTACCGGTTTACTTCTAGACAGCCAATCTTCACTCCGTGACACACTGAACCTGCTGCGTACTACCTTATTCCTGATCGTATGGGTTCGTCTGAGACGAAACCAGCGGTTTCTCTGAACTGATCTGGGCTAACATCGGGTCCCTTTTCAGAATGTCCCAATGGTTTAGGATAACAGACCTGATCTTGTCCGCCATGGGGCTGTATTTAAATGTCATGGGGAACCTATTAGGTTTGCTACATCTCCCTCCTGTTCTCTGTTTGCTACGGGTCCCCTGTAGCAACATCCGTTAGGAAAACTGTTCCTCGACCCTCCTCATGTCCTCCACTACATCTTTTTCTGGATAGCCTCTGGAAAGCAAACGCTCTTTCAGCTCACTGGCCTGTTGACGATAACTAGCTGTATCCCTGTTTATCCTCCAGCAACCTAATGAACTGTCCAAAGGAAACAGATTTCTTGACACTACCAGGGTGGTAACTGTCGTGGTGGAGCAAGGAGTTGGTCGCCGTGGGCTTACGAAAACCCTCCGTGACCAACTCGTCGCCCATCACCACGACAGCCACATCCAAGAACTCCAATCTTGATCCCCGAAATTAAGGGTGAAAACCATTCCCATGGAATTGTCATTTAAATATCGCACAAATGCGACGCATTCTTCCTCTGTACCAGCCCAGACAATGAATACATCGTCCACAAACCTAACATATGTCTTCACCATTGATGCAAAGGGGTTAAGAGGGAGAACACAAATTTGTCCTCCAACCTTGCCAAATACATATTGGCGAAAGTGCACGACACTGGGGTACCCATGGCCGTCCCCACTCGTTGTCTGAACCACTCATCACCAAATTTGAAGACATTGTTTTTTAAAATGAACGACAAGGAGTCCTCCACAAACTCACAGAATACTTCATCTTTTTTTCATGTTACGCAGGACATCAGTGATAGCCTCTACCCCGGCATCATGAGGGATGCGGGTGTAGAGGCTCTCAACATCCAAGGAAACAAGCTTGTAGTCCGATCTCCAGTGGATGCCGTCCAAAGCCACCAAAAAATCATTAGTGTCCTTCAGATAAGCCGGGGCACTAGGGAGAATGGGTCTCAACAACCAGTCGATGTACTTTGACAAGGGCTCAGTCACTGACCCAACCCCAGAGACAATAGGTCTCCCGGGAGTGGGTCAGTGACTTATCCTGCTGGCAAGAAATACCAACACGGCTTGGCAGGCGCTTCAGGGATTAACTTTTTGCCATCTTCCCACTCAAGAAACCCACATCCACAAACCTCTGGAGTAGGACTGCTAACTCTTGTTGTATTTCGGGAATAGGATCACCCCTGATCGCCTCATACGTATGGCCATCTTTCAACTGTCTATAAGCTTCGGACATGTAGTAAGTGGTTGTCATAAGGACTACATTGCCGCCCTTGTCGGCCGGTTTAATTATTATTCCTTTCTGTGCTTGTAACCAATCGAGGGCTTTCTTTTCTTCCCACGAAATATTGTACTGTGCTCTCGGATATATTAATGCTCGTATATCCTTGAGTACCTGACAATAAAAAATATCAATGCAGCTACCGGCCGGCATAGGGGGCAAAATGTAGAGCGTACACCTCCTGCAAGCGGAGGCGCCTGGCCTGCACCAGTCACTACATCGCCCTCATCTACACCCGCTAAGGCCAATAAGCACTCTTTTTCCTCATCACTTAGGACATTGGTAACCCTAAAAGCTGACACATCGGGGGCCAAGGGAGTCTCGCCTGGTAAACTATGAGGGATAGGATTCCGGTCCTCATGAAACATTTTCAATAAGTACATCTTCCTAATGGCTTTAAACAAGTCGATCTCAAATGTTGCCGGGTCGAACTGTTCAACCAAGCTGAACCCAAGTCCCCTACTGAGGACTCTGGTGCAGCCTTCGGGCAGTTCGACACCCGTGAGATTAATAACACCAGATTCATCAACCGCTTGATTACGGGAAGTGGCAGTCTCATTCATTTTCTCCAAGACACCTGTTTCCTTGGTCGGTTTGATTTCCTCCAAGCCCGTTCTGCCGTGACTTGTTCCTGCCCCTTCTGATACATCTCCTAAAGGGGCATTCTCGCTTCTGTTTTTGTTTGAATTCTTATCAGCCAGGCCACCCTGGGTCAGGTCATCAGACCCACTGGATTCAGACTCGCTCGTCCAAAAATCACTTTTCTGGCGTTTCCCTATTTTCCGCCTAGCTGATCTTCTTTTTGGGAACTGCCAACCAAAAATGTGTCCTGAGTCATGTTTGACTGCCGGCGTTGGTGAGTGTTGCCATTGTTGCCCCTGACTATTGCATCTTTGGTTTGGCTATTAACCCTTGCTTTGTTACTGAAATAAAATTATTAAAATGGAAAACCTGACAAAAAAGTGAAATTCTGAAATTTCATCTCCATTTTCCATGAATTCTTCTGTAACACCTAAAGGGTTAACAAAGCTTGTAAAATCAGTTTTGAATACCTTGAGGGTGTAGTTTCTAGAATGGGGTCACTTTTGGGTGGTTTCCTTTATGTAAGCCTCACAAAGTGACTTCAGACCTGAACTGGTCCTCAAAAAGTGGGTTTTGGAAATTTTGTGAAAAATTTCAAGATTTGCTTCTAAACTTCTAAGCCTTGTATCGTCCCCAAAAAAATGAAATGGCATTCCCAAAATGTTCCAAACATGAAGTAGAAATATGGGACATGTAAAGTAATAACTATTTTTGGAGTTATTACTATCTGTTATAAAAGTAGAGAAATTGAAATTTGCAAATTTGCAAATTTTTCAAAATTTTTGGTAAATTTGGTATTTTTTTATAAATAAAAATGAAATTTTTTGACTCCGTTTTACCACTGTCATAAAGTACAATATGTGTCTCAGAATGGCCTGGATAAGTAAAAGCGTTTTACAGTTATTACTACATATAGTGACACTGGTCAGATTTGCTAAAAATGGCCTGGGCCTTAGGCCTCTTTTACACGGGCGTCACGGGAAAATGCGTGATTTTTCCACGCAAGTGCAAAGCATTTAATGCGTTTTGCACACAAGTGGGAAAAATCGGCATGTGTTTCGGGTTGAGTATTCTGTATAAAAGTCCGGTTTCGGGTTGAGTATTCTGTAAATTTTATTATTTTCCCTTATACACGGTTATAAGGAAAATAATAGCATTCTAAATACAGAATGCTCAGTAAAATGTGGATTAAGGGGTTAAAAATAAAAAACTCACCTTATCCACTTGATCGCGTAGTTGTCGATCTCTTCTCTCTTCTTCATTCATTAGCTGCCGGCTAATGGACCTGTGATGAAGTCACTGGGCTCATCACATGGTCCAATCACATGGTCCATCACCATGGTGATGGACCATGTGATGGACCATGTGATGTGACGTCACCACAGGTCCTTTAGCCGGCAGCTAATGAATGAAGAAGAGAGAAGAGATCGGCAACTACGCGATCAAGTGGATAAGGTGAGTTAATTTTTATATTTTAACCCCTAATCCACATTTTACTGAGCAATCTGTAGTGAGAATGCTATTATTTTCCCTTATAACCGTGTTATAAGGGAAAATAATAAAGATCGAGTCCCGTCTCTTAGCAACCTTGCTGGAAAATCGCAACGCATCCGCACTTGCTTGCAGATTCTTGCGATTTTCCACAGCCCCATTCACTTCTATGGGGCCTGCGTTGCGTGAAAAACGCACAATATAGAGCATGCTGCGATTTTTAGACAACGTAGAAGTGATGCGTGAAAATCACCACTCATGTGCACAGCCCCATAGAAATGAATGGGTCCGATTCAGTGCGGGTGCAATGCGTCCACTCACGCATTGCACCCGGCGAAATCACGCCCGTGTGAAAGGGGCCTTAAGGTGAAAAATGGCTGGGTCCTTAAGGGGTTAAAGGGAATCTCTCAAAAATGTAAATTGACTGGGGACAGATGCACCCTTATTGCAAATGGCATAGAACAATATACACAAACTTGCACCGTCATAGATAACATATAAAAGTACGGCAAAAGGACCCATTAATGCAAGGGCTTGTCAGTAGTGATGAGCGAGCACCAAAGTGTTGAGGTACTCAGTCCGAACACATAGCGATATTCGTGCACTCCACCGAGCACCCGAGTATAATGGAAGTCAATGGGAGACAACCAGGCACCCGCTGCTCTGAAGAGGGAGGCTGCCCGGTCCATTGGAAAAGGTCAGAAAGTGACAAACACCACCATAATGGATCGGGAACAGCATGGGGACCATGTCTGGATGCATCTTGGACTCCAATGTCAGCTGCTGAGAACCATATTGTCCCAGTTGTCCGCCACTTTTACATGGCGACAAAATCACGCCCAAAATCCCGCCCCCTCAAAAAAGACATTTTTAGAGGTAAAATTGTTAGGAAACATTCTTAATTGTATATACAGTGCAAATGCTGCCAACAATTACAAGTAAGAGCGCTCCGATACAACCTGTATATCACATAAAGGAGGGCCTCATTCACATTGTGGTACAATTGTTCAGGTAGTGGGACTGCTGCACTTATAAAGCCTATGCACTAAGAGAAAGGGCTGCCAAAAATTACAGGGAACCGGCACTGCAATACACCCTTTATTACACATAAAGGAGGGCATCATACACACCCTTGAAAAATGATCATTGATGGCCTGCTGGTGACCCTCAAACAATTGGAGCAGGGGCCTGCTGGTTACCCTCTAAAGCATTTTAGTTGAGGGCCTAAAGTTGAGCGAACCCCATAAATCGTTGCAGTGATGGGCTACAGGTGAGCAGACGGTATAAAACATTGGAGGTGAGGGCCTGAAGCCGAGCAAACCCCACAAAACATTGTAGTGAGGTCATATATTCTGTATCGAAGAGGAGGAGGCGGATGAGAAAACAAGATTCAAACATATAGCCTTTTATGCAGTGAAAAGGCTGCATCTGAATCTTGTGGATTGAGTACATTATAAACAATACATTTAAATTGCCTTTATGTTCCTCATCAGCTCAGCTGTACTCTGGTGGAGGGGAGAAGTCAGGGGCAATCCAGGCCTCGTTTATTTGTATCTGAGTCAACCGGTCAGCATTGTCAGAGGACAGACGGATACTCTTATCTGTTATAATGCCACCAGCAGCACTAAATACACGCTCAGACAATACGCTGGCGTCAGGGCAGGCCAGCACCTCCGAGGCGTAGAGCGCAAGTTGGTGCCACTTGTCCAGCTTGGACACCCAGTAGTTGTAAGGCACTGAGGGATCATTTAGGACGCTGACACTGTCTGCTATGTATTCCTTCACCATCTTCCAAAGGTTTTCCCTCCTTGTAGCACTAGGCCGTGCTTCAGGGTGAGGTTGCTGGCGGGGTGTCATGAATGTGTCCCAGGCTTTGGAAAGTGTTGCCCTGCCTCTGTTGGAACTACTGTGTGTTCCCCTTGTCTCCCTTCCTCGGTTGCCTAAGGAACTACGGACTCTGGCGGCCGCATTGTCAGATGGAAAATGTTTGAGTATTCTGTCAAGTACCTTCTGGTATTGCACGGTTTTACTCATCCTCTCCACCACAGGAATGAGAAATGAGAAGTTCCTTTGTAGCGGGGTCGAGAAGGGTGAACACCCAGTAATCAATGTTATCTAAAATGCGTATAATGCAAGGGTCGCGGGAAAGGCAACCAAACATGAAGTCAGCCCTGTGTGCCAAAGTACCAACAGGCAAGATGCCCATAACTTCAGGATGACTCTCCATACCCTCATCCTCCTCTTCTGCCCATCCACGCTGAACAGATGGAAATAAAGTTCCATGGGTACTACCCTCTGTAGCAGAGGCAAGTGTCTCCAGCTCCTCCTCCTCTTCATGGCCCAATTTGCGCTGAGAAGACGAACTGGGGAGGTCCGGCTATCACCCTGTGTAATGTTCTCCCCCTTACCTCATCTGCCACAGTCAAAGCATCCTCCTTAATTGTGAGCAGCGATCGTTTGAGTAGACACAGCAGTGGGATGGTTACGCTGATAATAGCGTTATCGCCACTAACCATCTGTGTGGATTCATCAAAGTTTTTTAAAACCTGACATAGGTCTGACATCAATGCCCACTCCTCGCTTGTGAATAGTGGCAGTTGACTGGAAAGGCGACGACAATGTTTCAGCTGGTATTCTACTACTGCCCTCTGCTGCTCACAAAGCCTGGCTAACATGTATAACGTAGAGTTCAAGCACGTCGGTGAGCTGGAAGCCGCAAGCGCTGCTGTAGCGTTGACAGACCGGCTAAAGCTGTTGATGACTTTTGGAAATGGGCACACAAGCGGCGCGCCTTCACTAGTAGCTCGTGCAAATTGGGGTAGGTTTTGATAAACCGCTGAACCAGGGGACTGGCCAGCAGCACATAACCTAGGGGAAGAGGAGGCAGTGGTGTGACCCGCCAGACCCAGAGTGTGGACCCAGGTGTTTGGCCCACTTATTAGGGTGCTTGGATGCCATGTGGCGGATCATGCTGGTGGTGGTGAGGTTGCTAGTGTTCGCGCCCGGCTGATTTTAGTACGGCACAGGTTGCAAATTACCACTCTTGTCGTCTGCGATTTCCTAAAAAAGTGCCATACTACGGAACACCTACCCCTTGGCAAAGTAGATTTACGCATGGGGATGCTCGGTGTAACTGTTGCGGGCCTGTTTGGTGTGGGCCGACGTCTCCCTTTTACAACCCCACTGCCTCTTCCAGTCTGTTGCGGTGCTACGGATCCCTCCCCTCTGTTCTGCTGTCCTCGCTCGGCTTTTCATCTTCCCATGTTGGGTCAGTGACCTCATCATCCACTCCTCACTCTGCTCATCCTCCTGACTTGACCTAACCGCAACCTGAGTGATTGGCAACTGTGTCTCATCATCATCCATCTTGTGAATGAATGATTGCCGTTCACCACCGTCATCTTCTTGAGACTGTGAAGGCTGGTAATCAGGGCACAATATCTCAGGTACCTCTTCAAGCGTGCTGGGCGAGAGCCAAACCAAGTACTGGCGATGAAAAGAGGTCATGTGAATATAAGAGTGTGGGATTAGACGCGACATGGTGGGAGGAAGGAGGATCAGAGTAAGGATTCGGTTTATCAGACTCTTGGCTACAGAGACTGGACTTCGTGGAAGAGAGGGTGGTGCTTAACCGACTGAAAGCATTATCATCTGCAATCCAACCGACCACCTGTTGGCACTGGTCCGTCTTAGAAAGCGTTGTCCTGCGCCACCCAGCTAAGTTGGACATAAAGCTGGGTAAGGTGGATTTATTTTTATTTTTCTGGTGCACTGGCAGCAGGCACAGTTTCATTGCGCCCAGGGCCACGGCCTCTGCTTGCACCATCAGCATCATGCCCACTTCCCCGTCCCTTTGTGCTCGCCTTCTTCAAATTAATGGTTTTGTCTGTAGATGTTGCGCAGATTGTTTTACTGTTCCCTAAAGACAGTTTTCTGATGCAGGTCAGTACTTGATACAAAAAATACAGATTTTGGCCACTATACTAGCCCAGAGATAATGTAATTTTGACAATACACTGTATCCGTATGTGGTTCTATATTGGATACAAATTTGTCCCAAATAAAATGTATTCTCTGCAGGAATACTGTGGTTGCGGCCTAAACGCACACACAGATGAGCCCAAAACTAGTTAACTATGGCCAAAATATAAATCCCTCTCTTCTGGAGTACTTAATATACCGGTTGAGGATTGAACGCACACACAGATGTGACACAAGTTAGGTTAATTTACCCAGAAAAATAATTTCTCTGATGGTGCAGTGCATATCTCAGTACCAGGCACACTGTAGTGAATAAGCCCCTTTTATAATGTCTGCCCAACACACTGCTTTATGATGTCGTATTGTAGTTGTCACTAATCGGAAATCTTTCTATCTTTTAGAAGTTAAAAAGCGATTCCCAAGCCCTGCACTATCTGCCCCTTCCTGGTGACGCCTGTCCCTGATAGTGCTGAAGCAAACCCCTTCTTAGAAAGGGGTTTGGTCTTTCAATAAGGTTTTTGGAGTAAAATCAGTAAGTTTAAAGCAAAACGCTATCTGTCCCTGCCTAATGTCTGCTCTCCCTGACGCTGAATGAGCCGAGCGCCGGACCTCCGCTCCTGTATGAAATGGTATGACGTGTATCGGCCACCCAATCAGTGTAAGGCTTACAGCTAACATGGCTATGGCCTTACACTGACTGAGGGGAATTACTTACCTGGACCTTGATTGGCTGCTTAGAAGGCTCCAAATGTACGGGAGGAGACTCGAGCAATGCGACGAATACACGTGGTGCTCGGCCAAGTAAATCCGAGCATAGCGATGCTCGAGCCAAACCAATACTCGGCCGAGCATGAGCGCTCATCACTACTTGTCAGTACAACGACAACACCAAAGACTACAGTGGGTGGTGTTGCACAGGGACACACAAGGGGCATCAAAGTGGGCAAAATCTCCTGACAATTATACATGCAGAAAACATCGGAGGCCGGGTAGACCCATCTGGCCTTGTATGAAGAATAAATGGTAATCTCAATTTTGAGAGAGAGGTCACTGTTCTTTTTAGTGTTCTTGGTCCTGGAGACGTGCACACTATTATCCCGGGAGGTCTAAGTGAACACTCAGGTAAGTGGCAACGATACAAATGGATCCACCACAAAGTCTACTTTATTCAGGTGAACAGATTACGCACATCCTAAGTGGTAATGGAGATGAAGGGGCCTTCCTTTATAGACCCACTATGGATTGAATTAAACGAAAATGGGAAAATGAAAGAAGACGCCTTATCAATACGGAGTTACATTTGTCTACCTTGAGGGAGTACTACAAGGCAGAGCGGATCCCAAGGGTCTCAGGACACACCTGAGATCGATTCTGTTTATTAACAATTCAGAATTTTTTTATAAATTCACCATGCTGGCGAATCGCTTCTCAAGAAACATGATGCTTTTGAATATGGAATACCTGCAAAGGACCTGGTCATCAGCAATAGTAAGGCGATGGACTATGAGTCACAACTTAAGAACCTGATGAATGGACTTGACTGTCAGAACAAACAGTGGAACTAAATAAATACTGTGCGTGCGCATATAGAAGCTACGAAGAGACAGAAGTGGTACCATGATCAGGAGGATCATTTATAAAAAAACGTGCCTGAAAACAAGGACAGTCAGAACAGCAGACGTAGACCGCAAAGACCTCTTGGACGTCTGGTAGATTTAACAGACAGAGTCTTCAGGAGAACCCGCAGATGATATGAGACTTCAAGGAAAGTTTTTTTTTTTTTAGGAGGACAAGGCGCACAAGGAGGGGTAGGCATAAACATCACCGCAACGGCCAAAGAGGGAACAAGTACACGATTGCCCCGCTTGATGAAGCGGCCCATGGAAATCAAAGCCCCTGTTCAACAGGGGACGCACAAGAGAAAAGACTATGACTGACACTGTCCTTCTGTCCACAAGTAGACACAGACTGGTTTCAAAATGAAATGGACTGGTATTTTTTTAGACGTATTAAAATGAACAGGTAACACCCACACTGCCTGCCACTGATGTTTCTGCTGACACCAGCCAGAGTATTCTAACACTAAAAGGGGTGATTTTTGTTTTGCCACAAGGCCATAGACTCCTACATCTCCCTCGTCAGATCGGAAATCTTGTGACTGAGAAATCAACAAATCCATGCTCATGGCTCCAATCTGAAGAGGGAAGAAAGAATAGCCCTCACAACACTTAGCCAGCGCAAGGAGCTTACTATATTATGATATTTAAGCGGCGGACAAGGGAGGGGCCATAGTGGTCATGGATACAACCAAGTATATAGCGGAGATTTACAACCACAGACCCCAAGTTTGCCATCATGAAAAGGATGAGGGTTTTGGTGGATAACGCATATGCTAATGACCTGGTGGATGAAAAGTTGCATACATACCTTCTTCCGCCACATCCTGTTACACCAACGTTATATACCCTTCCCAAGATCCACAAGGATCTTTATGATCCCCCAGGCCGACTAATTGTATCTGTGAGTAATTGGGTCTTTGCACCAGCAGCGATTTTTCTGGATGAAGTGTTGAGGACATATGTGACCAGGGCATTTGACTGCATTAACTTTCAATCCCAATGATAGGCTTGTTTCCTCTGATGTGACCAGCCTGTACACGTGTATAGAACATGATCGTGGGCTGAAGGCTGTCAAATGGGCTTTGGGGAGCTCGGATTACCCCAAAGAGGTTTGTGACTTTCTGCTGGCGCTCCTGGGGATATTACTGTGCTGCAATTATTTCCGGTTTGATAACCAGTTCTACATGCAGTGCCAGGGGACCGCTATGGGGTCGAATGTGGCCCCGACATATGCTAATATTTATATGACATACGTGGAGGAATTGTTTATATACCCGTCCGCCTCCTTCCAGCTTGTGAGGGGGTCGATGATATATATATATATATATATATATATAATTTCCACCCAGGGCGTAGCGAACGGCTCATGGGCCCTGGTGCAAGAGTTCAGCTTGGGCCCCCTTTCTTAAGTGCTTTGTGTGTCTTCTTATGCAGCACAAGGGTCTTTGGGCCCCCTCAGGCTCCTGGGCCCGGTAGCGACTGCTACCTCTGCACCCCTATAGCTACGCCCATGTTTCCACCAATCATCTCCATGACGGGACAACTGAGATTGCCTTCCTCTGATGGGACAGGAAAAAGCACACAGAGGTTAAAAACCCCACCCCCACCCCTCATCCCCAGTGTTTTTTCCTGTCCTGTCAAGGAAGGAATGCCATAGAGGTGCTGGGAGCTCTTCTGGGTTCTCTAGTCCTTTTTGTTTTTCCCTATGTTGCCCTGCTGCGGCAGGGCTTCACCTGATACACCAGAGGTTGGTTCCGGAGTCCGGCTCTTCCCTCCTCCAGGCGCAGTTTATGCCCAGGTCTCCCCTGTTCATGGTGCCCCCAGCGAAGTTCCCTCTGCGGCGGCCCAGGCAGGCTTGATGCAGCGAGGTACGGGCGGCTGTAGCGACGCTATGACGCGATTCCCTCCAGTCGCTGGGTGATGACGTCGGAAAGGCGTGGCCAATGTCGTGACGTCAAAGACGCCAAATTTAAAAGGATGCCGATTCTGACCGCTCTGAGGCCTGCATACTTCACCCTGCTTGCTGGCAGCATCACATGTGGACGGGAGCTGAGAGGATGAGTGCCCCTACCACCACTGGCTCGGGTCCTGAGCCCCCTACCACTTTGGGCGGTGTGAGAAGCCTGCTGGCACCTGTTCATCTTATGTATTTGCCCTGCTGTGGTTGACCCTTTCCTCCCTTGTGTATTACAGGGAGAAAATGAGTCTACCTCTTCTGTTAAGACCAGACCCAGGAAGTGCGGCGTCTGCTCTAAGCGCCTTCCTTCCACAGCAGGCATCCTCAAACTGCGGCCCTCCAGCTGTTGCAAAACTACAACTCCCAGCATGCCCGAACAGCCTACAGGTATCAGCCTACAGCAGGGCATTGTGGGAGTTGTAGTTTTACAACAGCTGGAGGGCCACAGTTTGAGGATGCCTGTTAGACAGGGTCTAAGCTGCTGTGTAAGGACTGCACCTCTACCGTGGTAAAGGCGGAGTCCTCCAGTCTTATGAAGGAGATTAAGACACTGGTCAGAACGGAGGTCCAATCAGCGTTAGCTGCTAGGGACCCCCCTGCCTCCCCTAGACCCCAGCCTCGCCATGGCCACAGACCACCCTCCTCCAGAGGCTTTGACTACTCTGGGAGTGACCTGGACTCGGCCAACCCTGAATTATCAGACGTGGAAACTACTGCAAGATCCCTGGAATTGGAGTAAAGTAGTGAGTACAAGAGATTCCTCTTTAACCCAGAGGATATCGATGAATTAATCTGTACCATCAGGGCCACTATAAGGATGGAGATCCCTAAGCGGTCCAAGTCAGTCCAGGAGGAGATTTTCGGGGTTTAGGGGAGAGGCACAGGTCGGTGTTCCCTGTCCCGGACAATATCCAGAAGATAAGGGCAGAATGGGAGAAGCTGGAGAAGGGTTCCTTTATCCGACGGGGCCTTAAAGGTGATACCCCTTCAACGAAGCAGACTGTGCTGATTGGGAAGCCATTCCCAGGGTTGACTCCCCGTTGCCAAAGTAGCAAAACGTACAGTCCTACCATTCGTGGGACGCGGCGAATCTCAAGGACCCTCTAGATAGGAAAGCCGAGGGCCTGCTCAAAAAGACATGGGAAGCTACAGCAGCTCTCCTGAAACCGGGCGTTGCTCATACACTCGCCGTGTGGCTTGAACAGATGGAGTGCCATAAAGCAAATAAGGACCCTCGGGAGGAGATCCTGGACAGTCTTCCTCTTTTAAAGAAGGCCCCTTTCTTTCTTGCCGATGCCGCAGAATCGGCCAGGCTATCTTCCCGCACGGCGGTCATTTCCAACACTACCAGAAGGGTACTGTGGCTTAATGCCTGGTCAGGTGATACAGTCTCAAAGAACAGGCTGATATCCCTAACCTTTCACAGTCAGTACGTGTTCATGTCCGACCTGCACAAGATCCTCGAATGCCACAGACCGTAAAAGGGGTTTCCCAGAGGATATATCCAAGTCCAGGAGACAGTTTTTTTTTTCCGGAGGCCCCAGCAGGATCGCAGGGCCGATAGGAGGGGCCGCGAGGGTCGCAGCTTTACAAGAGGCGGGAAAGGAAAAAGTTTTTTCCTCAATCCCAACAGGGGAGATCCTTCTCCTTCTTCGTCAAAGCAATGATCTAATCCCGGTCAGAGGAAGGCTCAGCTCCTTTCTAGGGGATTGGAAAACAAATCATCATGAATCCATATGAATCCATATGTATTGGGCATTGGTTTTTTTTTGTGAACATTAAATTTTTATTTAAAGTTTTTCATACATAAAATGTAAAATGACATGAGATAAATATATCAGCAAATTTTAATATAAATGACAGGAGTAGTCAGGTTAATCATGACAAGGTGCTAACAATAAACTAATAACAACAGTAGGTTACATAGTATATCAGAATTTATAATGGTCAAGTCTCAAATTGTATCTACTAAACAATAGATTAGATGGAACAATTGGAACCTTTCTGGAGAAAGGTGGATTTTAGGAGTGCGAATGAATGAATTTGCGTCCATCTCACAAAGGTGACTCGAAAGCCAGAGATCCCAAGAATCTTTGAATTGGGATTTCTTACTTTTGGCTGACGCCCATAGTCCCTCGTAAATACAGTTAGTGTCTAATAATCTGAAGACTCTTCTGAAGTTGGGAATAATTTCAGACCTCCACGTGTGGCTATGATTGCATGCAAAATTATAGTTCTCGTATTTCCAGGAAAGGAACGGAGGCTTATGGATAGGAGAGCTAGTTTTGGAGCAGGAGCTATCGTAAAACCTGTGATACTGGAGATGTAGAAGAAGACTTTTGTCCAAAGGCGTTTAACAGGAGGACAGTCCCACCACATATCTAGGTAAGTGCCTTCTGACTTGTGACATCTCCAACACATTGAGGAAAAATCAGAATAAATAGCGTCAATAGATGTGGGGGTTTTATACCATCTGTACATAAGTTTCCTAGCTCCCTCCAAATGGTCCACACACCTAGTGAATTTGGTAATGGAAGAAAAGGCTTCGCTCCAGTCCTGAGAGGAGATTGTCATGTTCAGGTTTGAGTTCCAGGCATCCATCAGTTTAGATAAGGGATCTGATTCTTGGCATTTCAAAAGCTGATAACCTAGTGTAATTCCTCTGTGTGGTGGAATGGTAGAGAATATCCATGAATGCAATCTTCTGTCAGCAGGGTGGCACTCAAATATATATCTGGAGTTCAGTAGATGTCTAATTTGAAGAAATTTGTAGAACTCAGTATTAGGGATGCCAAATGTGTTGTGAATATAAGCAAAGTCTACTAAAGTTCCCTGAGTCGGAGTTGTGAAATTTTTGAAAGACCCGCTAATTCCCACTGTCTCAATGAAAGACCAGGAACAGCAATTTCCCAAAATGTGATTGGAGCATCTGTCAGCGACACAAAGACACGTTTTCGGTTATCGAAATAGGTTTCCAAAACTTTGTAGAAAGCCTAAACAGTACATAAAGGTGACATCATTGGAAGATTAAAAATGCTACGGGCTAATAAATGAAGATAAGTGTTAGGTGGAGAGAGCAAATTATTTTCAATGGGCACCCATTTCCTGGATGTGTCAGCACAAAGCAGAAATTTAAGTTGAGCTAGAATAGTCGATTGAGAGGTTTGTAAAGAATAGAAGCTTTAACCCTCGGCTTACGTTTGTTCCAGGAGTAATAATTAAGTAAAGTTTGTATCTTTTTTAGGAAATAAACTGGGACCGCTATCGGGACATTTCAAAATACATATAGAATCTTGGGAAGAATTGCCATTTTTATGGCGGCTATTTTCCCCAACCAGGATAAAGATTGGAGTCGGAGATTATCTAAGCTTGTCTTGATTTTATCTAATAAGGGTAAGTAGTTATGTCGAAATAGGTTACTAGAAGGGAAAGTAAGCTGTATTCCAAGATATGTGAGTGAATCTTTTGCCCAGGCATACTCCTGAGACCTGGATATTTCATCTTTTGCACGTTGGGATAAACCCAAGGCGTTTACCTTATCATATGACGCATGACCGAATTCACAAATAATGTCATTTATTGCTGGCAAAGAGGAGCCCGGGTTGGAAGTGATGATAAGTACGTCATCTGCAAAGAGCCCTATTTTATGGTCCTGGCCTCCAGCCTTTAAACCTTGTATGTCTGAATGAGTTCTAATGTGTTCTGCGAAAGGTTCCATAGAGAGGTGACATAGGGCATCCTTGTCTAGTACCATTATTTATATTGAATGGCTTAGACAGGAAGTTTGAAGTATAGACTGAAGCAGTAGGTTGCGAGTATAGAGCCATCACAGCATGTAAGTAAAATCCAGTAAACCCCGATTTCAGTAAGGTTTCCCGGACATAACTCCAGTGAATTCTATCAAACGCCTTCTCTGCATCCAAGGAGAGGAGCAGAGAAGGCATTTGGGACATTTTGGCCACCTCTAGGAGATCTATAAAACGTCATGTCCCGTCTGATGACTGTCTGTTGGAAACTAAACCTATTTGGTCACTGTTAACCAGGGACGGGAGTATTTTAGCAAGTATCTCTGCCTTGATTATCGCATAAATTTTAATATCGGAGTTTAAACGGGATATAGGCCGAAAATTGGCCGGGTTGTCAGACGGTTTTCCGGTTTTAATAGTGGTATAATAAGAGCATGTAACATGTCCCTGGGAGCGGATTCTGAGGATGCGATCATATTAAAAGTACGTACTAGATATGGTGACAGTGTGGATGAAAAGGTTTTGTAGTATTCGCTTGTTAATCCGTCAGGGCCAGGTGATTTATTACGTTTCAGTGAACTAATAGACTTAGTGACTTCTGATTCAGTTAATTCCTTGTTAAGCTCGGATATTTGAGATTGTGATAGAGAGGGAAGATTGATTTCCTTTAGAAAGGAAGAGATAGAAGTTGAGTTTGGTTGAAGGGGTTCCGAGGAATTCTTAACGCCTTAAGGACACATGACATACCGGTACGTCATGAGTAGTTCTGATCACTGCTGCTCAGCCGGCGGTGATCGGAACAAGGTACCTGCTGAAATCATTCAGCGGGTACCTTGTTACAATGCCCAGGGGTCCTGTGACCCCCGTATGGGCGATCGCTGCAAACCGCAGGTCAATTAAGACCTGCGGTTTGCAGCTCTTCACTATCTCTGATCCCCGCGGTCCGTGACCGCGGATCAAAGAGTTAATGCCCCCAAAGTGTTTAATTTTAATCCCCCCTGCAGCCCCCAATCATATTATGGCAGCGGGGGTGCAGGCGGCGTATTCCCTGGTGTCTAGTGGATCTATCAGAGTGTCAGCACATTGCTGACACTCTGATAGAAACGGCTGGCATCTGTGCTTGATCTCCCATCGGGGGGCTGCTGTGCCTTTGCAGCCCCCCAACAGGATGGGATCACAGAGGGAGGGAGCTCCACTCCCTCCCCATCCATCACCCGCTGCTTTCTTATGGCAGCGGGTGATGGTTGCCATGGAGACAGGACGCTTTCAGAAGCGTCCTGCTCTCCATGGTGCTGAAAGTCTGAATAGACCTGCTAAAGGTCTATTCAGACTTTGTAAAGTAAGAAATACAGCACAGTGCACTATATAGTGTACTGTACTGTATTATACAGACACCAGATCCACTGGATCTACAAGAACCACGTGGGTCTGGGTAAAAAAAAATGTAAAAAAGTGAAAAAATAAAAAAACACATATCACTGAATAAAAATTAAAAAAAATAAAATACACTACACATATTAGGTATCGCCGCGTCAATAAAAACCTGCTCTATAAAAATATCACATGACTGAACTCCTCAGGTGAACGCCATAAAAAAAAAAAAAAAAAATGGTGTAAATAAGCCATTTTTTGGCACCTTACATCACTAAAAGTATAATACAAAGCGATCAAAAAGGCGTATGCCTCCCAAAATAGTACCAATCAAACCGCCATCTCATCCCGCAAAAAATGAACCCCTATCTAAAACAATTCGCCAAAAATTAAAAAAACTATGCCTCTCAGACTAAAACATGATTTTTTTTGTTTCAAAAATGCTTTTTAGTGTTAAATGTAAAAAAAAAAAAAAAAAGTAGACATATTGGGTATCTCCATGTCCGTAAGAATCTGCTCTATAAAAATATCACATGACCTAACCCCTCAAGTAAACACTGTAAAAAATAAAAATTAAAACCTTGTCAAAAGCCATTTTTTTGTCACCTTACATCACAAAAAGTGTAATAGCAAGCGATCAAAAAGTCATATGACCCCCCAAATAGTGCCAATCTAACCGTCACCTCATCCCGCAAAAATTATACCCAACCTGAGACAATTGCCTAAAAACTGAAAAATATATGGCTCTCAGACTATGGAGACACTAAAACATGTTTTTTTTGTTTTAAAAATGATATTATTGTGTAAAACTTAGATAAATAAAAGTATACATATTATGTATCGCCGTCTGTCACAACCTGATCTATAAAAATAACACATGACCTAACCCCTCAGCTGAACACAGCAAAAGCAAAAAATAAATACGGTGTCAAAAGCCATTTTTGTCACCTTACATCACAAAAGTGTAATAGCAAGCGACCAAAATGTCATATGCACCCCAAGATAGTGCAAATCAAACCGCCATCTCATCCCGCAAAAAATGAGCCCCTACATAAGACAGTTGCCCAAAAAAAAAAAAAATATGGCTTTCAGAATGTGGAGACAGTAAAAATAATTTTTTCAAAAATGCTTTATTATGTAAAACTGAAACAAAAACCCCAAAAAGTAGTCATATTTGGTATTGTCGCGTCCGTAACAACCTGCTCTATAGAAATAGCACACAATCTAACCTGTCAGTTCAACGATGTAAATAACAAAAATAAAAACGGTCCCAAAACAGCTATTTTTTTGCAAATTTTCCATTTTAATCCATTTTTCCAGTAACAAAGCGGATATGGTTTTGGAAGGCAGATTTTGTTGGACTGGTTATTTGACACTATGTCCCATTTGAACCCCCGATGCACCCCTACAGTACAAACTCCAAAAAAGTGACCCCATTTTGGAAACTACGGGATAAGGTGTCAGTTTTGTTGGTACTATTTTAGGGTAAATATGCTTTTTGGTTGCTCTATATTACTCTTTTTTGAGACAAGGTAACAAAAAATAGAAATTCGAAATTTCATCTCCATTTGCCAATAACTCTTGTGGAACACCTAAAGGGTTAACAAAGTTTGTACAACTGGTTTTGAATACCTTGAGGGGTGTAGTTTCTTAGATGGAGTCACTTTTATGGAATTTGTACTGTAGGGGTGGATCAGGGGGCTTCAAATGGGACATAGTGTCTAAAAACCAGTCCAGCAAAATCTGCCTTCCAAAAACCATATGGCGTTCCTTTCCTTCTGAGCCCTGCCGTTTAGCCATACAGCAGTTTATGACCACATATTGGGTGTTCGTGCAAACTGCAGAATCGGGGGAATAAATATTAAGTTTTGTTTGGCTGTTAACCCTTGCTTTGTTACTGGAAAAAATGGATTAAAATGGAAAATTTTACAAAAATTGAAATTCTGAAATTTTATCTCCATTTGCCATTAACTCTTGTGGAAAACCTAAAGGGTTAATGACGTTTGTAAAATCAGTTTTGAATACCTTGAGGGGTGTAGTTTCTAGAATGGGGTCATTTTTGGGTGGTTTTATTATGTAAGCCTCACAAAGTGACTTCAGACCTGAACTGGTCCCAAAAAGTGGGTTTTTGAAAATTTCAGAAAAATTTCAAGATTTGCTTCTAAACTTCTAAGCCTTGTAACGTCCCCAAAAATAAAATGGCATTACCAAAATGATCGATACATGAAGTAGACATATGGGGAATGTAAATCAATAACTTTTTGGCGGTATTACTATGTATTATAGAAGTAGAGAAATTGAAACTTGGAAAATTGCAAATTTTTCAACATTTTTGGTAAATTTGGTATTTTTTATAAATAAAAATGAAATTTTTCGACTTCATTTTACCAGTGTCATGAAGTACAATATGTGACGAAAAACAATCTCAGAATGGCCTGGATAAGAAAAAGCGTTTTAAAGTTATCACCACATAAAGTGACACTGGTCAGATTTTGAAAAAATGAGTCCTTAAGGTGAAATAGGGCCGTGTCCTTAAGGGAATAAGATTATATCATTTGGAGTAGAATGTCGCAAATTCATCTGCCACCTGTTTGGGGTTGAGAATTTTTCCCCTTTTCATTTATTAGCAAAGAATTTTGGTTTTTAGTTCTCTTTTTCTGATTCTATTAGCTAGAAGTTTAGAGACGTTATCTCCTTGCCAGTATTGTTCTGCCTTCAGCTTACGAAGGTGGAATTCGTATCTGTTGTGGCAATGCATATAAAGGTCATGGCTAGCCTTTTTAGCTGGGAACCTATTTTCTGATAAAGAGATGATTTATATTTTTCTCTAGGTCTCTAATTAATAGGGTCAAGGTGTCAGTGGTTTTCTGGTGTAATTTTTTTTGGGTGGAGGCATGTTTTAGAAGATGACCTCGAATGAAAGCCTTATGGGCACACCATAGGGTTGTATCCGATACTGATATATTGTCGTTTAATTTGAAATATTCCTTAAGGGAGATTGTAATATCTTCACTAATGGAGGATGACTAAAGTAGGGAATTATTCATTCTCCAAGGTGAGTATACAAGGTTAGAGTATTGATCTTTCATTTTTAATGTAATGGGAGCATGGTCTGACCAGGTAATGGAATGAATATCTGAAGAAATAATCTCCTGAAGTAACCATTTATCTACTATGAATAGATCGATTCTGGAAAAGGAGTTATGGGGATTGGAGAAAAAGGAGTCATCTCTTTCATCTGCATGTAGAACTCTCCATGTGTCAAACAGACCTTCATTATGAAGGAGGCCTTGTAGATCTGATTGTCGGGAAATTCGTGGCGTTCTTGTGGTCCTATCTAGAAGGGGTCAGGACAAAGATTAAAATCACCGCATATAAGGAACAGTCCTTGTTTGTTGTTTTGGGCCAAATTAATGGTTTTTCTAATGAACCTGAGCTGATGTTTGTTAGGGGCATACAAATTTAGCAAGATATAGCGTGTGTTGTTTATGTCACATATAATAATGACAAATCTGCCCTTATCATCAATTATAGTGTTATGAAGAACAAAAGAGATTGAGTTCCTGATGCCTATCAACACTCCGCCTTTTTTTTTGGTTGCTGGAGAAAAGAATAGGAATGGGAAGTCTCTATGATGAACACGGAAAGTATCTGAGGCATTTAAATGTGTTTCTTGGATACAAATGATATCACTTTTCAGTTTCTTAACATCAGACCACAGTTTAGAGCGTTTGTATGGACTATTAAGTCCTTTCACATTAAATGATAACACGTTAATACCCATATTAATAACAGTGGAACCCGCTATAAAGTATTTCCCAGCGTTGACAACTCAAGAGTTGAGTGGTCCCCGGTGGCAAACAGATAGATCTACCCTGTGAATGAAATAAGGAAGCATCCAAATAGAGTACTTGAAGCCGGACATAGTGAGGGTGAAGCATTTCAAGGTTCAGAAATATTCCTCTTCTTGTGAGACAGCGAAACCTACTTAAACAAACATAAAAAAACAAAAAGAACATTGTGTAACCACAAAAGGATAAGCATTAAAATAGCGGTCCGCAGGGACCTCAGTATTCAGTATGCAAGGTAAATACTTCTTGGGGGTGAAGTAGTGGAAGGGATAGAGTGCAAACTGGGTAAAGTGTCCTAGGATAACCATGTAACATTAGGCTGAATGGATATATCTAGGCTACCAAATGGTATATAAAGATCTGAGTAGTAGCTGAGAACAGGAGATTCTTCATCCGACTGCCGACCATTCATGAGATAAGGAAGAGAGTTTCTTCCTTGGAGGTGAGGAGGATGGAGACACAGTTCCTTTAGGTGATTTGTGGAACCCTGGGGAGTGAGATTCTATTTAGAGATGAACGAGGCTGCATCCTGGGAAGAGTTCCATATAAATGTGGAATTTTGGAATTTGACTATCAATTTTACCGGATAACCCCATTTATAAGGGATGTTGTTGTCTCTTAGTATCTTTGTGTATTGCTGAAATTCTCGCCTTTTGGCGAGAGTGGCCGAGGATAAGTCAGTAAACAGGAGAACATCCTGAAACCGTTCTGGGAGAGCAGTTTTGTTTTACTGAGGCTTTCATCAGATCTTCCTTAATTCGGTAGAAATGGATTCTAGCTAATACGCCCGGGGCACGGAGGGAGCTAGAGATTTTGGTTTGGGGACCCGATGTGCTCTGTCAATAATCAGGTCATTACTGGTGACTTCTGGGAAGTATGCCACCGTGAGATCTGTGAGATTCAGGGATATTACGAAACCTGATGTTATTCCTCCTGGAGCGGTCCTCCAGGTCCGCCATCTTTAAGTTTAATAGCAGCAATTTCGTCCTCCAAATTGTTGTGGACGTCTACTAGAGCGTTATGAGCTGTGACAAATTCCTCCATTTTATCTTCCAAGTGGACCGTTCTCTCCCCTATGGATACAATCTCAGCATGAATCGTGGAGATAGTGTCAATGAAATCCCTATGTATAGACTGCTTCAACTCTGTGAGCATGTCTTGCATAATGGCTACCGTTATAGCAGAGTCTTTAGAGTTAAGCAAAGTTTCTGTAGGTGATACAGGCAAGGATGCTTGCGATATGAAGTCACTCACCCTACTTTGTCTTTTTTTGTCATGCAGGTTGGGATCGACTGCGATTTGCTACAAATTCGGCAGGAGCAGAGGCGGGCTGGATCCTGAAGACCTGGGCGAGGAGTGGGGAGTGTCCTCCGTATGGCGGGAGTCCGCGCCATCTTGCTTGTCTGCTTTTGCAGAGGAAAAGAAGGCCATCATCTTCTGCGGGCCCGGAGCTTTTTTCCTGCCCTTTGCCATTATCGATGTCTTCCCCCGCTTCTTAGGAGAGGTAAGATGTGAAAAATCGTGCTCTAAGGTAACGCTGTGAGCCGCTTGTCAGCCTGATTACACGGAGCTCCTAAGCTATGCGACCAGCGCGCTCGGTATCCGGCCACGCCCCCTGGGCATTGTAAAACATGGCTACACTATAGAGCTGGATTCCCTTCCTCCGCAGTGGTTCGTCCTGTACAAGCTCCCCATGGCCCTTGAGTCTCCCTTGTCCAATGGCGTAAGAAACCTGCCGGACAATTGGGGAGGGGTCACTACCCCCCCTTATTCCTGGTCCGGAAATCGAATGGCAATTTTCGGACTATTATAAATTTCAAACCCCTGAACAAACATATCACTTACCACAAGTTCATGATGGAGACTGTCAAGTTGGTGGTGAAGCTCATCAAGAGAGGGGCTATGATTGCTACAATAGACCTCTCCGACGCATACTTCCATATCCCAATACAGGTCCGTTCCAGAAGATGCCTGAGGTTCGCGGTGGAGCAGGGTGGGGCAGCTCACTACTATCAATTCAAGTGCTTCCCGTTCGGCATTTCATCAGCACCCGCATATTCACCAAGGTTATGCCTCCCTAAGCAAGGAGGGGATAATAATTGTCCCTTACCTGGACGACCTGCTAATAGTAGCAGAAACCTCAGATCTCCTTCACAGGAACATCCACGTGGTTCTCTCGTGCCTCCAGAACTTGGGCTGATTAGTCAACCGGGAGAAGTCCGACTTGCTCCCAGACCATCGGAAGGTCTTCTTGGGTATCCTCTTGGATTACACTCTTCAAAGATCCTTTCTACCTAAGGGTACAAAAGCTGAAGTTAAGGGTCCTCCACTTCACCAAGCAGTCCCATTGCTCAATAAGGCAGGCCATGGAGATGCTGGGCCACCTCACCTCCTGCATCCCTGTGGTAGCCTAGACCCTTACAGAAGCTGGTCCTCAGACAATGGAACAGGTCTCAATCATCCCTGGACTGAAGGTTGTCGATGTCCTGGGAAGTGAAGACTTCACTGGACTGTTGGCTGAAGACCAAAAACCTGGAAACGGGAATTCCTTGGAGGCAGGAGTATGTGTTTTCCTCACAACGGATGACAGCTCCCGAGGCTGGGGGCCCTCACGGCTTCAGAAACCTTTCAGGGAATCTGGTCCGAAGACCAGAGAAGGATGTCCTTCAACTACAGAGAACTCCAAGTACAGGCCAAGAATCGCCACGTCCTGGTCTATTCGGACAACTCCACAGCTGTGGCGTTTATCCAGCACCAGGGAGGAACAAGACACAGTCACCTCCAGAGGCTCTCAGACCGAATCTTCCTTTGGGCAGAAAGGAATCTAAAATCCCTTGCGGCAGTACATCTGAAGGGATCCCTGAATCACCAGGCAGATTACCTCAGTTGGCGAAGTCTGGATCCAGGCAATTGGTCCTTGTCCCAGACCGCTTTCCAAAAGATTTGGGATCGATGGGGAGTCCCATCCTAGACCATGCATAGCAATAGACGCTTTTACTCAGAACTGGACGTCGGGCCTAGTCTATACCTTCCCCGATACCAGTAATCCCAAGAGTACTCCAAAAGTTTCAGTCCAAAAGGTACAGACTGATTCTGGTGGTCCCATTCTGGCCCGAAAGAAGCTGGTTCAGGCTCCTCAGGTCTCTCAGCCTGGATGATCCCATCTGATTCATGCCAGAGGAGGGCCTTCTAACGCAGGGTCCCTTCCCGCAGCCCAATGCCAACCTCCTCAAGCTGTCCGCCTGGATTTTGAGCAATCCCTCTTGTTAGGGCTCTCTAAGAGTAGTTAAGACCCTCTTACTCAGTAGAAAGTCAAACGCCTCCAAAGCATATCTCAAAGTCTGGAGGAAGTTCGCCTCCTGGGACGGGGTTAAGTTCAACCAGTCCACCCCTAATATTCCTCTTATCCTGGATTTCCTCCAGGATGGGTTGGATTTGGGCCTTGCTCCTAACACACTGCGAGTCCAGGTGTCGGCCTTGGGGCCCTCTATAATACCAGCCTTTATGAGGTCCCCTGGGTAGCAAGATTTCTGAAAATGGCGGATCGACTAAATCCCGAGTCAGAAATATGGTTGCACCGTGGAACCTTAACACCGTCCTGTTAAAGGCACCATTTGAGCCTCTTCTCTCTTCTTCCCTATCCATTAAGTGGCTCACACTGAAAGCTATCTTCCTAGTGGCCATATCCTCCGCAAGGAGGGTTTGCGAGCTCCAGGCCCTGTCCATACAGGAGCCCTTCCTCAAGGTGCTGGAGGACAAGCTTGTTTTTAAGTTAGACCCCTGTTTTCTTCCCAAAATGGTCTCCCTTCCACAGGTCACAAGATAGTCATCTCGTCTTTTTTTCTAGCCCTAAAGACGAGCAGGAATCTAGATTCCACAATTTAGATGTTAGGCGTTCAGTTCTTCATTATTTACATGCCACAGAGGAGTGGCGCATTGACAAAAATCTATTTATCTAGTTTGCAGGCCAAAATAGGGGTAAGAAGCCAGCCAAGAGCTCTATATCCCACTGTATTACATGCGCCATTTCCGAGGCCTATAAAGCTCTCGGTAAGGAGGCTCCTCCATCCCTTAGAGCCCACTCGGTTAGATCAGTCTCCACTTTCTGGGCTGAGAGAGCCTCTGCTCCGTTAGAACAAATCTGCAGGGCGGCCACCTGGAAGAGGGCCCACACCTTCACCAAGCATTATAGGGTGGACGTATTTGCTGACGAGGACTTGGCTTTTGGACGGTGCTGTAGTCCCCCCCCAAGTTACTTTGTCAGTTCTCAGTTGTGCTGTCATGGAGACGACTGGGGAAATGAGTATTACACTCACCTGGAAGTCTCCATGACAGCACACTTTTGTCCCATCCTTGTTTTCTTTGTCAATAGACTAAATTGACTAGTTATGTTCTACCCCTTGTCCTAGTCCTGTTATAATACACTGGCGATGAGGGGTGGGGTTTTTAACCTCTGTGCTTTTTCCTTTCCTATCAGAGGAAGGCAATCTCAGTCCATGGAGACTTCCAGGAAACCGGATTACCGGTGAGTGTAATACTCATATATTCATAAGCACTTCCTACTTTGCTCTTGCTATATATATACTGTGCACTGTGAATAGTGATGCTTTCTAGTGCAATGCTTTAGTGTAAAGGTCAGCTCTTGTTCCTCTGTCCATGGTATCTAGGATTGCGCCAAACAACATCTCATTGTAATGTACAGTGACAATAAAGGAATCTTATCTTGGCTACAAGAGTTCCATTACCCCCTCAATGACATACATCCCCAACTAAAATTCACCAGGGTTGATTCCCTACAGTTCCTTGACACACTGGTGTATGTGACGGACCATGGGTTACAGACGGATCTGTTTACAAAACCAACGGACCGTGATAACATGCTGAGATACGACAGTGCGCATCCCAAGGGGTGATCAATTCACTCCCCTATAGCCAACTTTTGAGGGTCAGAAGGATCATTTCAGAGGAGGAATGGATGGAGAAGAGACTCAGGAAGATGGGAAAGAAACTTGTAGACCGAAAATACCCTAAGGGACTTGTCAAGAGACATTGTGACAGTCAAACGGACTGAACAGGACAGTTACTGTCAACACGTGAAAGGGTGGCCCAACCCACAAGGATCCCGGTGTGTCCACCTTTTCAGCACAAAGTGGGCGCATCATGGAGCCCCTTAAACATAACCGGAACATCTTAGCACAGGCTTTTACTGATATTGCATAATTTCAGGCCCCACCCTGATGACATACAGAAGGTCTAAGAACTTGGGTGACAACCCCCACATACAGTTCTTCCTAAACCTGATACGGTTGTTAGGTACAGGAACAGGAGCCATCCTTGACTTATTTGCTGTAATTGCAACAGTATTATAACCCTTAAGGACCCATGACGTATGGGTACGTCATGGGTCCGATCCTAAGTATGGCGCCCGCTCCTGCCCTCTGTGGGCGCGATCGCTGCGGGGTCCGGCTGTTTCCTGTAGCTGACCCCCGCGGCTAATGATCGCGGCCGGCAGCGATGCCGATCGCAATCATTTAACCCCGCAGATGCCGTGGTCAATCCTGACCACGGCATCTGCGCGCGCTAAAACCGAAAGTAAAACTTTCGGCAGCTCTCTGGCTCCCCCTAGTGGTGATCGGGGGAATCGCAGGGCTGGATGTAGTAACCTCGAACTCAATGAATGATTCGAGGTTACTACTACTATTTCCTATGGAGCCCTTGTTAGCAATAGGGCTTCATAGGAAAGTAATAAAGTCCTCATAAACTCCAATACAAGTGTATTGGAGTTTATGTTAGAAGCAATCAGATGACTGATTTATATAGGTCCCTATGGGATCTATATAAAAGTGTAAAAGAAAAATAAAAGAAATAAAAAAATAAAAAATAAATAAAAAAACCTAAAAATTCAAATCACCCCCTTTCCCCAAAATTAAAATAAAATAATAATTTTTTTTAAAAATACACATCATGGGTGTCGCAATGTGCGAAAACGCCCGTGGTATAAAAATATAAAAATATATTCCCCATACGGTAAACAGAAAAATGGAAAAGCGCCCAAATGGCGGATTCGCCATTTTTGAACGCTTCATTTCCTCAAAAAAATTAAATAAAAAGTGATCAAAAGTCCTACACACCCCATAATGGTATCAACTAAAAGTTCAGATCGCCCCGCAAAAAATAATCCCCATACAATGCCATACACTTAATTACAACAAAAAGTTATAGGGGTCAAAATATGGTGACAAAAAAATAAATAAAAAATTTCCCACTTTTGAATTTTTTTCACTATCAAAACGCATAAGAAAAACTATACATATTGGGTATCGCCGGATTCGTACTGACCTGTAGAATAAAACTAAATGGTCAGTTTTATCACACATCAAACGTCATAATTTAAAAACCCGTAAAATTGTGGTAGAATTTTTTTTTTTTTGCAATTTCACCCCATTTGGAATTTTTTTCCTGCTTCCCACTACATCGTATGCAATATTAAATGGTGGCGTTGGAAAGTACAACTTGTCCCGCAAAAATAAAGCCCTCATATGGCCATGTGAACGTAAAAATAAAAAAGTTATGGCTCTCGGAAGGCATGGAGCGCAAAACGAAAATGCAAAAATGAAAAAACCCCGAGTCCTTAAGGGGTTAAAGGGGAATAAGTTCTCCCACCCCAGGACAGGTAGACGATATAGGATTAAGGGCTTCTGTAAATGTGCTCTGACTACGCGTTGCAGTGCCCTTGTGGCCTGCTATATGTCGGTGAGAAGACACAGATGTGCAAGTTGAGAATAAATCAGCACCGCTACACGGAAATTGTTCGAAAAACGACAGACGGCTGACAATGAGGGTGATCCACCGGGTCCCCGAGCACTTCCACAGGTGTAGACATAATGTAACACAACTCCAATTCAGGATAATTGAGTCCTCACCTCGCCTCCCCCCCCCCTCGAGTAGAGTGGGAGACTGAGAAGGCATTTTAAAGAGGTTGGAACTCAGATGGATTTTTTAGTTGGACACATTAGAACCCAGGGGAATAAACCGTGACTTCAAAGTGGGGTCCCTATTCTAACTTTACTTACTAAGCGATGTGCGTAGTGTTGTATTCATACATTCTTGTGACAGTATGGTTTTATTTGTAACCTAAGCTTAATTTTCTGATGGCGTGACTGCTATCAATCTTTAATCCTTTTTCACCCTTGTCTTTTCTAGTTCTACCCATTGTCGGGTATTATAATAATTCAATTAAGAATTATTAATTATGGTCATAAAAATATTTTTTCATAACTTGTAGAAATTATGACCTGGTGAATTGTAGATAACCCAATCGATACAATTCACATCTGAGGCCGACTATTTCCTCAGATAATAAGTTCTTTTCATGAGAGATGACATTAATGATAAAGATGTAGTTTTGACATTAAATAATACGCAGATATTATAAAAATATGCAGATTTTATTAGTTACACGATTATAAACAAATAGGTATATAAACACGATTATATATGCCAAGGAATATATATGGCAATGATATATGAAGCATTACAAGCTTATCATAAGTAAATAAAAAATGATATATGCCAATTAATATATACGGCATTGATATCAGGCACTAGAAGCTTCACAATAAGTAAATAAACACATGTGGGTAAGAGCAGCTCGTCACATTATAACAAAGCTATTTGGTTAGGATATCAAAACAAGAAGTTAAATTACAGTATATACAGTGGCGTACCGCCAATATAGGCAGGGTACGCCACTGCTATGAGGCCCGAGGCACAGAGGGCCCGGAGTGCTGGAAGGCCCCGCCCCTGCAGACCAGGGCTTTTTTCAGGCTGAAATGCAGATGCCCGTCCGCCCCAGCCTCACTCCATCCGCCGTCCGCGGCTGTGTCGGCCCCCAGCAGCTGAGCTCCGTCCCTGCGCTGCGCTGTGCCCTGGTCCTGGTGGCTCCTCTCACACAGCAGTGCACTATCACGTGGACATGGGGGGCGTGACTTTTGAGTGGCGGCGCCACTCGCACAGGCAGGCAGCTCAGGAGGACAGATGATTTCCGCCTGTGGCTCTGCCTCAAGTCACCGTCTGTCACCCTATCTGGTAGCCTGGTAGGTGGTTTGTTAAACTGAAACTATGGGGGGGTTGAGGGATGAGAATCTGGATCATGGATGGAGGATCTGTGCCATCGGGAAGTTGATTGGGGATGAGAATCTGGCTGGATGATGGATTTTTGTGGGGGGCTGCGGAGGTAGTGCCAAATGCTAGGTGCTGAAAGAAACTATGGGGGGATTTGGGGATGAGAATCTGGATGGGAAGAATGGAGAAATGGCAGGGCAGGGGTCATGAAAAAGGCATGGTGGAGGGGGAGGGGTGCGGCGAAGAAATGTGAAATGGGAGGGGACAAATGTGACATGGAGGGGGAGAAATGTGACATGGAGATGGAGAAATGTGACATGAGGGGGAGAAATGTGACATGAGGGGCTGATCTGAGGCATTAGGGGTCTGATTGCTGGTCTGACTAAGTGTAACAAAAATTATTTTTCTTATTATCATTGTCTAAAACCTAGGTGCGTCTTATAGGGCGATAAATACGGTCCCCACACCAGCAAAGCAGAGCGAAGATACCAGGACCACACAGAGGAGAAGCCAGCTGCTGCAGACGAGACCAGAGCCAGGTGAGCCGCGCGTGTGATGGGGGGCGCCAAAATAACGCAATTCCATGACGGAATCCATAACGGAATGCCTTTAGAGGCATTCCGTCATAATAGAAGTCTATGGGCTGCATAACGGATCCGTCCGGTTTGAGTTATGCTGGAGTCCTCAGTAGGTCATGTATACATTTTTAATTTGCAAATGTGGGTGTGGCAGGGGAGGAGCCAGGGCAGGAGGTGGGATGGGCCAGGGTAGTGGGCGGGGTTAGGGGCCCCAATTCAGATTCTTGCTATGGGGCCCAATGATTTCTATGTACGCCCCTGAGTATATACATCACTTCTGTTCAGAGGAAACCTCAAGATATCAGGATGGGCATGTCTAATCCTAGACACCAATATGGAGTGGTGAATACATTCTGCCCCCCTCTAACCAACTGCACCTCACATGACTTCAGGAATGGGCAAATCCATCCAAGGATACAACTTAGAAGAGATAACTGTATCCTTCCGCCCCGTCCTGGACTATCCTCACATGTATGACTTGGTAAGACTATTAAGACAACAGACATTGGAAGAACTTGGAACAAATCTTCCAGTGGGAATTTATCATCTAGCTTGGCGAAGAATGCTACTATCAATATATCTATATCTATGCATATATGTATGCAATCATTTAATACTCTGATAAATTATGAAACTTGATTCTTCTGCAGGTAGAATGAAGGCTCACAATTATTCTATATCTAAGGCTACATCTCATATAAAGAGATGATAAATAAATTAATATGTTCGCCAACATAGATGCTATGATTTTACCCACATTATCTAAATAGTCTTAATAAAATGAAACATCATTCTTTGTGTTTCTTACCAAGTCCTAGCAGGAATCTCACTTCTGCTCCTAGGAAAGCTGGGTGGTCCATCATCGCATGTCTCACCATGACTTTCATATTGGTAGACCCCTCAATCTTGGGTGTAGGCTGGAATGTAGGAATGTTCCCTTTGCTTGTCTGCTTTGTCTCTTTGCTTCTCCTCTTTCTTGCCTCTCTGCTTGTTCTTTGCTTTCCTTCTGATGCTCATCTATCTAGGGTAATTATCTCCCTTGTAATCTAACATTACCACCCCTGGATTAGTATTCTCCAATCAATTGAGGGGTGTAAACATATGTAATAAGATCCTATGAGATCATGTTTACCCATAATGCAACTATGGAGGATGGTGTAACGATATCGACATCTGTCTCCGGATGGCACTGTTGTGCAAGCTATTAACACCATACCATGAAGAGTTAACTAGGGTATTTTTGCATCATATACATTTGACCCTCGTCGTCGTAAATCAGAGATAAGGATAAATGTAGACATTTTGTATCAACTAAAGATAGACAACTTGGAGTCTCTCTGACACTATTGATCTATGGGCCATTATGGTATGAATGGGCCTTGTTCTCTAAGACATGTCTGGAGAATCCAGTGTACTCCTTTATAGATAAGACCACATTTGTGGCAATAACTCTTAAGACACAATACTCTCTGTATTTTTACACAGACTGAGCTCGGAATGACTTCATCTTGGCCTGTCTCAGTCGCATATGAAAACTTTGGCTCATGTATGTTTCTTAAAGACAATAAGCATCTATTTTGAATATAATATGATCAGGTATCAATATATATACCTATGAAAATGCCTGACACCATGGAGACTCCATACCACTACTAACCTACAGTTTATATAACAGGCAATAAGGACTTTCCTGGGAGTGATTCCTTAGGCGGTGAAGCACGGGTAACACAATTGGGGGTCGGTAGCAATTCATTTATATTTTTAGGCATAGGTGGATTATATCGGAGGTCCGGGAGGAAAATCTGGCTGTAACCTGGCCCCTTTATATAGTGCTTGGTACATTCACTAGGGTTTGAGGTGGTGCACGGATGAGCCTGGTTCCGTTTCTGTATATGCCCGGGTAACTTGGTGGGCACGTTCTTTCCCTATGGGTTGGCATGGCCCCACCTCTGAGGTATGTGAGTCCTGTCTCCCTGTGAATAGAGGGGGGGGGGGGGGACCACTGTTAGCTCTCTTTGCCCTGTCGAATTGGAACAAAAGTATAAATGGAACCATGTGCCAGGGGTGGGAATCACCTGACATATGCGCATGAGATTTGTAATAGACAATACTCGTCTGGACTGGAAGGTCTTGCGACGAGAAGGACAATGGGCACAGGGACAACCCTGCGCATGAGTGTATGGACAGCTGTATGTAGGAATCATGGCCTTCCTCTGTTTGCACCACTCTCACCGGTGGGAGCATATGACCTCTCTCTCAAAATTGAGATTACAATTTATTGTTCATACAAGGCCAGACGGGTCTACCCCGGCCTCCGATGTTTTCTGCATGTATAATGGTCAGATGCCCCTTTGTGTGTCACTGTTCAACACCACCCACTCTAGTCTTTGGTGTTGTCATTGTACTGACAAGCCCTTGCATTAATGGGTCCTTTTGCCGTACTTTTATATGTTATGTATATATGTCCTGAGGCCAGGACCTTGCACCACCACGGAATGTACAAGTGGACACTGTTCCACGGGTAGTGCTGTCTCTTTTCACACCCCTCAGTATGTCACACCTATCGATAGCACACCTATACCAGTCCTTTAAAGGGATTTTTGTGGCCCTATTAGCTAGCATTTGGTGTCCCTGACAGCCTGTCCCTGCTCCACACACCAACCGCTCCCTACACTGGCAGAAGACAGACTGTGAAATGGCTGCCAGATCGGGTTCATTTATCGGGTAGGGGGTGTCCATGCCCCAAAACGTCTCAGTTGGCTGTCCTGTCCCACCTGATGGAGGTGTCATGGGTCAAAGTTCGGCGCAATGCAAAAGAATATGGTGCCGGCGGACATCGCCATATGTTTGCATGTTTAGGGAATCGCGAACGCACAAAGTTTGCCGCAGAACGACCGCCGGGTGACCGCTGGTATAACTTCTGTGAGGGGGCACATATCTGGGCATAACTACTGTGAGGGGGCACATATCTGGGCATAACTACTGTGAGGGGGCACATATCTGGGCATAACTACTGTGAGGGGGCACATATCTGGGCATAACTACTGTGAGGGGGCACATATCTGGCCATGACTACTGCGAGGGGAGGGGGGGCATATATCTGGCCATAACTACTGTGAGGGGGGGCCCATATCTGGTGTAACTACTGTGAGGGGCGAAACATATCTGGGCATAACTACTGTGAGGGGGGGCACATATCTAACAATAACTACTGTGAGGGGGGGCACATATCTAAGGATAACTACTGTGAGGGGGGCACATATCTAACAATAACTACTGTGAGGGGGCACATATCTGGGCATAACTACTGGGTGGGGGCACATATCTAAGGATAACTACTGTGAGGGGAGCACATAACTGGTGTAACTACTGCAAGGGGGCATATACCTGGCCATAACTACTGTGAGGGGGCCCATATCTGGGTGTAACTGTGAGGGCGACACATATCTGGAGCATAACTACTGTGAGGGCACATATCTAACAATAACTACTGTGAGGGCACATATCTAACAATAACTACTGTGAGGGGAGCACATAACTGGTGTAACTGTGAGGGCACATATCTGGGAGTAATACTGTGGGGGCACATATCTGGGAGTAATACTATGAGGGTCACATATCTGGGAGTAATACTGTGAGGGTCACATATCTGGGAGTAATACTGTGAGGGGCACATATCTGGGAGTAATACTGTGAGGGGCACATATCTGGGAGTAATACTGTGAGGGGCACATATCTGGGAGTAATACTGTGAGAGGGCACATATCTGGGAGTAATACTGTGAGGGGCACATATCTGGGAGTAATACTGTGAGGGGCACATATCTGGGAGTAATACTGTGAGGGGCACATATCTGGGAGTAATACTGTGAGGGGGCACATATCTGGGAGTAATACTGTGAGGGGCACATATCTGGGAGTAATACTGTGAGGGGCACATATGTGGGAGTAATACTGTGAGGGGCACATATCTGGGAGTAATACTATGAGGGGGCACATATCTGGGAGTAATACTGTGAGGGCACATATCTGGGAGTAATACTGTGAGGGGGCACATATCTGGAAGTAATACTGTGAGGGGCACATATCTGGGAGTAATACTATGAGGGGTCACATATCTGGGAGTAATACTGTGAGGAGCACATATCTGGCATATTACTCTGAGGGGCACATATCTGGGAGTAATACTGTGAGGGGCACATATCTGGGAGTAATACTGTGAGGGGCACATATCTGGGAGTAATACTGTGAGGGGTCACATATCTGGGAGTAATACTGTGAGGGGCACATATCTGGGAGTAATACTGTGAGGGGCACATATCTGGGAGTAATACTGTGAGGGGCACATATCTGGGAGTAATACTGTGAGGGGCACATATCTGGGAGTAATACTGTGAGGGGCACATATCTGGGAGTAATACTGTGAGGGGCACATATCTGGGAGTAATACTGTGAGGGGCACATATCTGGGAGTAATACTGTGAGGGGCACATATCTGGGAGTAATACTGTGAGGGGCACATATCTGGGAGTAATACTGTGAGGGGCACATATCTGGGAGTAATACTGTGAGGGCACATATCTGGGATAATACTGTGAGGGGCACATATCTGGGAGTAATACTGTGAGGGGCACATATCTGGGAGTAATACTGTGAGGGGCACATATCTGGGAGTAATACTGTGAGGGGGCACATATCTGGGAGTAATACTGTGAGGGGCACATATCTGGGAGTAATACTGTGAGGGAGCACATATCTGGGCATAATACTGTGAGGGGCACATATCTGGGAGTAATACTGTGGGGGGCACATATCTGGGCATAATACTGTGAGGGGGGATAATTACTATGAGGGGGCATTAGAGGACTGGGATTAGGTGTTATGTTTTGGACGGAGTTTGAGGCCTGGCCTAGTCCCTAGAGTCCCTTCTTTTCATCAGTTTTGAGGCGGTAGAGCTCCGCGGGTTCTTTCTGGCCGTCCACCGGCCGCAGGGACGGCTATGAGCTCAGGTCCGTTCTTTTCCGGTCTCGGGCACCGGATGACGTCAGTCTTTGGAGCTTTGTAAAGGTCGGAACCTTTTTCTAAGCGGAACTCTTGTGTGTGTCTCAGGGGACTGGTAACGAAGACGGACTGCTGATTTCTCTGTTATTCGTGGGGATGTTACCGGTGCAGAGTTCTCTGGCCGAGTCCGTGGACGGTGACGATGTGAGAAGCGAGGATGGCGGCGACGAGAGGAGGGGAGAGCGGCCCGGCGGCCATTTCTACTGCCTGTACCTGTACCAGCAGGCCGGGGGGTGAGAGGAGTCCCCCCAATATCTATTATACCCCCTATATCACTACTACTACCTGTACTAGCAGGCCGGGGGGTGAGAGCAGCCCCCAATATCTATTATACCCCCTATATCACTACTACTACCTGTACCAGCAGGCCGGGGGTGAGAGCAGCCCCCAATATCTATTATACCCCCTATATCACTACTACTACCTGTACCAGCAGGCCGGGGGGTGAGAGCAGCCCCCAATATCTATTATACCCCCTATATCACTACTACTACCTGTACCAGCAGGCCGGGGGGTGAGAGCAGCCCCCAATATCTATTATACCCCCTATATCACTACTACTACCTGTACCAGCAGGCCGTGGGGTGAGAGCAGCCCCCCAATATCTATTATGCCCCCTATATCACTACTACTACCTGTACCAGCAGGCCGGGGGGTGAGACAGCCCCCAATATCTATTATCCCCTATATCACTACTACTACCTGTACCAGCAGGCCGGGGTGAGAGCAGCCCCCAATATCTATTATACCTCTTATATCACTACTACTACCTGTACCAGCAGGCCGGGGGTGAAGCAGCCCCAATATCTATTATACCCCTATATCACTACTACTACCTGTACCAGCAGGCCGGGGGTGAGCAGCCCCTAATATCTATTATACCCCCTATATCACTACTACTACCTGTACCAGCAGGCCGTGGGGTGAGACAGCCCCCAATATCTATTATACCCCTATATCACTCTACTACCTGTACCAGCAGGCCGGGGGTGAGCAGCCCCCAATATCTATTATACCCCTATATCACTACTACTACCTGTACCAGCAGGCCGGGGTGAGCAGCCCCCAATATCTATTATACCCCCTATATCACTACTACTACCTGTACCAGCAGGCCGGGGGTGAAGCAGCCCCCAATATCTATTATACCCCTATATCACTACTACTACCTGTACCAGCAGGCCGGGGTGAGAGCAGCCCCCAATATCTATTATACCCCTATATCACTACTACTACCTGTACCAGCAGGCCGGGGGTGAGGCAGCCCCCAATATCTATTATACCCCTATATCACTACTACTACCTGTACCAGCAGGCCGGGGTGAGAGCAGCCCCCAATATCTATTATACCCCTATATCACTACTACTACCTGTACCAGCAGGCCGGAGGTGAGCAGCCCCCAATATCTATTATACCCCCTATATCACTACTACTACCTGTACCAGCAGGCCGGGGTGAGAGCAGCCCCAATATCTATTATACCCCTATATCACTACTACCTGTACCAGCAGGCCGGGGGTGAGAGCAGCCCCAATATCTATTATACCCCTATATCACTACTACTACCTGTACCAGCAGGCCGGGGGTGAGAGCAGCCCCCAATATCTATTATACCCCTATATCACTACTACTACCTGTACCAGCAGGCCGGGGTGAGAGCAGCCCCAATATCTATTATACCCCTATATCACTACTACTACCTGTACCAGCAGGCCGGGGTGAGAGCAGCCCCCAATATCTATTATACCCCCTATATCACTACTACTACCTGTACCAGCAGGCCGGGGGTGAGCAGCCCCCAATATCTATTATACCCCTATATCACTACTACTACCTGTACCCAGCAGGCCGGGGTGAGAGCAGCCCCTAATATCTATTATACCCCTATATCACTACTACTACCTGTACCAGCAGGCCGGGGGTGAGCAGCCCCCAATATCTATTATACCTCTTATATCACTACTACTACCTGTACCCAGCAGGCCGGGGGTGAGCAGCCCTAATATCTATTATACCCCTATATCACTACTACTACCTGTACCAGCAGGCCGTGGGGTGAGAGCAGCCCCCAATATCTATTATGCCCCCTATATCACCACTACTACCTGTACCAGCAGGCCGGGGGTGAGAGCAGCCCCAATATCTATTATACCCCTATATCACTACTACTACCTGTACCAGCAGGCCGGGGTGAGAGCAGCCCCCCAATATCTATTATACCCCCTATATCACTACTACTACCTGTACCAGCAGGCCGGGGGTGTGAGCAGCCCCCCCAGTTTCTATGCTGCCCCCTGTTACCTCTTGTGCTGACATGTGATTATTTGTTGCAGTGACTCCCAGCATAGAGATGGTGAGGATGATGAGAGCAGTGCTGCAGACACCCCTTGTGGAGAAGATTTCAGGTGATGTGCTCTGTGTATCCTGCCCCCCATAAACCCCCATATATTCCTCTGGAGCTGATAGTTATGTCTCCTGCTCTGCTGACGTCTCTGCTTCTACAGCCTGTCTCTGGTGGACACGAACCTCGCTGCTGAGGCCGAGCCCGAGCTCCGGACATTCATAGCAAAGCGCTTGTCCCGGGGAGCCATGTTTGAGGGCGTGGGAAACGTGTCATCTGTGGACCTTGGGTAAGTAACCCTCTCTGATCTCCCAGATTAATGGTGGTCTGCAGGTGTGAATGCAGTGTAAAGCATGGTGGAAGAAGCTGCCTGTGCCACAGATAAGACAGGCGGTGTGTACAGATCCCCCATGGACACTGCAGCTCAGCTACAGTCACTGATGAGTCCTACTGGGGCAGAGAGGCAGAAGACAAATGGCTGTAGAGCAGCTGCCGGAGGTTGGGATATCAGTACAGTATTAAAGGGGTTGTCTCATTTGAGACATTGGTGGCACAATACTAGGATATGCCACCAATATCAGATAGTTGTGGGAGCTGCATCTATCTCCACAACGGGCCCCTAAAAGTAAAGTACAGGGCACATGTAGAGCCACCCTCTATTCCTGTCTGTGGGAGTTCCCATTTTAGCAGAAAGTAATGCAGAGCATACTGCCCCTGCCTGCTGTCCTTCTCTTGGGGGCCTGCTGTAGACTTGGGTGCGGGCCTCAGCGGTGGGACCCCCCTACCTATCTGACGTTGGTGGCATATTCTAGTGATTTGCCACCAGTGTCCCAGACCAGACAACCCCTTTATATCCTAAGACCAGAGAAATGACTTGGGGAAACCTGGACTCCCCGATCGGCAGGGCCTTCATCAGCAAATGAGTGCAGAGGAAGACTACGGCATGGCCGTCGGTGAGTAAAGAAAACGTGTGCGTATCCATCACACTGGGCCCGCAAACCTCGCCAATCAGGGCAGCACGTGCACAAACCGCGACCACACTACAAAAAAACACTGAAAGACGAGGAACATGAAGGAAATCCATGAAAAAGGAAAGGCGAGTAGGCGATATACTGAACCAACACCTGTCTGTGATGAGGGGGAGACAAGGGGGTGAGCGCCTGTATATACAGCATACGGCGGGGAAATGACCCCTGAGGTACGTACTGAGCCGGGGGGTGGTAGAGCGAAGATGGCGGCAGAAATCTGCACCGAACCGTCAGGCTGGACCAGAGATGGAGCAGGGACTAATACTGTGCATGAGGCTGGTCCTACAGAACCACACCATGTACAGCAGAGGTCCGGTGATAGAGCAGGGACTAATACTGAACAGGAGGCTGGTCCTACAGAACCACACCATGTCCTATATGTACAGCAGAGGTCCGGTGATAGAGCAGGGACTAATAGTGTACAGGTGGCGTCCTACATGTACAGCAGAGGTCCGGTGATAGAGCAGGGACTAATACTGTACAGGAGGCTGGTCCTACAGAACCACACCATGTCCTACATGTACAGCAGAGGTCCGGTGATGGAGCATGGACTAATACTGTACAGGAGGCTGGTCCTACAGAACCACACCATGTCCTACATGTACAGCAGAGGTCCAGTGATAGAGCAGGGACTAATACTGAACAGGAGGCTGGTCCTACAGAACCACACCATGTCCTACATGTACAGCAGAGGTCCGGTGATAGAGCAGGGACTAATAGTGTACAGGTGGCATCCTACATGTACAGCAGAGGTCCGGTGATAGAGCAGGGACTAATACTGTACAGGAGGCTGGTCCTACAGAACCACACCATGTCCTACATGTACAGCAGAGGTCCGGTGATGGAGCATGGACTAATACTGTACAGGAGGCTGGTCCTACAGAACCACACCATGTCCTACATGTACAGCAGAGGTCCGGTGATAGAGCAGGGACTAATACTGTGCATGAGGCTGGTCCTACAGAACCACACCATGTCCTACATGTACAGCAGAGGTACGGTGATGGAGCAGGGACTAATACTGTACAGGAGGCTGGTCCTACAGAACCACACCATGTCCTACATGTACAGCAGAGGTCCGGTGATGGAGCAGGGACTAATACTGTACAGGAGGCGTCCTACAGAACCACACTATGTCCTACATGTACAGCAGAGGTCCGGTGATGGAGCAGGGACTAATACTGTGCATGAGGCTGGTCCTACAGAACCACACCATGTCCTACATGTACAGCAGAGGTCCGGTGATAGAGCAGGGACTAATACTGTACAGGAGGCTGGTCCTACAGAACCACACCATGTCCTACATGTACAGCAGAGGTACGGTGATGGAGCAGGGACTAATACTGTACAGGAGGCTGGTCCTACAGAACCACACCATGTCCTACATGTACAGCAGAGGTCCGGTGATGGAGCAGGGACTAATACTGTACAGGAGGCTGGTCCTACAGAACCACACCATGTCCTACATGTACAGCAGAGGTCCGGTGATGGAGCAGGGACTAATACTGTACAGGAGGCTGGTCCTACAGAACCACACCATGTACAGCAGAGGTCCGGTGATGGAGCAGGGACTAATACTGTACAGGAGGCGTCCTACAGAACCACACCATGTACAGCAGAGGTCCGGTGATGGAGCAGGGACTAATACTGTACAGGAGGCTGGTCCTACAGAACCACACCATGTCCTACATGTACAGCAGAGGTCCGGTGATGGAGCAGGGACTAATAGTGTACAGGAGGCATCCTACAGAACCACACCATGTCCTACATGTACAGCAGAGGTCCGGTGATAGAGCAGGGACTAATACTGTACAGGAGGCTGGTCCTACAGAACCACACCATGTCCTACATGTACAGCAGAGGTCCGGTGATGGAGCAGGGACTAATACTGTGCATGAGGCTGGTCCTACAGAACCACACCATGTCCTACATGTACAGCAGAGGTCCGGTGATGGAGCAGGGACTAATACTGTACAGGAGGCTGGTCCTACAGAACCACACCATGTACAGCAGAGGTCCGGTGATAGAGCAGGGACTAATAGTGTACAGGTGGCGTCCTACATGTACAGCAGAGGTCCGGTGATAGAGCAGGGACTAATACTGTACAATAACATAGAATACCAGAATGACAGCAATATCTTCAGTACATGAGAAGATATCACTGTTAGAAATCAGGGTGCTGGGAACACAGCTGAAAGTAAAAGCAGGTTTTATTGGCAATTATTCCCGACTCGATTTCTAACAGTGATATGTTCATATTACTCCAAGCTAAACATGAGATAACAGCATTTCATCCTCCGAATCCCTCCTTTGCCCTGCGCTTAATCGGAGATCCGGTGACGTACCGGGCTCTCCATAGGGACTGCTGGGTGGAGGCTTCCGGGATGAAAATGGGGTATGTCCGGGTTCAGCTCTGAACCAGCACAACCCCTGTAAGTACTATCTCCGTCAGAACAGTTAGGTGGTTAATACGTGACTGGATCGTATTCAAACTGTGTGTAATAAAGCATCTGATTGGCTGAGCCCCCGAGAGCACCACAATACTTACTGGGGGCGCAGGTGTCAATTTTATTTTTTGGAAACACAGTAAAAGTGTCATTTGATAAGTGAGGGTCCTGAGCGCGGAGCGGAGGGTGCACCAGCAGCGTCACTTCACTGTCTAAGAAGACCCTCCGCATAGGAGCCGTGCTGCGTCTCCTGATCGGTGTGGGACCATGATACATTGCAGGGGCCCCAAGTCGCTGATGGCTGTGAGACCATGGTGCATTTCAGGGGCCCCATCTCTGATGGCTGTGTGACCATGTTTGTGGTGTTCCTCTCTTTCCAGCTCTCCTGACTACGTGCTGGGCTGTTACTACTGCCTGATACAAGGTAAAGCAGAGGAGCGCCACGCGCCTGCACCTCCGGAACACATCATCTGCTTCCTGGGGGGCAGCGAGAAAGGCCTGGATCTATATCCTTCATCTACTGGGCATTGTACACACCTATGCAACAGTGTCCAGTATGGAAAGCCTAAGATGGTGCACCTAGAGTATATACAGTGCCCCCACATTACCCTGTGTAGACGGCTGTGTCCTCCTGTTACCCCCAGTGCCCCCACATTACCCTGTGTAGAGCGGCTGTGTCCTCCTGTTGTTACCCCCAGTGCCCCCACATTACCCTGTGTCCTCCCTGTTGTTACCCCCAGTGCCCCCACATTACCCTGTGTCCTCCTTTGTTACCAGTGCCCCCATTACCCTGTGTCCCCCCCAGTGCCCCCATTACCCATGTCCTCCCTGTTACCTCCAGTGCCCCCACATTACCCTGTGTAGACGGCTGTGTCCTCCTTGTTGACCCCCACGTTACCCTGTGTAGACGGCTGTGTCCTCGCTGTTACCCCCAGTGCCCCCATATTACCCTGTGTAGACGGCTGTGTCCTCCCTGTTTCCCCAGTGCCCCCCACATTACCCTGTGTCCTTCCTGTTACCCCAGTGCTCCCCCACATTATCCTGTGTAGACGGCTGTGTCCTCCTTGTAGCCCCCCACATTACCCTGTGTAGACGGCTGTGTCCTCCCTGTTACCCCCAGTGCCCCCCACATTACCCTGTGTCCTCCCTCAGCAAATGAGTGCAGAGGAAGACTACGGCATGGCCGTCGGTGAAGTAAAGAAAACGTGTGCGTATCCATCACACTGGGCCCGCAAACCTCGCCAATCAGGGCAGTACGTGCACAAACCGCGACCACACTACAAAAAACACTGAAAGGCGAGGAACATGAAGGAAATCCATGAAAAAGGAAGGCGAGTAGGCGATATACTGAACCAACACCTGTCTGTGATGAGGGAGACAAGGGGTGGCGCCTGTATATACAGCATACGCGGGAAATGACCCCTGAGTGCGTACTGAGCCGGGGTGGTAGAGCGAAGATGGCGGCGAAATCTGCACCGAACCGTCAGGCTGGACCAGAGATGGAGCAGGGACTAATACTGTGCATGAGGCTGGTCCTACAGAACCACACCATGTACAGCAGAGAGTCCGGTGATGAGCAGGGACTAACTACTGAACAGAGAGTGCTGGTCCTACAGAACCACACCATGTCCTGCATGTACAGCAGAGGTCCGGTGATAGAGCAGGGACTAATAGTGTACAGGTGGCGTCCTACATGTACAGCAGAGAGGTCCGTGATAGAGCAGGGACTAATACTGTACAGGAGGCTGGTCTACAGAACCACACCATGTCCTGCATGTACAGCAGAGGTCCGGTGATGGAGCATGGACTAATACTGTACAGGAGGCTGGTCCTACAGAACCACACTATGTCCTGCATGTGCAGCAGAGGTCCGGTGATAGAGCAGGGACTAATACTGAACAGGAGGCTGGTCCTACAGAACCACACCATGTCCTACATGTACAGCAGAGGTCCGGTGATAGAGCAGGGACTAATAGTGTACAGGTGGCATCCTACATGTACAGCAGAGGTCGGTGATAGAGCAGGGACTAATACTGTACAGGAGGCTGGTCCTACAGAACCACACCATGTCCTACATGTACAGCAGAGGTCGGTGATGGAGCATGGACTAATACTGTACAGGAGGCTGGTCCTACAGAACCACACCATGTCCTACATGTACAGCAGAGGTCCGGTGATAGAGCAGGGACTAATACTGTGCATGAGGCTGGTCCTACAGAACCACACCATGTCCTACATGTACAGCAGAAGTACGGTGATGGAGCAGGGACTAATACTGTACAGGAGGCTGGTCCTACAGAACCACACCATGTCCTACATGTACAGCAGAGGTCGGTGATGGAGCAGGGACTAATACTGTACAGGAGGCGTCCTACAGAACCACACTATGTCCTACATGTACAGCAGAGGTCGGTGATGGAGCAGGGACTAATACTGTGCATGAGGCTGGTCCTACAGAACCACACCATGTCCTACATGTACAGCAGAGGTCGGTGATAGAGCAGGGACTAATACTGTACAGGAGGCTGGTCCTACAGAACCACACCATGTCCTACATGTACAGCAGAGGTACGGTGATGGAGCAGGGACTAATACTGTACAGGAGGCTGGTCCTACAGAACCACACCATGTCCTACATGTACAGCAGAGGTCCGGTGATGGAGCAGGGACTAATACTGTACAGGAGGCTGGTCCTACAGAACCACACCATGTCCTACATGTACAGCAGAGGTCGGTGATGGAGCAGGGACTAATACTGTACAGGAGGCTGGTCCTACAGAACCACACCATGTACAGCAGAGGTCCGTGATGGAGCAGGGACTAATACTGTACAGGAGGCGTCCTACAGAACCACACCATGTACAGCAGAGGTCCGGTGATGGAGCAGGGACTAATACTGTACAGGAGGTTGGTCCTACAGAACCACACCATGTCCTACATGTACAGCAGAGGTCCGGTGATGGAGCAGGGACTAATAGTGTACAGGAGGCATCCTACAGAACCACACCATGTCCTACATGTACAGCAGAGGTCCGGTGATAGAGCAGGGACTAATACTGTACAGGAGGCTGGTCCTACAGAACCACACCATGTCCTACATGTACAGCAGAGGTCCGGTGATGGAGCAGGGACTAATACTGTGCATGAGGCTGGTCCTACAGAACCACACCATGTCCTACATGTACAGCAGAGGTCGGTGATGGAGCAGGGACTAATACTGTACAGGAGGCTGGTCCTACAGAACCACACCATGTACAGCAGAGGTCCGGTGATAGAGCAGGGACTAATAGTGTACAGGTGGCGTCCTACATGTACAGCAGAGGTCCGGTGATAGAGCAGGGACTAATACTGTACAATAACATAGAATACCAGAATGACAGCAATATCTTCAGTACATGAGAAGATATCACTGTTAGAAATCAGGGTGCTGGGAACACAGCTGAAAGTAAAAGCAGGTTTTATTGGCAATTATTCCCGACTCGATTTCTAACAGTGATATGTTCATATTACTCAAGCTAAACATGAGATAACAGCATTTCATCCTCCGAATCCCTCCTTTGCCCTGCGCAATCGGAGATCCGGTGGCGTGCCGGGCTCTCCATAGGGACTGCTGGGTGGAGGCTTCGGGATGAAAATGGGGTATGTCCGGGTTCAGCTCTGAACCAGCACAACCCCTGTAAGTACTATCTCCGTCAGAACAGTTAGGTGGTTAATACGTGACTGGATCGTATTCAAACTGTGTGTAATAAAGCATCTGATTGGCTGAGCCCCGAGAGCACCACAATACTTACTGGGGCGCAGGTGTCAATTTTATTTTTGGAAACACAGTAAAGTGTCATTTGATAAGTGAGGGTCCTGAGCGCGGAGCGAGGGTGCACCAGCAGCGTCACTTCACTGTCTAAGAAGACCCTCCGCATAGGAGCCGTGCTGCGTCTCCTGATCGGTGTGGGACCATGATACATTGCAGGGGCCCCAAGTCGCTGATGGCTGTGAGACCATGGTGCATTTCAGGGCCCCATCTCTGATGGCTGTGTGACCATGTTTGTGGTGTTCCTCTCTTTCCAGCTCTCCTGACTACGTGCTGGGCTGTTACTACTGCCTGATACAAGGTAAAGCAGAGGAGCGCCACGCGCCTGCACCTCCGGAACACATCATCTGCTTCCTGGGGGGCAGCGAGAAAGGCCTGGATCTATATCCTTCATCTACTGGGCATTGTACACACCTATGCAACAGTGTCCAGTATGGAAAGCCTAAGATGGTGCACCTAGAGTATATACAGTGCCCCCCACATTACCCTGTGTAGACGGCTGTGTCCTCCCTGTTACCCCCAGTGCCCCCCACATTACCCTGTGTCCTCCCTGTTGTTACCCCCAGTGCCCCCCACATTACCCTGTGTCCTCCCTGTTGTTACCCCCAGAGCCCCCCCACATTACCCTGTGTCCTCCCTGTTACCCCCAGTGCCCCCCCATTACCCATGTCCTCCCTGTTACCTCCAGTGCCCCCCACATTACCCTGTGTAGACGGCTGTGTCCTCCTTGTTGACCCCCACGTTACCCTGTGTGAGACGGCTGTGTCCTCGCTGTTACCCCCAGTGCCCCCATATTACCCTGTGTAGACGACTGTGTCCTCCCTGTTTCCCCAGTGCCCCCACATTACCCTGTGTCCTTCCTGTTACCCCAGTGCTCCCCACATTATCCTGTGTAGACGGCTGTGTCCTCCTTGTAGCCCCACATTACCCTGTGTAGCGACTGTGTCCTCCCTGTTACCCCAGTGCCCCACATTACCCTGTGTCCTCCCTGTTACCCCAGTGCCCCCACATTACCCTGTGTCCTCCCTGTTACCCCCAGTGCCCCCACTTACCCTGTGTCCTCCTGTTACCCAGTGCCCCACATTACCCTGTGTCCTCCTGTTGTTACCCCACTGCCCCCACATTACCCTGTGTCCTCCCTGTTACCCCCAGTGCCCCCACATTGCCCTGTGTCCTCCTGTTGTTACCCCCACTGCCCCACATTGCCCTGTGTCCTCCCTGTTGTTACCCCCACTGCCCCACATTACCCTGTGTCCTCCTGTTGCCCCAGTGCCCCCACATTACCCTGTGTCCTTCCTGTTACCCCAGTGCTCCCCACATTACCCTGTGTCCTCGCTGTTGCCCCAGTGCTCCCCACATTATCCTGTGTAGATGGCTGTGTCCTCCCTGTTACCCCCAGTGCCCCCCACATTACCCTGTGTCCTTCCTGTTACCCCAGTGCTCCCCCACATTACCCTGTGTCCTCCCTGTTACCCCAGTGCTCCCCCACATTACCCTGTGTAGACGGCTGTGTCCTCCCTGTTACCCCCAGTGCCCCCCACATTACCCTGTGTAGACGGCTGTGTCCTCCCTGTTACCCCCAGTGCCCCCCACATTAACCTATGTAGACGGTCGTGTCCTCCCTGTTACCCCCAGTGCCTTCCACATTACCCTGTGTCCTCCGTTACCTCCAGCGCCCCCCACGTTACCTTGTGTAGATGGCTGTGTCCTCCCTGTTACCCCGACTGCCCCCCACATTACCCTGTGTCCTCCCTGTTGTTACCCCCACATTACCCTGTGTCCTCCCTGTTAACCCACTGCCCCCCACATTACCCTGTGTCCTCCGTTACCCCCACTGCCCCCCACATTACCCTGTGTCCTCCCTGTTAACCCAGTGCCCCCCACATTACTCTGTGTCCTCCGTTACCCCCACTGCCCTCCACATTACCCTGTGTCCTCCCTGTTGTTACCCCCACTGCCCCCACATTACCCTGTGTCCTCCTGTTGTTACCCCACTGCCCCACATTACCCTGTGTCCTCCCTGTTGTTACCCCCACTGCCCCCCACCTTTGTAGTATATGTAATTCTATCCTTTCTGTAGAAGATGCTACAGAATAGTATCATGGGGTTCATCCTCCTCTGGAGGCAGCATTTTGTGTTTTGAGGTCCTCCCCATATCTGATAAACCAGAGCTACTGTGGGCATCATGGAGGTGATGACTGATGATGGCTGCTCTGGTCGGTCCAGTAGTGTCACCTCCTAGGTTTCCTTAATTTGTCACCTTCAGACTTGAGCTGGACCATTACGTGGACGGCCTGAAGAGCAGATTAAAGGTGAGAACCAAAGCCTTTATGATATATGAGTAACGTCCGTTCTCCTCCGGTTCTAGTCTTCCGTGTCCTCTCCTTATAGTGTCCCCTCTCCTTATAGTGCCCCCTCTTCTCTGGTTCTAGTCTTGTGTGTCCTCTCCTTATAGTGTCCCCTCTCCTCTGGTTCTAGTCTTGTGTGTCCTCTCCTTATAATGTCCCCTCTTCTCTGGTTCTAGTCTTGTGTGTCCTCTCCTTATAATGCCCCCTCTCCTCTGGTTCTAGTCTTGTGTGTCCTCTCCTTATAGGGTCCCCTCTCCTCTGGTTCTAGTCTTGTGTGTCCTCTCCTTATAATGCCCCCTCTCCTCTGGTTCTAGTCTTGTGTGTCCTCTCCTTATAGGGTCCCCTCTCCTCTGGTTCTAGTCTTGTGTGTCCTCTCCTTATAATGTCCCCTCTTCTCTGGTTCTAGTCTTGTGTGTCCTCTCCTTATAATGCCCCCTCTCCTCTGGTTCTAGTCTTGTGTGTCCTCTCCTTATAGTGTCCCCTCTTCTCTGGTTCTAGTCTTGTGTGTCCTCTCCTTATAATGCCCCCTCTCCTCTGGTTCTAGTCTTGTGTGTCCTCTCCTTATAGGGTCCCCTCTCCTCTGGTTCTAGTCTTGTGTGCCCTCTCCTTATAGGGTCCCCTCTCCTCTGGTTCTAGTCTTGTGTGTCCTCTCCTTATAATGTCCCCTCTCCTCTGGTTCTAGTCTTGTGTGTCCTCTCCTTATAGTGTCCCCTCTCCTCTGGTTCTAGTCTTGTGTGTCCTCTCCTTATAGTGTCCCCTCTCCTCTGGTTCTAGTCTTGTGTGTCCTCTCCTTATAGTGTCCCCTCTCCTCTGGTTCTAGTCTTGTGTGTCCTCTCCTTATAGTGTCCCCTCTCCTCTGGTTCTAGTCTTGTGTGTCCTCTCCTTATAATGTCCCCTCTCCTCTGGTTCTAGTCTTGTGTGTCCTCTCCTTATAGGGTCCCCTCTCCTCTGGTTCTAGTCTTGTGTGTCCTCTCCTTATAATGTCCCCTCTCCTCTGGTTCTAGTCTTGTGTGTCCCTCTCCTTATAATGTCCCCTCTCCTCTGGTTCTAGTCTTGTGTGTCCTCTCCTTATAGGGTCCCCTCTCCTCTGGTTCTAGTCTTGTGTGTCCTCTCCTTATAGGGTCCCCTCTCCTCTGGTTCTAGTCTTGTGTGTCCTCTCCTTATAGTGTCCCCTCTCCTCTGGTTCTAGTCTTGTGTGTCCTCTCCTTATAATGTCCCCTCTCCTCTGGTTCTAGTCTTGTGTGTCCTCTCCTTATAGTGTCCCCTCTCCTCTGGTTCTAGTCTTGTGTGTCCTCTCCTTTATAGTGTCCCCTCTCCTCTGGTTCTAGTCTTGTGTGTCCTCTCCTTATAGTGTCCCCTCTCCTCTGGTTCTAGTCTTGTGTCCCCTCTCCTTATAGTGTCCCCTCTCCTCTGGTTCTAATCTTGTGTGTCCCCTCCTTATAGTGTCCCCTCTCCTCTGGTTCTAATCTTGTGTGTCCCCTCCTTATAGTGTCCCCTCTCCTCTGGTTCTAGTCTTGTGTCCCCTCTCCTTATAGTGTCCCCTCTCCTCTGGTTCTAGTCTTGTGTGTCCCCTCCTTATAGTGTCCCCTCTCCTCTGGTTCTAGTCTTGTGTGTCCTCTCCTTATAATGTCCCCTCTCCTCTGGTTCTAGTCTTGTGTGTCCTCTCCTTATAGTGTCCCCTCTCCTCTGGTTCTAGTCTTGTGTGTCCTCTCCTTATAGTGTCCCCTCTCCTCTGGTTCTAGTCTTGTGTGTCCTCTCCTTATAGTGTCCCCTCTCCTCTGGTTCTAGTCTTGTGTGTCCTCTCCTTATAGTGTCCCCTCTCCTCTGGTTCTAGTCTTGTGTGTCCTCTCCTTATAATGTCCCCTCTCCTCTGGTTCTAGTCTTGTGTGTCCTCTCCTTATAGTGTCCCTCTCCTCTGGTTCTAGTCTTGTGTGTCCTCTCCTTATAGGGTCCCCTCTCCTCTGGTTCTAGTCTTGTGTGTCCTCTCCTTATAGTGTCCCCTCTCCTCTGGTTCTAGTCTTGTGTGTCCTCTCCTTATAATGTCCCCTCTCCTCTGGTTCTAGTCTTGTGTGTCCTCTCCTTATAGTGTCCCCTCTCCTCTGGTTCTAGTCTTGTGTGTCCTCTCCTTATAGTGTCCCCTCTCCTCTGGTTCTAGTCTTGTGTGTCCTCTCCTTATAGTGTCCCCTCTCCTCTGGTTCTAGTCTTGTGTGTCCTCTCCTTATAGTGTCCCCTCTCCTCTGGTTCTAGTCTTGTGTGTCCTCTCCTTATAGTGTCCCCTCTCCTCTGGTTCTAGTCTTGTGTGTCCTCTCCTTATAGTGTCCCCTCTCCTCTGGTTCTAGTCTTGTGTGTCCCTCTCCTTATAGTGTCCCCTCTCCTCTGGTTCTAGTCTTGTGTGTCCCCTCCTTATAGTGTCCCCTCTCCTCTGGTTCTAGTCTTGTGTGTCCTCTCCTTATAGTGTCCCCTCTCCTCTGGTTCTAGTCTTGTGTGTCCTCTCCTTATAGTGTCCCCTCTCCTCTGGTTCTAGTCTTGTGTCTCCCTAATGTCCTCCTCTGGTTCTAGTCTTGTGTGTCCTCTCCTTATAGTGTCCCCTCTCCTCTGGTTCTAGTCTTGTGTGTCCTCTCCTTATAGTGTCCCCTCTCCTCTGGTTCTAGTCTTGTGTGTCCTCTCCTTATAGTGTCCCCTCTCCTCTGGTTCTAGTCTTGTGTGTCCTCTCCTTATAGTGTCCCCTCTCCTCTGGTTCTAGTCTTGTGTGTCCCCTCCTTATAGTGTCCCCTCTCCTCTGGTTCTAATCTTGTGTGTCCTCTCCTTATAGTGTCCCCTCTCCTCTGGTTCTAGTCTTGTGTGTCCTCTCCTTATAGTGTCCCCTCTCCTCTGGTTCTAGTCTTGTGTGTCCTCTCCTTATAGTGTCCCCTCTCCTCTGGTTCTAGTCTTGTGTCCCCTCTCCTTATAGTGTCCCCTCTCCTCTGGTTCCTAATCTTGTGTGTCCCCTCCTTATAGTGTCCCCTCTCCTCTGGTTCTAATCTTGTGTGTCCTCTCCTTATAGTGTCCCCTCTCCTCTGGTTCTAGTCTTGTGTGTCCTCTCCTTATAGTGTCCCCTCTCCTCTGGTTCTAGTCTTGTGTGTCCTCTCCTTATAATGTCCCCTCTCCTCTGGTTCTAATCTTGTGTGTCCCCTCCTTATAGTGTCCCCTCTCCTCTGGTTCTAGTCTTCCGTGTCCTCTCCTTATAGTGTCCCCTCTCCTCTGGTTCTAGTCTTGTGTGTCCTCTCCTTATAATGTCCCCTCTCCTCTGGTTCTAGTCTTGTGTGTCCTCTCCTTATAATGTCCCCTCTCCTCTGGTTCTAGTCTTCCGTGTCCTCTCCTTATAGTGTCCCCCCTCCTCTGGTTCTAGTCTTGTGTGTCCTCTCCTTATAGGGTCCCCTCTCCTCTGGTTCTAGTCTTGTGTGTCCTCTCCTTATAATGCCCCCTCTCCTCTGGTTCTAGTCTTGTGTGTCCTCTCCTTATAATGCCCCCTCTCCTCTGGTTCTAGTCTTGTGTGTCCTCTCCTTATAATGTCCCCTCTCCTCTGGTTCTAGTCTTGTGTGTCCTCTCCTTATAATGTCCCCTCTCCTCTGGTTCTAGTCTTGTGTGTCCTCTCCTTATAGTGTCCCCTCTCCTCTGGTTCTAGTCTTGTGTGTCCTCTCCTTATAGGGTCCCCTCTCCTCTGGTTCTAGTCTTGTGTGTCCTCTCCTTATAATGTCCCCTCTCCTCTGGTTCTAGTCTTGTGTGTCCTCGCCTTATAATGTCCCCTCTCCTCTGGTTCTAGTCTTCCGTGTCCTCTCCTTATAGTGTCCCCCCTCCTCTGGTTCTAGTCTTGTGTGTCCTCTCCTTATAGTGTCCCCTCTCCTCTGGTTCTAGTCTTGTGTGTCCTCGCCTTATAATGTCCCCTCTCCTCCGGTTCTAGTCTTCCGTGTCCTCTCCTTATAATGTCCCCTCTCCTCTGGTTCTAGTCTTGTGACCTCTCCCTATAGTGTCCCCTCTCCTCTGGTTCTAGTCTTCCGTGTTCTCGCCTTATAATGTCCCCTCTCCTCCGGTTCTAGTCTTGTGTGTCCTCTCCTTATAATGCCCCCTTTCCTCCGGTTCTAGTCTTGTGTGTCCTCTCCTTATAATGCCCCCTCTCCTCTGGTTCTAGTCTTGTGTGTCCTCTCCTTATAGTGTCCCCTCTCCTCTGGTTCTAGTCTTGTGTGTCCTCTCCTTATAGTGTCCCCTCTCCTCTGGTTCTAGTCTTAGGTCCCCTCCCATAGTGTCCCCTCTCCTCTGGTTCTAGTCTTAGTGTCCTCTCCTTATAATGCCCCTCTCCTCTGGTTCTAGTCTTGTGTCCCCTCTCCTTATAGTGTCCCCTCTCCTCTGGTTCCCTCTAGTTCTAGTCTTGTGTCCCCTCTCCTTATAGTGTCCCCTCTCCTCTGGTTCTAGTCTTGTGTGTCCTCTCCTTATAGTGTCCCCTCTCCTCTGGTTCTAGTCTTGTCCTCCCAGTGTCCTCTCCTGTCCTAGTCGTCCCCATAGTGTCCCCTCCTCTGGTTCTAGTCTTGTGTGTCCTCTCCTTATAGTGTCCCTCTCCTCTGGTTCTAGTCTTTGTGTCCTCTCCTTATAGTGTCCCCTCTCTCTGGTTCTAGTGTTTCCTGCTCCTTATAATGTCCCCTCTCCTCCGGTTCTAGTCTTGTGTGTCCTCTCCTTATAGTGTCCCCTCTCCTCTGGTTCTAATCTTGTGTGCCCCTCCTTATAGTGTCCCCTCTCCTCTGGTTCTAGTCTTCGTGTCCTCCTATAATGTCCCTCTCCGTTCGTCTCGGTCTCCTTATAATGTCCCCTCTCCTCTGGTTCTAGTCTTGTGTGACCTCTCCTTATAGTGTCCCCTCTCCTCTGGTTCTAGATTTCTGTTCCCTCTCCTTATAATATCTGCTTTCCTCTGCTTCTAGTCCTCCGTGTCCTCTCCTTATAGTGTCCCCTCTCCTCCGGTTCTAGTCGTCTGTGTCCTCTCCTTATAATGTCCCCTCTCCTCTGGTTCTAGTCTTGTGTGTCCTCTCCTTATAGTGTCCCCTCTCCTCCGGTTCTAGTCGTCTGTGTCCTCTCCTTATAATGCCGCTCTCCTCCGGTTCTAGTCTTGTGTGTCCTCTCCTTATAGTGTCCCCTCTCCTCCGGTTCTAGTCGTCTGTGTCCTCTCCTTATAATGCCGCTCTCCTCCGGTTCTAGTCCTCCGTGTGTTTATAACCTCCGGTTCTGTCGCCTCTTTGTTCCCCTCCCTGTAGACGGGTTACCTGGAGTTGGAGATCCGGCCATATCTCGTTGCCTGGTTTGAAGATTCAGTGTTGCCCATACATCGAGTGGTGAACCTCTTTCAGGAGAAGCTGGCTTACTTGCTGTATGCGGTGAGATGCTGGGGGTTATAATATAGTGTTTGGACGATGAGGACTGTTTCCTGAGTAAGGCCTCTTTCACACTTGCGTTCTGAGGATCCGGCAGGCACTTCCGTCCCGCCGGATCCGTCAGAACGCAAGTCGCCTGAAGCATTAGAAGACTGATCAGGATCCTGATCAGTCTTCGAAATGCTTTCAGGTTACTATGGCAGCCAGGACGCTATTAATGTCCTGGTTGCCATAGTAGGAGTGGGGAGCGGGGGAGCAGTATACTTACCATCCGTGCGGCTCCCGGGGCGCTCCAGAATGACGTCAGAGCGCCCCATGGATCACGTGATCCATGCGTGTAGGGCGCCCTGACGTCACCGCATGGATGGTAAGTATACTGCTCCCCCGCTCCCCACTACACTTTACCATGTAGTGCGATGCGCCGAAATGACGTTTAGCTTAAGGCCGGATCCGGATTGATGCCTTTCAATGGGCATTAATTCCGGATCCGGCCTTGCGGCAAGTGTTCAGGATTATTGGCCGGAGCAAAAAGCGCAGCATGCTGCGGTATTTGCTGCGTCCAAAAAACGTTCCGGTCCTGAACTGAAGACATCCTGATGCATCCTGAACGGATTTCTCTCCATTCAGAATGCATTGGGATAATCCTGATCAGGATTTTTCCGGCATAGAGCACCGAGGACGGAACTCTAGGACGGAAAACAAAAACGCCAGTGTGAAAGGGCCCTAACTATAGATAACGTTCTCCCTATGAGGGTGCACCTTCAGAGCGTTGCGTCTCCTGGGACCCCCGGCCTCCTGCTGCTTTCACCATGAAAGGTGTAGGTTATAGGGAGGAGGGCATCCTGATCTACATGTATGGAGTATAACCCCCAGCTTACTCACCTATGGTTCCTGTGTTTCTCCCCCTATGTGTAGGCGCTGAGCTACACTCCTGTGGAAGTTGTGGACTCCACTGAGCAGACGCAGAACGATATCAGTAGGTAAGTGTCCACTGCTGCGCCCGCACCCCTCAGTGGGGTCCTGCCTGACCCTTGTACTCTGCTGTAGGTTCCTGACCTCGGCCAGTCTGCAGGGCTTAGTCCAGGAGGGCACCATGACGTCCCTGTGCCTGGCAATGACTGAGCGGCAGCAGCAGCGATCTGTCACCGTGGACGTCAGGGACGGTCAGCCTCAGCTGGGTAACGCAGGTGAGACCCCCGGGGACTACGAATACTGCCAACCAGAGAGGGGAGGAATGTAGAAACCCCCCCCCCCATGTTCTATGTGTGGCACCCCTCTACCAGCAGACCCCCCCTCATGTTCTATGTGTGGCACCCCTCTACCAGCAGACCCCCCTCATGTTCTATGTGTGGCACCCCTCTACCAGCAGACCCCCTCATGTTCTATGTGTGGCACCCCTCTACCAGCAGACCCCCCCATGTTCTATGTGTGGCACCCCTCTACCAGCAGACCCCCCATGTTCTATGTGTGGCACCCTCTACCAGCAGACCCCTCATGTTCTATGTGTGGCACCCTCTACCAGCAGACCCCCTCATGTTCTATGTGTGGCACCCCTCTACCAGCAGACCCCCCATGTTCTATGTGTGGCACCCTCTACCAGCAGACCCCTCATGTTCTATGTGTGGCACCCTCTACCAGCAGACCCCTCATGTTCTATGTGTGGCACCCCTCTACCAGCAGACCCCCTCATGTTCTATGTGTGGCACCCTCTACCAGCAGACCCCTCATGTTCTATGTGTGGCACCCCTCTACCAGCAGACCCCTCATGTTCTATGTGTGGCACCCTCTACCAGCAGACCCCCATGTTCTATGTGTGGCACCCTCTACCAGCAGACCCCTCATGTTCTATGTGTGGCACCCTCTACCAGCAGACCCCTCATGTTCTATGTGTGGCACCCTCTACCAGCAGACCCCCATGTTCTATGTGTGGCACCCTCTACCAGCAGACCCCCTCATGTTCTATGTGTGGCACCCTCTACCAGCAGACCCCTCATGTTCTATGTGTGGCACCCTCTACCAGCAGACCCCCTCATGTTCTATGTGTGGCACCCTCTACCAGCAGACCCCTCATGTTCTATGTGTGGCACCCTCTACCAGCAGACCCCCCATGTTCTATGTGTGGCACCCTCTACCAGCAGACCCCCTCATGTTCTATGTGTGGCACCCTCTACCAGCAGACCCCCCATGTTCTATGTGTGGCACCCTCTACCAGCAGACCCCTCATGTTCTATGTGTGGCACCCTCTACCAGCAGACCCCTCATGTTCTATGTGTGGCACCCTCTACCAGCAGACCCCTCATGTTCTATGTGTGGCACCCTCTACCAGCAGACCCCTCATGTTCTATGTGTGGCACCCTCTACCAGCAGACCCCTCATGTTCTATGTGTGGCACCCTCTACCAGCAGACCCCTCATGTTCTATGTGTGGCACCCTCTACCAGCAGACCCCCATGTTCTATGTGTGGCACCCTCTACCAGCAGACCCCTCATGTTCTATGTGTGGCACCCTCTACCAGCAGACCCCCCCATGTTCTATGTGTGGCACCCTCTACCAGCAGACCCCTCATGTTCTATGTGTGGCACCCTCTACCAGCAGACCCCATGTTCTATGTGTGGCACCCTCTACCAGCAGACCCCCATGTTCTATGTGTGGCACCCTCTACCAGCAGACCCCCTCATGTTCTATGTGTGGCACCCTCTACCAGCAGACCCCCTCATGTTCTATGTGTGGCACCCTCTACCAGCAGACCCTCCCATGTTCTATGTGTGGCACCCTCTACCAGCAGACCCCCTCATGTTCTATGTGTGGCACCCTCTACCAGCAGACCTCTCATGTTCTATGTGTGGCACCCTCTACCAGCAGACCCCCCATGTTCTATGATATGTCGGATATTTATTTCATATAAAATATGAAATCATAAAATTATGATTTTATATTTTTATGAAAAATGAAAATTATGAAAATTAATCGGCGGACATATAAACGCCAGTTCTTTTATTGATGAGATCTAAAGTCAATTTGTGCAGCTAATGAAACAGGGTGCAATTAATTATATAAAACATAATTTATTACAGATAAAAATACTAAAGTGGCATACAAATTAATACAAAGAAAGTTTGGATATAATACTACAATATGATGCTCCACCATTTACACCAGACTCATTTAATTTACTAAAACCAAGTACAATATAACGCTATTCTTCAGCAAATTAATACAAAGAAAGTTTGGATATAATACTACAATATGGTGCTCCACCATTTACACCAGACTCATTTAATTTACTAAAACCAAGTACAATATAACGCTATTCTTCAGCAAATTAATACAAATCAGTGTACTGGTAATTAAAACCTTATAATATAACAAAGAAACAATAGAAATGAATCTGTGGAAAGTCCCTTATGCTCAATCAAAGAATATGGCAGTTAAAACACCTTATAAATACGCCTATTGGCCTAACTACGGATAATAAAATCCGATCAGAGATCTCACTCTGATAGAAATCTTATAGGAATTTTAATGATGTGCACGCTCATTAAAATTTCCCATAAAATTACTATTTTAATACTATTGACCCACTCAAAATGGGGTCTTAACTATATGCCAATTAGAGCGATTTATAATTACTGCAAATAAAATAAATTATACGTTACCCCTGGCTTTGGGATAAAGAGCTTTTAGAAGGGACCCAGCTTTCCAAGATTTAGATCTCCGGTTTCTTTGTGAGTCTCGGGTGTTTTCCTGGAGGAATTCCTTAGGTGGAGAGAGCTTTCTCTTAGGACTGGAAGTAGTAGTGATGATTTGTGAAGTTTCTCAAGTGTTCTGAAGAGTGTTTTTGAAGAGTGTTTTTGAAGAGTGTTTTTGAAGAGTGTTTTTGAAGAGTGTTTTTGAAGAGTGTTTTTGAAGAGTGTTTTTGAAGAGTGTTTTTGAAGAGTGTTTTTGAAGAGTGTTTTTGAAGAGTGTTTTTGAAGAGTGTTTTTGAAGAGTGTTTTTGAAGAGTGTTTTTGAAGAGTGTTTTTGAAGAGTGTTTTTGAAGAGTGTTTTTGAAGAGTGTGTCAAGTGTCCCAAAACTGCATCAGATATTCAAATTCTTATCTAATGTCCCTCCCCTCTTGGATTAGGGATTTCCAATCGGATAAGGTGGGTGTTAATGTATGGTAATTATGGTAATTAAGTCATTTAATTGGCATTTTTTTTAAAGAAACTTCTGTCCATCTATCACTTGATGGCACTATTGTATCATCTATGATATTTTTAGAATTTAACTATTTAGGAAAGCCAGATGTGTACAGATCTAATCTGTTCACATGACCTTTTTAACCTTTGATCATTATATAACCAATAAAGTGTAGATTCTGACACTTAGACTGACTGGCGGTATTAGAAGTTTTCCTAATCCTTGAATTTATGGGGCAGATACGAATGCAATTAGAGCTTAACCAGTTTGTGTATCTTAGCCATCCAAATGACTGATTAATTGCCGCCTAAGATAACTGAGCTCTTCAATTGTTTTACCTTTTAGCAAAACTAACTTATGCTTCTATATAATATACACTCATTGATATATACATGGCATAATATATATAATACACAAATGGATATAATGATACATTATCAATAACTAGATATGAGTATACAAACATAGGTATCATTGGTTAAAATATACTAAAACTATATGCAATCACATAAAGAATATAAACATTACACAATTGACTATCTGGAATGACACTCAATAACCTCTCTTGACCCCGGTACTTAAGAAAGGACCACACTTTGTTATTGCATGTTTGTGTCTTCCAGACAGTGTATGTGAGACCCATTATATACTTGAAGATAAGCCCACATCTGTTGGCACTAACTTTCTAAAACAATATACTTTGTATTCAGTACAAATTTTTACTCGGGCTAACCTCTGCATCACCCTATCTTGGCCTGTTTTAGTTGTATAGCAAAACTCTGGTTCAGTCTATCTCTTAAAGGAAATGAACATCCATTTTGACTATATTATCATCAGTTATCACATATAGTCATGAAAATGCCTGACAGTGTGGCACCCCTCTACCAGCAGACCCCCCCCATGTTCTATGTGTGGCACCCCTCTACCAGCAGACCCCCTCATGTTCTATGTGTGGCACCCCTCTACCAGCAGACCCCTCATGTTCTATGTGTGGCACCCCTCTACCAGCAGACCCCTCATGTTCTATGTGTGGCACCCTCTACCAGCAGACCCCTCATGTTCTATGTGTGGCACCCTCTACCAGCAGACCCCTCATGTTCTATGTGTGGCACCCTCTACCAGCAGACCCTCATGTTCTATGTGTGGCACCCTCTACCAGCAGACCCCTCATGTTCTATGTGTGGCACCCTCTACCAGCAGACCCCTCATGTTCTATGTGTGGCACCCTCTACCAGCAGACCCCTCATGTTCTATGTGTGGCACCCTCTACCAGCAGACCCCTCATGTTCTATGTGTGGCACCCTCTACCAGCAGACCCTCATGTTCTATGTGTGGCACCCTCTACCAGCAGACCCCCCATGTTCTATGTGTGGCACCCTCTACCAGCAGACCCCCATGTTCTATGTGTGGCACCCTCTACCAGCAGACCCCCCATGTTCTATGTGTGGCACCCCTCTACCAGCAGACCCCCCATGTTCTATGTGTGGCACCCTCTACCAGCAGACCCCCCATGTTCTATGTGTGGCACCCTCTACCAGCAGACCCCTCATGTTCTATGTGTGGCACCCCTCTACCAGCAGACCCCTCATGTTCTATGTGTGGCACCCTCTACCAGCAGACCCCCCATGTTCTATGTGTGGCACCCCTCTACCAGCAGACCCCCCATGTTCTATGTGTGGCACCCTCTACAGACCCCATGTTCTAGGCACCCTCTACCAGCATGTTCTATGTGTGGCACCCCTCTACCAGCAGACCCCTCATGTTCTATGTGTGGCACCCCTCTACCAGCAGACCCCCCATGTTCTATGTGTGGCACCCTCTACCAGCAGACCCCCATGTTCTATGTGTGGCACCCTCTACCAGCAGACCCCTCATGTTCTATGTGTGGCACCCTCTACCAGCAGACCCCTCATGTTCTATGTGTGGCACCCTCTACCAGCAGACCCCTCATGTTCTATGTGTGGCACCCTCTACCAGCAGACCCCTCATGTTCTATGTGTGGCACCCTCTACCAGCAGACCCCTCATGTTCTATGTGTGGCACCCTCTACCAGCAGACCCCCATGTTCTATGTGTGGCACCCTCTACCAGCAGACCCCCATGTTCTATGTGTGGCACCCTCTACCAGCAGACCCCTCATGTTCTATGTGTGGCACTCCTCTACCAGCAGACCCCCCATGTTCTATGTGTGGCACCCTCTACCAGCAGACCCCCCATGTTCTATGTGTGGCACCCTCTACCAGCAGACCCCCCATGTTCTATGTGTGGCACCCTCTACCAGCAGACCCCCCATGTTCTATGTGTGGCACCCCTCTACCAGCAGACCCCCTCATGTTCTATGTGTGGCACCCCTCTACCAGCAGACCCCCTCATGTTCTATGTGTGGCACCCTCTACCAGCAGACCCCCTCATGTTCTATGTGTGGCACCCCTCTACCAGCAGACCCCCTCATGTTCTATGTGTGGCACCCCTCTACCAGCAGACCCCCTCATGTTCTATGTGTGGCACCCTCTACCAGCAGACCCCTCTCATGTTCTATGTGTGGCACCCTCTACCAGCAGACCCCCATGTTCTATGTGTGGCACCCTCTACCAGCAGACCCCCCATGTTCTATGTGTGGCACCCTCTACCAGCAGACCCCTCATGTTCTATGTGTGGCACCCTCTACCAGCAGACCCCCTCATGTTCTATGTGTGGCACCCTCTACCAGCAGACCCCCTCATGTTCTATGTGTGGCACCCTCTACCAGCAGACCCCTCATGTTCTATGTGTGGCACCCTCTACCAGCAGACCCCCCATGTTCTATGTGTGGCACCCCTCTACCAGCAGACCCCCTCATGTTCTATGTGTGGCACCCCTCTACCAGCAGACCCCCTCATGTTCTATGTGTGGCACCCTCTACCAGCAGACCCCCTCATGTTCTATGTGTGGCACCCTCTACCAGCAGACCCTCCTCATGTTCTATGTGTGGCACCCTCTACCAGCAGACCCCTCATGTTCTATGTGTGGCACCCTCTACCAGCAGACCCCTCATGTTCTATGTGTGGCACCCCTCTACCAGCAGACCCCTCATGTTCTATGTGTGGCACCCCTCTACCAGCAGACCCCTCATGTTCTATGTGTGGCACCCTCTACCAGCAGACCCCCTCATGTTCTATGTGTGGCACCCTCTACCAGCAGACCCCTCATGTTCTATGTGTGGCACCCTCTACCAGCAGACCCCTCATGTTCTATGTGTGGCACCCTCTACCAGCAGACCCCTCATGTTCTATGTGTGGCACCCTCTACCAGCAGACCCCTCATGTTCTATGTGTGGCACCCCTCTACCAGCAGACCCCTCATGTTCTATGTGTGGCACCCTCTACCAGCAGACCCCTCATGTTCTATGTGTGGCACTCCTCTACCAGCAGACCCCCCATGTTCTATGTGTGGCACCCTCTACCAGCAGACCCCCCATGTTCTATGTGTGGCACCCTCTACCAGCAGACCCCCCATGTTCTATGTGTGGCACTCCTCTACCAGCAGACCCCCCATGTTCTATGTGTGGCACCCTCTACCAGCAGACCCCCCATGTTCTATGTGTGGCACCCTCTACCAGCAGACCCCCATGTTCTATGTGTGGCACCCTCTACCAGCAGACCCCCTCATGTTCTATGTGTGGCACCCCTCTACCAGCAGACCCCCTCATGTTCTATGTGTGGCACCCTCTACCAGCAGACCCCTCCTCATGTTCTATGTGTGGCACCCCTCTACCAGCAGACCCCCCATGTTCTATGTGTGGCACCCCTCTACCAGCAGACCCCCTCATGTTCTATGTGTGGCACCCTCTACCAGCAGACCCCTCCTCATGTTCTATGTGTGGCACCCCTCTACCAGCAGACCCCCTCATGTTCTATGTGTGGCACCCTCTACCAGCAGACCCCCCATGTTCTATGTGTGGCACCCTCTACCAGCAGACCCCTCATGTTCTATGTGTGGCACCCCTCTACCAGCAGACCCCCTCATGTTCTATGTGTGGCACCCCTCTACCAGCAGACCCCCTCATGTTCTATGTGTGGCACCCCTCTACCAGCAGACCCCTCATGTTCTATGTGTGGCACCCCTCTACCAGCAGACCACCTCATGTTCTATGTGTGGCACCCTCTACCAGCAGACCACCTCATGTTCTATGTGTGGCACCCTCTACCAGCAGACCCCTCATGTTCTATGTGTGGCACCCTCTACCAGCAGACCCCTCATGTTCTATGTGTGGCACTCCTCTACCAGCAGACCCCCCATGTTCTATGTGTGGCACTCCTCTACCAGCAGACCCCCATGTTCTATGTGTGGCACTCCTCTACCAGCAGACCCCCCATGTTCTATGTGTGGCACCCCTCTACCAGCAGACCCCCATGTTCTATGTGTGGCACCCTCTACCAGCAGACCCCCCATGTTCTATGTGTGGCACCCTCTACCAGCAGACCCCCCATGTTCTATGTGTGGCACCCTCTACCAGCAGACCCCTCCTCATGTTCTATGTGTGGCACCCTCTACCAGCAGACCCCCTCATGTTCTATGTGTGGCACCCTCTACCAGCAGACCCCTCATGTTCTATGTGTGGCACCCTCTACCAGCAGACCCCTCATGTTCTATGTGTGGCACCCTCTACCAGCAGACCCCTCATGTTCTATGTGTGGCACCCCTCTACCAGCAGAATCCCCCCATGTTCTATGTGTGGAACCCTCTACCAGCAGACCCCTCCCCTGCCACATGACGCCCGCTCAGGATTTGGGGTGGGGTCCCCTGCTGATTTTGCTGTTCTCCTCCTGCAGTTAGTAACCGCTCTGTGAGGACTGGATGCAGGTCTTCATCCACACCTATGACGGGGCAGCTCCTTCCTCTTCCGCCAGAAGCTGGAGAACTTCAAGCTGAAGGTGAGAATGAATCCTGCGGACCTTGTGCCTCTATAGGGCAGCATAATGTATGTGAGCTGCAGTGTAAAGCATGGTGGACAGAGCAGCAGCCTGAGCCCAGCTGCTGTGTCATTCTGTCTCTCCTCACAGGTCATTCAAGACATGAACAATCTGAAGCGCCTGATCCGCCAGGCGGAGAGCAGCCATTACGCCCTGTTCCGCTGCTACAACTTCCTGAAGAACTGTGGGAACGGTGACCTCCTGCTGCAGATCGTGGCGGTGGAGCACGCCGAGCTGCCCGAGGCCCGGAGCGTGGTGAGGGTGCTGGAGGAGTTCATCCGCGAGGAAGGCTTCCCGTGCCGGGACTCCTGACCCCCCATGAGCGTGTGGGGTTTACAGTCCTGCCCCCCACTGACGCCATGAATTCTGACCTACGAGACCCCCGCCCTCCGCAGGTGGTGGTCAGGGCTCTGCCGCCCGGCACTGTGTGTTTGTGGTTTACAGTCCTGTCTGTACCCCCACCCACTCATCATTTCTGTGACACCCCCATTGTGGCTACTCTACACGTGGCCACCACCCTGTTGTTGTGCCCAGAGATGTAATGGGGGGAATAAAGCCGTCATCTACACGGCCGAGAGGAGGTGGAATGACTCCAGCCCCCATCATTACCCACTACTCCCTCCGTACTCAGACACTTTATCCTCCAGACATTTCAGGGGTCCTGCAGCCCTCAGTGTGTGATAAGACTGCACTACTGCTGTCCAGCCGCCTCAGTACTACTGCCCTGTGCTCTGTATTAATAAAGCTGCTGTGCTGGACCGACCCTGCGCTCGCACTCCTATCATCCGTGCAGTCTCTGCTGCATTCACTGAGGCTGGGGGTTAGTCTGGGAACCTCTGAGGGTGTAATGACTACACACCCTCTGAGCGGGCTCAGTGGGCACGTGTCCCAGTGTGGTATACTGACTGGTCATGTGACTTGGTGTAATGGTGCTGGTTCGGTCGTGTGACCTCTTTCAACCCTGTGCACATGAAGCTTATGTTGCTTCAGTGTCGGGCTGAGGAGGCTGGGAGTGTTACTCCTTGGAGCTGGGCTCAGTGGGCACCAGTGTTACCTGAGCGCTGCTGCTCTGGGTTGCAGCGTAATGTCGGATTTGAGAGTTGCAGTCACAATGCTGTTAGCAGAGAGCAGTGCATTGTGGGAACTCGGCTCAGCCACATTATTATAGTAAGAAAGGGAGGCAGAATGGGTTAAAAGTCACAGCGATCCCCTCCCGCCGCCTCTGCGATTCCCCCCCTCCCGCCGCCTCTGCGATTCCCCCCCTCCCGCCGCCTCTGCCATTCCCCCCCCTCCCGCCGCCTCTGCCATTCCCCCTTCCTCTGCCATTCCCCCTTCCTCTGCCATTCCCCCTTCCGCCGCCTCTGCCATTCCCCCTTCCGCCGCCTCTGCCATTCCCCCCTTCCGCCGCCTCTGCCATTCCTCCCTTCCGCCGCCTCTGCGATCCCACTGCTGGCGGACGGAGGGGTAGAGAATTGTGGAAAGGTCTGGAGGAGGGGTGATGGTACCTGCAGAATATAATTGTGACTGCAGCTCTGACCGTATGTATTTTTCGGTCTGCAAAAATATGGATGATATACGCTTGCATTCCGTATTTTGCGGAACGGAACAGCTGTCCCCTAATAGAACAATCCTATCCTTTTCCGTAATGTGGACAATAATAGGACATGGTCTATTTTTGGGGGAATGCAACGGAATGCACACGGAGTAACTTCCGTGTTTTTTTTTTTTTTTGACCCATTGAAGTGACCAATTTCAGTAAGGGATCGTTCACACGGCCGTTAGGCTGAAGTGGTCTCCAGATCATGTCCCATCCATGTTCTGTGGGTGGTCTTGCTTCTGGCAGCACACGGCCGTGACGCTGTACATAATGACCCCTCCCCAGAACGTATGCCTGAGCGCCCCTACCCAGTGGGGAGTCTCCCATCTCCTCGCATGGATGGGCTTGTAATGTTCTTCACTCTCTGTAGTGCAGTCTCATCACTGGGCTGCACTACTGACGGGTCTCCTGTGAGATGCATTGTTGTCATGGAGACTACTAGGGCGGCCACTAGGGGAGCATCGGAAAACCTTGAGGCCGCCACCCTCCCTCCCTAGTGGCTGCTGCTGGGAGCCTACAGCAATAGCGGGTGAGTGGACACAGTGCCGCCTGTCGTCAGGAGGCGTAATGGCGGATAAGTAGACGTGGTGCTGCCTGTCTTCAGATGGCGGATGAGTGGACGCGGCACCGCTTGTCGACAGGAGGTGTAATGGCGGATGAGTGGACGCGGTGCCGCCTGTCGTTGGGAAGTGTAATGGCGGATGAGTGGACGCAGCGCCGCTTGTCGTCAGTAGGTGTAATGGCGGATGAGTGGACGCGGCACTACTGTCAGGTGATGTAATGGCGGATGAGTGGACGCGGCACCGCCTGTCGTCAGGAAGTGTAATGGCGGATGAGTGGACGCGGCACTACTGTCAGGAGGCGTAATGGCGGATAAGTGGACGAGGCACTACTGTCAGGAGGCGTAATGGCGGATGAGTGGACGCGGTGCCGCCTGTCGTCGGGAAGTGTAATAACGAATGAGCGGACGTGGTGCTGCCTGTCATCAGGAAGTGTAATGGCGGATGAGTGGACGCGGCACCGCTTGTCGTCAGGAGGCGTAATGGCGGGTGAGTGGACGCTTGGCACTTGTCGTCAGGTGTAATGGCGGATGAGGCGCTGCTTGTCGTCAGGAGGCGGATAAGCGGACGCGTATCTTCTAGAAACAACACTTTTATAAAACAAACGTCATAGAAAAATACTGCTATATACATCATGGCTGGGGCGGAGCTCAGCATATCACATGACCTTGAACTGGTGCACCCTGGGGCTGGAGCGCTCCTACTAGAGGGTTAATATTCATGAGGGGAGGGGCTATTCTATTTGTCAGCAGTGTACTAGACTCATTAATGCTTCACTTTCGTAAGACCTCTGCTTGCTTGCTGTCAGTGAGTAGAAACCTGTTCTGAGCCATTTCTGGTTTGTTACAATGTGACAAATTACAGAATAAAGTGGCCTAACTAGGAGGCAGTGCTCAGAACCCGGGAGCAAAACCTCCACATGTGATCTGCTGCAAACGGCAATCCCCAGCAATTACTGCAAACAATGGAGGATGCCGGCAGTGGACCACGTGTGCCACAGAAAAATCCTACACAAGATGGAATAAAGTGTGGATTAGACATGAAAATAAATCAATCACTGCAAGATATGCAAAGGAAAACACAAGGCTATCCCCTCACACTAGATCAGGGATGCTCAACCTGCGGCCCTCCAGCTGTTGTAAAACTACAACTCTCACGATGCCCTTCTGTAGGATGATAGTTGTAGGCTGTCAAGGAATGATGGGAGTTGTAGTTTTGCAACAGCTGGAGGGCCGCAGGTTGAGCATGCCTGCACTAGATGATAAAATGAGACTTTAGCCAATATATTCTGAGCAAGAAGATATCGGAGCCCGTGCACCCCGTCAAGGTATCTCCTACCTATAGTGTGTGAACACTGATAGGCGCTAAGATCTCACAGCCGAGATCACAAATCCAATGGGAGGTTATAAATACAGCATTTGGGGTTCTGAGCACGTCCTCCCAGTTCAGCCACTTTATTCACTGATTTGTCTCTATAGATATATATGGAATGCGCCATTTTTTATCTTTGGTGACATTCTGGGGCTCGCAGCCTCCTCCCATTGGATTTGTGATCTCACTTTGAAGGTTTGTGGAAGCTCGGCTGTGAGTCGGGCCTTAGCACCAATCAGACAGTGTCCACACACCATAGGTAGGTCCCACGTCAACTGAGATACCTTGACGGGGTGCACGGGCTCTGATATGTTCTTGATCGGAATATATTGGCTAAAGTCTCATTTTAACATCTAGCCTGAGGGGATAGCCTTGTGTTTTCATTTGCATATCTTGCAGTGCACCTTTTCCAGTGATTTATTTGTTACAATGTGACCTGTCTAGGCCAGTGTCTTGGACTCCACACCTATGCGTTATATCTGCACTGACACACTGTAACAAGCGCTGCTGCATTCAGCTCTCAGAGGACCGTCTGCACAGATACACTGTAACAAACCCTCAGCTGTGAGCACAACAACCCTGTCAGCATGGATTTTCCACCTTCTGGATGTAAACCAAGAAGTTTCCATTCCCTGACAACAAGCAGAGATCCTGAAACTGGTAAGAAATAGATGTATGGAGACTGAAGCACAGGGGATGGATAAGGGGCTGCCCAGAGTCTTGTCGCTGTTCTCGGGATGGAGCTTAGATTTCTCCTTTATACTTTGTGTCCAGAACATGAACAGAATCCCAAGATGGCGGCCAGAGAAGGTGACTTCAGTGAGGAGAGGCCAGGACTGCAGATCATGTGACCCCCGTTATGGCGGGGCGGTAGCCGCAGACCGGCCATGCTGAATGCAAACACGTTCCAGAAGATGGCAAAAATCACAAAGAGGAAGAAACTGCTGAGGAAGATCCACCAGATCGCCCGATCCCGGAGCCGCTGCTCGAAGTTCCTGAGGATCACAACTCCCAGCGTGATCCCCACCACAACTCCTCCCAGGTGTGCCACAAAGCTGGGGTGAGGGCACGGGGAGTACGAGGATGGGTAAAACCGAGCCAGACCGCTCTGCCGAACTCCAGACTCACTGCAACGAGAGGATAGACGGGGTCACCTGCAGAACTGCAAAGCATTACATCGCTTAGACCTGCAGAGCATCACACCAGAGATCTGCAGGGCATTACATTACTCAAAGATGACAGGTGTTCTGCAGGTCTTTATCTCCTACCAGATGCAAAGTGATATATCCTGCAGATTTTACACCATCTCAATCTGCAGAGCATCACGCTGTCCTATCACCTCCTCACAGATACAGTGATTTATCCTGCAGATTATTACACCTCTGACCCCTAGAGATCTGCAGCTTGTTACACCATCTATCTCTATCACTGCTGTGCTTTCATCACTTGTCATTCATGTGGAGGCCAGCAGGGGGCGGCATTTGGATGTGTGTTTGGTCTGCGGTAATGTCATTGCCTCCGCTACAGACAATCTTTATTCCAAATGGAGTAATGGCTGAATAAGAAAGAGAGTCTGATTCATACTTCACACTAAGTGCTGCAGCGAAGACATGCGGAACGTTCCTAATACGAGGAGAGACAAAATAAACGCACAACTGCAGTTTGTCTCTTCTCATTTTCACAATTACATTTCTCCACATCACATTTTCCATATATCCCCACAGATCAGCTCTGTATGTCATCATATATCCCCACAGATCAGCTCCTTGTGTCATCATATATCCCCACAGATCAGCTCTGTATGTCATCATATATCCCCACAGATCAGCTCCTTGTGTCATCATATATCCCCACAGATCAGCTCTGTGTCATCATATATCCCCACAGATCAGCTCCTTGTGTCATCATATATCCCCACAGATCAGCTCCGTGTCATCATATATCCCCACAGATCAGCTACATGTCATCATATATCCCCACAGATCAGCTCCGTGTCATCATATATCCCCACAGATCAGCTACATGTCATCATATATCCCCACAGATCAGCTCCGTGTCATCATATATCCCCACAGATCAGCTCCGTGTCATCATATATCCCCACAGATCAGCTCCTTGTGTCATCATATATCCCCACAGATCAGCTCCGTGTCATCATATATCCCCACAGATCAGCTCCTTGTGTCATCATATATCCCCACAGATCAGCTCCATGTTCATCATATATCCCCACAGATCAGCTCCGTATGTCATCATATATCCCCACAGATCAGCTTCATATATCATCATATATCCCCACAGATCAGCTCCTTGTGTCATCATATATCCCCACAGATCAGCTCCGTATATCATCATATATCCCCACAGATCAGCTCCTTGTCTCATCATATATCCCCGCAGATCAGCTGTGTGTCATCATATATCCCCACAGATCAGCTGTGTCATCATATATCCCCACAGATCAGTTCTGTGTCATCATATATCCCCACAGATCAGCTCTGTGTTATCATATATCCCCACAGATCAGCTCCATATGTCATCATATATCTCCACAGATCAACTTCATGTCATCATATATCCCCACAGATCAGCTCCATGTCATCATATATCCCCACCAATCAGCTCCGTATGTCATATATCCTCACCGATTAGCTCCATGTCATCATATATTCCCACAGATCAGCTCCGTATGTCATCATCTATCCCCACAGATCAGCTCCGTATGTCATCATCTATCCCCACAGATCAGCTCCGTATGTTATCATATATCCCCGCAGATCAGCTGTGTCATCATATATCCCCACAGATCAGCTCCGTATGTCATCATATATCCCCACAGATCAGCTCTTTGTGTCATCATATATCCCCACAGATCAGCTCCGTATGTTATCATATATCCCGCAGATCAGCTGTGTCATCATATATCCCCACAGATCAGCTCCGTATGTCATCATATATCCCCACAGATCAGTTCCTTGTGTCATCATATATCCCCACAGATCAGATCTGTATGTCATCATATATCCCCACGGATCAGCTCCTTGTGTCATCATATATCCCCACAGATCAGCTCCATGTTATCATATATCCCCACAGTTCAGCTCTGTGTCATCATATATCCCCACAGATCAGCTCCGTATGTCATCATATATCCCCACAGATCATCTCCATGTCATCATATATCCCCACAGATCAGCTCTGTGTCATCATATATCCCCACAGATCATTTCTGTCATCATATATCCCCACAGATCAGCTCCATGTCATCATATATCCCCACAGATCAGCTCTGTATCATCATATATCCCCACAGATCAGCTCTGTGTCATCATATATCCCCACAGATCATCTCTGTATGTCATCATATATCCCCACAGATCAGATCTGTATGTCATCATATATCCCCACGGATCAGCTCCTTGTGTCATCATATATCCCCACAGATCAGCTCCTTGTGTCATCATATATCCCCACAGATCAGCTCCATGTCATATATCCCCACAGATCAGCTCTGTGTCATCATATATCCCCACAGATCAGCTTCATGTCATCATATATCCCCACAGATCAGCTCTGTGTCATCATATATCCCCACAGATCAGCTCCATGTCATCATATATCCCCACAGATCAGCTCCGTATATCATCATATATCCCCACAGATCAGCTCCTTGTGTCATCATGTATCCCCACAGATCAGCTCCATATGTCATCATATATCCCCACAGATCAGCTCTGTGTCATCATACATCCCCACAGATCAGCTCTGTGTCATCATATATCCCCGCAGATCAGCTGTGTCATCATCTATCCCCACAGATCAGCTGTGTCATCATATATCCCCACAGATCAGTTCTGTGTCATCATATATCCCCACAGATCAGCTCTGTGTTATCATATATCCCCACAGATCAGCTCCATATGTCATCATATATCTCCACAGATAAGCTGCAAATGTCATCATATATCCTCACAGATCAACTTCAAGTCATCATATATCCCCACAGATCAGCTCCATGTCATCATATATCCCCACCAATCAGCTCCGTATGTCATATATCCTCACCGATTAGCTCCATGTCATCATATATTCCCACAGATCAGCTCCGTATGTCATCATATATCCCCACAGATCAGCTCCGTATGTCATCATATATCCCCACAGATCAGCTCTGTGTCATCATATATCCCCACAGATCAGCTCGGTATGTCATCATATATCCCCACAGATCAGCTCCGTATGTTATCATATATCCCCGCAGATCAGCTGTGTCATCATATATCCCCACAGATCAGCTCCGTATGTCATCATATATCCCCGCAGATCAGCTCTGTGTCATCATATATCCCCGCAGATCAGCTCCGTATGTCATCATATATCCCCATGAGATCAGCTCCGTATGTCATCATATATCCCGCAGATCAGCTCCGTATGTCATCATATACCTCGCAGATCAGCTGTGTCATCATATATCTCGCAGATCAGCTGTCATCATATATCCCGCAGATCAGCTCCGTATGTCATCATATATCCTCGCAGATCAGCTCCGTATGTCATCATATATCCTCACAGATCAGCTCCGTATGTCATCATATATCCGCACAGATCAGCTCCGTATGTCATCATATATCCCCACAGATCAGCTCTGTGTCATCATATATCCCCACAGATCCGCTCCGTATGTCATCATATATCCCCCACAGATCTGTGGGGATATATGATGACACAGAGCTGTGGGGGATATATGATGACATACGGAGCTGATCTATGGGGATATATGATGACACAGCTGATCTGTGGGGATATATGATGACATACTGAGCTGATCTATGGGGATATATGATGACACAGAGCTGATCTGTGGGGATATATGATGACATACAGAGCTGATCTGTGGGGATATATGATGACACAGCTGATCTGCGGGGATATATGATAACACAGCTGATCTGTGGGGATATATGATGACACAGAGCTGATCTGTGGGGATATATGATGACACAGAGCTGATCTGTGTCATCATATATCCCCACAGATCAGCTCTGTATGTCATCATATATCCCCACAGATCAGCTCCGTATGTCATATATCCCCACCGATCAGCTCTGTGTCATCATATATCTCCACAGATCAGCTCCATGTCATCATATACCTCACATATACATCATCAACCTGTGTGCAAAACCATTCAGTTCTTTCCTGAACGGATCCTGACGCAATCGTTATCACTCATGTAAAAGAGACCTAAGGGTGCTGCCCCACGTCATGGAGGGGCTATGTTTTGGATGTGGCAAAAAGCATTGAAAAAACGCATGCAGTTTTAAAAGGGGAAAAAGTAAATGACGCAGCAAAACTGAATGAATCACAGCAGAGCTACACTCAGGTGCCACATCAAAAACACAGCCTGGCAGCGCCATGTGCCAGCATCCTGACAAGTCAATCATCCGCTTGGCAGAAGTATCTCTTCTACCAAAGACGTTTATCAGCTGGTTTTCTGTATTCATCGCTCCATACGGAATTCTATGGAATTTTCAGCTTCTTCTCAGAATAGTTTTCAGCAGTATTTCTTCTTTTCTTACTTTTTTGTTCTTCGGTAATTCTTAAACCAACGTCAAGTAAAAAGGAAAACACAAATTATCCGGCATGGATTTATTCTTTATCCCTCTGACTAATTTCCTCATATACCAGTCGCTGTCATCATTATCATAGTCACCATCATCACCACCACCGTCACCATCATCACCACCACCGTCACCATCACCACCATTGTCACCGCCACCATGATCTCCACCATCATCACCACCACAGTCACCATCATCACCATCATTGTCACCATCATCACCACCATTGTCACCGTCACCATGATCTCCACCATCATCACCACCACAGTCACCATCATCACCATCATTGTCACCATCATCACCACCATTGTCACCGTCACCATGATCTCCACCATTGTCACCATCATCACTACCATCACCACCATTGTCACCGTAACCATGATCTCCACCATTGTCACCATCATCACTACCACCGTCACCATCATCACCACCACCGTCACAATGGTGGAGATCATGGTGACGGTGACAATGATGGTAGTGATGACGGTGACAATGATGGTGGCGGTGGTGGCGATGATGGTGTCACCACCACCGTCACCATCATTGTCACCGTCATCACTACCATCACCATCATTGTCACCGTCACCATGATCTCCACCATCACCATCATCACTACCATTGTCACCATCATCACTACCATCACCACCACCATTGTCACCATCATTACTACCACCGTCACCATCATCACCATCATTGTCACCGTCATCACCATTATTGTCACTATCATCACCACCATTGTCACCATCACCATGATCTCCACCACCGTCACCATCATCACCACCACCGTCACCATCATTGTCACCGTCATCACTACCATCACCACCATTGTCACCGTCACCATGATCTCCACCATTGTCACCATCATCACTACCATTGTCACCGTCACCATCATCACTACCATCATTACCACCATTGTCACCGTCACCATGATCTCCACCATTGTCACCATCATCACTACCACCGTCACCATCATCACCACCACCATCATCACTACCATCACCATCATCACCACCATTGTCACTGTCACCATCATCACCACCATTGTCACTGTCACCATGATCTCCACCATTGTCACCATCATCATAGTCACTGTCTCCATCATCTTCCTTACTGTTTTTCCACTCTGGGCTTTTGAACGCAGTCCACACACTTGGCCCCTCTCCTTCTTCTCTGAGTTTGGGGCGAGGACGGTTCAGTAAGATGCGTCTGCGGAACGGGTAGAGCGCTGGAGAACGGCGTTGCAGGCTTTTATTGTATTTTAGAGGCGTCCCCGAGCTCCACCCTCATATCACTATGTGCAGGACATCCCTGAGGGTCTCAGTGCAGGAGGAGCAGCCACGAGCATTCAGTATCAGCTCTGCTACATATGCTCCTGCCCCTGCCAGGAGGTACCTCAGGGACCGGTCAGACATGAAGCAGGTATGGGGTTCACTGCCTCCTCATCTCGCCTGCCAAATGACGATGATAAAATCTCTGCATATGCTACAGGCTGCGGCCGGGGTGCCTAGTCCTGGGGCATGGAGGACCCCTAAACTGCAGTCATAGGGGGCTTAGGTGTCTCATACTCACTACATATTAAGGCGAAGAACATGCGCAGGAGCTTGAAGTGGCAATGCATCCCGGACCAGTTCTGGGGACAAAGAAAAGATCAGTCAATCCCAAACATCGCACCCCAAAACCCCTGGACGCCCCACACATCACACCCCAAAACCCCATGACCCCACACACATCGCACCCCAAAACCCCTGGACGCCCCACACATCGCACCCCAAAACCCCTGGACGCCCCACACATCACACCTCAAAACCCCTGGACCCCACACACATCGCACCCCAAAACTCCTGGACGCCCCACACATGGCACCCCAAAACCCCTGGATGCCCCACACATCACACCCCAAAACCCCTGGACCCCACACACATCACACCCCAAAACCCCTGGATGCCCCACACATCGCACCCCAAAACCCCTGGACACCATACACATTGCACCCCAAAACTCCTGAACGCCCACACATCACACCCCAAAACCCCAGGACCCCACACACATCGCACCCCAAAACTCCTGGATGCCCCACGCTTCGCACCCCAAAATCCCTGGACGCCCACACATCGCACCCCAAAACCCCTGGACGCCCACACATCATACCCAAAAACCCTGGACGCCCCACACATCGAAACCCAATACCCCTGGACGCCCCACACATTACATTCCAATACCCCTCACTCATCGCACGCCAAAACCCTTGGAACCCCCACATACACTACTCAAAAATGTTTGGGATATTTGACTTTCGGGTTAAATTTCTGGACACGTAAGAAGTTCTGGCTCCAGTGATATTACATCAGGAAAGTCAGGCATTAAGTAGAAGCAGCAATGGCGATTCCTCATCTTACACAAATTACTGACACAAAAGCCGACCCCCGTGCTGGGTATACCGCCACCAAATGTCAGTGTCTCAGGAACTTGTCCTGTGTCCTGGAGCATAAATTCCAGCTTGACAACGATGTCTCCTGCTGCTCACAAGTCGCTGTGGCAACTTGTCCACTGAGGCATGGCATCCCACTCTTCAGGAAGGGCGGCCCTCAGGTCATTGTGTTCTGAGGTACAGAGTTACGAGCCTCTACACGGCGACTCAGATAATCCCAGGGGTTTCAATAGGATTCAGGTCTGGAGAACGTGCCGCTGCTCCATGTGAGGTCCCCAGTCTCTAGCAGCCTAATGATACAACCTCGATAAACTGGAGCATTGTCCTCCATGAAGATGACATCAGGTCTGTGCTGATCCTGCAGAGGAACAATGACTTTTTCTGGTAGTCTGGGCTGTCACTGGACCATAGAGTGTAGGGCAGTTCTGTACTGACCAGACACACCTGCCCGCACTATAACACCACCACCACCACCAAAGGCTCGTCTGGTGACCACAGTGGCTGATGCAGAGCGCTCTCCTTGACATCTCCAACATCATTGGCGGCCATCATCTCTGCTCAGGGTGAATGGACTTTCATCAGTGAACAGCACTGAGGCCACTGGTCCCTCGTCCAGTGTAGATGCTCCCTGGTCCATGCAAAGGACGTCCACTTCTCTGCCTTTCTGTGACTCTTCCAGTCTCTGTATCTCTGATACAACCTGCCGATGACGCTCTCTGACACTCTAAGCTCAGGGGCCACTTCCGTCTGAGAACATCCTGCTTGAAGCCTCACAATGGCGGGGTACTGATCATCAATTGTTAGGCGTTGTCTTGGTCTCATGATGTCACAATGTGAACAGCATGATGAGGAGGACTGTTTAATACCAATTCTAACTGAACCAGGAAATTTATTGGGCGATTCATGGATCAAACACCTGTTGTGAATTTTGACATTTAGCTCCTTGTTAGAGAACAGCAAGTTGTGCAAAAAGTCCTCAAACATTAAACAGTTGGACATTCAGAAGGTTAGTGAAGGTCACTTTAAGTTCACCTGTAAAGGTTAGAAGCATTTTAGGGTCATCTGGAAATTTCACCCACAAGACAAATATCCCAGACTTTTTATGCGTCGTGCATCACAACACAAAACCAAGAAGCCCCACATGTCACACCTGAAAACCCCTGGAACCCACACACATCACACCGCAAAACCCCTGGAACCCACACACATCACACCGCAAAACCCCTGGAACCCACACACATCACACCCCAAAACCCCTGGAACCCACACACATCACACCCCAAAACCTCTGGAACCCACACACATCCCACCGCAAAACCTCTGGAACCCACACACATCACACCTCAAAAACAAGGCACCTCACATATCACACCCCAAAACCCCTGGAACCCACACACATCACACCGCAAAACCCTTGGAACCCACACACATCACACCCCAAAACCCCTGGAACCCACACACATCACACCGCAAAACCCCTGGAACCCACACACAGCACACCTCAAAAACAAGGCACCTCACATATCACACCGCAAAACCCCTGGAACCCACACACATCACACCGCAAAACCCCTGGAACCCACACACATCACACCGCAAAACCCCTGGAACCCACATACATCACACCCCAAAACCCCTGGAACCCACACACATCACACCGCAAAACCCTTGGAACCCACACACATCACACCCCAAAACCCCTGGAACCCACACACATCACACCTCAAAAACAAGGCACCTCACATATCACACCCCAAAACCCCTGGAACCCACACACATCACACCGCAAAACCCCTGGAACCCACATACATCACACCCCAAAACCTCTGGAACCCACACACATCACACCCCAAAACCCCTGGAACCACACACATCACAACCCAAAACCTTTGGAACCCACACACATCACACCTCAAAAACAAGGCACCTCACATATCACACCCCAAAACCCCTGGAACCCACACATCACACCGCAAAACCCCTGGAACCCACACACATCACACCCCAAAACCCCTGGAACCCACACATCACACCCCAAAACCCCTGGAACCCACACACATCACACCCCAAACCCTCTGGAACCCACACACATCACACCCCAAACCCTCTGGAACCCACACTCATCACACCTCAAAACCTCTGGAACCCACACACATCACACCTCAAAAACAAGGCACCTCACATATCACACCCCCAAAACCCTGGAACCCACACACATCACACCACAAAACCCCTGGAACCCACACACATCACACCCCAAACCCTCTGGAACCCACACTCATCACACCTCAAAACCTCTGGAACCCACACACATCACACCTCAAAAACAAGGCACCTCACATATCACACCCCAAAACCCTGGAAAACCCACATATCAAACCCCAAAACACCAGTCACTCCCATGTCACACCGTAAAATCCAAGCACCAGACAGAACTCCTGGTGGTCACTTCTAAGCGACACTTTGACCGCAGTAGGCATCACTGGATGATCTTGGGGTTCACACATACTTCCTAATGTCATAGAACCAAGGAGAGGTTCTGTCCATCACCTACAGGGGATTAGGGGTTCTGTCCCTCACTGATGGGGGAATGGAGTTTCTGTCCCTCACTGATGGGGGAATGGAGGTTCTGTCCTCACTGATGGGGGAATGGAGGTTCTGTCCCTCACTGATGGGGGAATGGAGGTTCTGTCCCTCACTGATTGGGGAATGGAGGTTCTGTCCCTCACTGATGGGGGAATGGAGGTTCTGTCCCTCACTGATGGGGGAATGGAGGTTCTGTCCCTCACTGATTGGGGAATGGAGGTTCTGTCCCTCACTGATTGGGGGAATGGAGGTTCTGTCCCTCACTGATTGGGGAATGGAGGTTCTGTCCCTCACTGATTGGGGGAATGGAGGTTCTGTCCCTCACTGATGGGGGAATGGAGGTTCTGTCCCTCACTGATGGGGGGATGGAGGTTTTGTCCCTCACTGATTGGGGGAATGGAGGTTCTGACCCTCACTGATGGGGGAAATGGAGGTTCTGTCCCTCACTGAGAGGATGATTGGGGACTGACAGGATTGGGGGGACTGGGGGTTCTGTCCATCACTGAAAGGAGGATTGGGGGTTCAGTCAGTCACTGAACGGAGGATTGGGGGTTCTATGCCTCACTGATGGGGGATTGGGGGTTCAGTCTCTTAGTAAGGAGGGATTGGGGGTTCAGTCTCTTAGTAAGGATGATTAGGGGTTCTGTGCCTCACTGATGGGGATTGGGTGGTTAAGTCCCTTAGTGACGGGGGATTGGGTGGTTCAGTCTCTTAGTAAGGAGGGATTGGGTGGTTCGGGTCCCCTTAGTGACGGGGGAATGGGGGTTCGGTCCCTTAGTGACGGGGGATTGGGGGGTTCAGTCCCTTAGTGACGGGGGATTGGGTGGTTCAGTCCCTTAGTGACAGGGGATTGGGGGTTCAGTCCCTTAGTGACGGGGGATTGGGTGGTTCAGTCCCTTAGTGACTAGGGATTTGGTGGTTCAGTCCCTTAGTGACGGGGATTGGGTGGTTCAGTCTCTTAGTAAGGAGGGATTGGGTGGTTCAGTCCCTTAGTTACGGGGGTTGGGGGTTCAGTCCCTTAGTGACGGGGGGTTGGGGGTTCAGTCCCTTAGTGACGGGGGATTGGGTGGTTCAGTCCCTTAGTGACTGGGGGATTGGGGGGTTCAGTCCATTAGTGACAGGGGTATTGACGGGTACAGTCCATTAATGACGGGGGATTGGGGGGTTCAGTCCCTTAGTGACGGGGGGATTGGGTGGTTCTGTCTCTTAGTGACGGGGGATTGGGTGGTTCTGTCCCTTAGTGACGGGGGATTGGGTGGTTCTGTCCCTTAGTGACGGGGATTGGGTGGTTCTGTCCCTTAGTGACGGGGATTGGGTGGTTCTGTCCCTTAGTGACGGGGGATTGGGTGGTTCAGTCCCTTAGTGACTAGGGGATTGGGTGGTTAAGTCCCTTAGTGACGGGGGATTGGGTGGTTCAGTCTCTTAGTAAGGAGGGATTGGGTGGTTCTGTCCCTTAGTGACGGGGGTTGGGTGGTTCAGTCCCTTAGTGACAGGGGGATTGGGTGGTTCTGTCCCTTAGTGACGGGGATTGGGTGGTTCAGTCCCTTAGTGACGGGGATTGGGTGGTTCAGTCCCTTAGTGACGGGGATTGGGTGGTTCTGTTCCTTAGTGACGGGGGATTGGGGGTTCTGTCCCTTAGTGACGGGGAATTGGGTGGTTCAGTCCCTTAGTGACAGGGGGATTGGGTGGTTCAGTTCCTTAGTGACGGGGATTGGGGGTTCTGTCCCTCAGTGACGGGGGATTGGGTGGTTCAGTCCCTTAGTGACGGGGATTGGGTGGTTCAGTCCCTTAGTGACTGGGGGATTGGGGGTTCAGTCCATTAGTGACAGGGGTATTGACGGGTACAGTCCATTAATGACGGGGGATTGGGGGTTCAGTCCCTTAGTGACGGGGGATTGGGTGGTTCTGTCCCTTAGTGACGGGGGATTGGGTGGTTCTGTCCCTTAGTGACGGGGATTGGGTGGTTCTGTCCCTTAGTGACGGGGATTGGGTGGTTCTGTCCCTTAGTGACGGGGGATTGGGTGGTTCAGTCCCTTAGGGTGGTTCTGTCCTTTAGTGACGGGGGATTGAGTGGTTCAGTCCCTTAGTGACGGGGATTGGGGGTTCAGTCCCTTAGTGACGGGGATTGGGTGGTTCTGTCCCTTAGTGACGGGGGATTGGGTGGTTCAGTCCCTTAGTGACGGGGATTGGGTGGTTCAGTCCCTTAGTGACGGGGGATTGGGGGTTCTGTCCCTTAGTGACGGGGGATTGGGTGGTTCTGTCCCTTAGTGACGGGGGATTGAGTGGTTCAGTCCCTTAGTGACGGGGGATTGGGGGTTCAGTCCCTTAGTGACGGGGGATTGGGTGGTTCTGTCCCTTAGTGACTGGGGGATTGGGTGGTTCTGTCCCTTAGTGACGGGGGATTGGGTGGTTCAGTCCCTTAGTGACAGGGGAATTAGGTGGTTCAGTCTCTTAGTAAGGAGGGATTGGGGGGTTCAGTCCATTAGTGATGGGGGATTGGGGGGTTCAGTCCCTTAGTGACAGGGGGATTGGGGGGGGTTCAGTCCATTAGTGACAGGGGGATTGGGTGGTTCAGTTCCTTAGTGACGGGGGATTGGGGGGTTCAGTTCCTTAGTGACGGGGGATTGGGGGTTCAGTCCATTAGTGATGGGGGATTGGGGGTTCAGTTCCTCAGTGACGGGGTTCAGCCTTAGTGCGGGGATTGGGGTTCAGTCCCTTAGTGACGGGGGATTGGGTGGTTCAGTCCCTTAGTGACGGGGGATTGGGTGGTTCTGTCCCTTAGTGACGGGGGATTGGGTGGTTCTGTCCCTTAGTGACGGGGGATTGGGTGGTTCTGTCCCTTAGTGACGGGGATTGGGAGGTTCTGTCCCTTAGTGACAGGGGAGTGGGTGGTTCAGTCCCTTAGTGACGGGGGATTGGGGGTTCAGTTCCTCAGTGACGGGGATTCAGTCCATTAATGACAGGGGATTGATGGGTACATCCCATTAATGACGGGGATTGGGTGGTTCTGTCCCTTAGTGGCAGGGGATTGGGGGCTCTGTCGCTCACCATGACAATATTGGCCAGGTGGGCGGACACAATGGCGTAGACTCCGCCTGATGATCCCACCACTGGAGCTGTCATGTCGGCCACAGACACCGCGAGGGAACCTGCAGAGACCAGAACAACCATCAGACATCTCCAGACCCCCGAAACAATGAGCAGCCAACGCCACCCCTCACCTGCCAGGACTCCGGCCACGTACACAAAGCCGACCCTCAGCGCCCCGTGCACCATCTCCAGGGGGACACCCACCAGCAGCTGCAGCGCGACGTTCACCCCAAGATGCTCTATCCTGGAAGACACACCCCCACATTACAGGATGATGTAAGCCACCGATGGGCGGCGGCCTGTTACATCCCTCCCCTCAAAGTGTTAGTAACTGATGACATCACACAGTGCAACACACACACAACCTCCCACTTTGGCTGAGGGGCCCCGAGACTTCTGCATGACCCTTACCCTGTGAGAGCTGGGGGGTCTGACTTCAGCAAGTGGCAGTTATCATGTAGATGCAGTTAATTGCAGGCGTATTAACCCCAGGAGCAGGAAGCATTAACCCCCAAAAGCTGGGAGTAATTGTACCAGGGGTCGTCCTCATGGTCATGGGTGGGGCACTACTCACCCGGCATGCATGAATATGTAGCTGAGGTATCGCCAGGCCTGCGCCCGGAGCTGCGGGTGGTACACCAGAGGATTCTTCTTCAGGTACTGAGAATGCGTCACTTGCAGGACGAAGCGGTTCAGCAGAAGGCCATAATACACAAAGATGGCGACCTGCGACATAGATAGAGCAACTATCATTGTCTCCTCCACCAGGGCGGCATCACTGAACCCACACAAATAAAACGCCTTTGCCTATGAGGCGCGACTTGGACGCTGTGGCATATCTTATAGTTTGAGAGTTAAAGGGTTTTCCGAGACCCCGCCGATCTACTGTATTGAGAAGGCACTGGCGCTTCTGTGACCCCCGTTGCCTACTCTCTGCTTTTCTTAGGCCAGTGACGTCACACTCAGCCTCATTGAAGTGAATGGAGCGGAGTGCGACACCAAGCACAGCCACAATAAAACGTACGGCGCTGTGCTTGGTGAGCACAGAGAAGGTTGATCGGTGAGGGCCCGGGTGTCGGACCCCCACCGATCAGTATTAAAATCTCAGAAAACCCTTTTCAGATGGAGGTTTGTGGTCGTGTGTAGCCTTGTTCTGTCTGGGAGCAGGAACTCAGCGGCACTTACCTCCAAGATGGTGACCGTGATCATGAACCAGGGAGGGGGCACCCGTGTAGTTGTCATAGAACCACTTCCGGTCCATCTCTCGGGGCAGGGTCTCATAGGCAACATGGCGGATCAGGCGCTGCGTGAGATCCAAGCTGGATTCCTCCAGAAGAGTCTTCTTGCACATACGTCGGTTTCCCTGCAGAATGGCGCGGCGGAAGCTGTCGGACCTTCTGTTGCCTATCTAAAGACACAAAGAGAAGGAGCATTATTACCGTCTAATGTCCAGCCAGTTGCAGGGGTCACTTGACGGCACCAGGTCCTGCCGCCTCGCTGCCGGCACTCACCAGATTCAGGACATCCTGGTAGCAGATCTTCCCCTCTGCATTGCTGTGTGCTAGGGCCAGCAGGACATCCAGCTTGTGGGGGTCCAGCTCAGGGCCATGCTTCCGCAGGAGGGTCCAGAACTGTCCACTGCTGATGTAGCCGCTGCTCTCACAATCAAACTGGAAGAGACAAGAAGGCTCTGGCCTCAGACACTGGCTCCACCCACAAACTAGGGGCCACAGTTCTGGAGGGCCCCAGCACCAAGTACAGCAGATACAGAAATGGGAGAAACCATCACGACCAGATCCTCCCCATATAACAGAACCACCACAACCATGTAATATGACGCAACAACTCATACATGTAAAATGATGGGTCTGACACATACACTATAGGACCCACCACACACATGTACACCACAGGACCCATCACATACATGTAACACAAAACTTATGGGGTCCATGTGAACCTGATGTTCGAGATCATGACCACAACCTACAACACAGATAAAAACATAATAAATATCCAAGAATACACATTGGAGAGGGGGGGTGCGGGCTTTATGATTCAGGAAGACATTTTTAGCTTATTAAAATAACGTATTGTAAAGAAAAAGACCCAAGGAGGAACCAGAGAGACCGGCCAGAAGAATCTGGGGGAACCAAAGAGACTGCCCAGGAGGAGCCACCCTGGTGCAACGAGACCCAGGAGTAACCAGAGGTATAATCCAGGAGTAATTAGGGGGACCCGAGTGTGTGGGTGGGTGGTAAATAAGGCAGAACGTCCAGGAGAAATTGAAGAAACTAAAGACAGAACCCAGAAGTAACCAGAGAAAATGGAGGAACAAGAGACACCACCCAGGAGTATCCAGGGAAAATTGGTAGGAATAAGACATCAAACTGAGGTGGAACTGAAGGAACTAGAGACAGAACCCAGAAATAACCAACCAGAGAGAACACCCAGGAGAAACTAAAAGAACTAGAGACCAGAAGTAACCAGAGAAGGAACCACACAGAACACCCAAGAAAAACTAAAGGAACTAAAGACACAGCACATAAGGAATCAGAGACACCACCCAAACTGGAGGACTTAGAGACCACCCAGGAGGAACCAGTGACACCACCCTGAAGGAACCAGAGAGACCACACTGGAATAACCAGACTACCCAGGAGAAACTGGAGGAACCAGAGCGACTGCCCAGGAGAAACTAGAAACCACCCAGAAGTAACCAGAGAGAGCAGCCAGGTGAAACTGAAGAATCTAGAGACACACAGTTTAAAAAGTAACCAGAGAGACATCCAGGAGGAGCCAGAAAGAACACCCAGGAGAAACTGGAGGAATTAAAGACAAACCATTAAAAACCAGGAGAGCACCCAGGATGAACCAAAGACATAGCCCAGCGGTAACTAGAGACACCACACAGGAGAAACCAGAAACACTGCCCAGGATAAACTGGAAGAGCTAGAGAAACCACCTAGAAGGAACCAGAGAGACCACCAAAGAGAAAGTGGAGGAACTAAAGACAACACCCTGGAGGAACCAAACAGCCCACCCAAGAGAAAATGGAGGAACTATAGACATCACCCAGGGGAAACAAGAGGCACTGCCATAGAGTAACCACAGACAACGCCTAGGAGAAAAAGGAAGAATTAGAGTGACCACAAGGAGAAACATGAGAGACCCTCCTGAAGGAAGAAGAGACAGGCCATATGTACCCAGAGACAACGCCCAGGAGGAACCAGAGAGACCACCCAGGGGGGACTAAAACATCTCAGAAACACCAACCAGGAATAAAATGGCAACATTCCCAAGAGAAACTGGAAGAACTGGATAAACCACCCAGGAGGAACCAGAGAGGCCATTCAGGAGAAATTGGGGGAACTAGACGCACCACTCAAGAGAAACCAGAAAGACCACCCAGCATGAAATGAAGAGATTCCAGAAGACACTTTTAGCTTATCAAAACAAATTATCCTAAATAAAAATTTACAAAGGAGAAACTGGAGGAACTAGAGACCCTGGCGATGAGGTACTGAGAGAAAACATTGTTCAGGAAGAACCAGGAGAAACTAACAAATCAGTAAATAACACCCAGGAGGAACCAGAGAGAACACCCAGGGGAACCGGAGAGAACGCCCAGGAGGAACCAGAGAGAACACCCAGGAGGAACCAGAGAGAACACCCAGGGGAACCGGAGAGAACGCCCAGGACAAAGCACATGTGCTTCACGTAACCACAGCTTTAGAACCTCAATGCCTCCCCTTCATCTCCTTTATTTCCTCCTCCCTTTTCCCTTTCTTGTTTTCCCTCCTCTAATCCTCCTTCACCATCTTCTTAATCCTCCCTTTTTCCCTATTCTTCACCCTCCGCTTCTCTTCTTTTCCTTCCTCTTCTCCTAGTCCCTCTCTCTCTCTCTCTCCTGTTTATACTTCTACTCCTTCTAGCTCATCCTTCTCTTTCTCTTCTTTTTCCTCTACTTCCTGCAGTTTTTTCTTTTCTTGTTCTTTTGCAAATTGCGACCTCTTCTTCATTCCCCTCTTCTCTTCCCCCTTTCTTTTTCCTATTCTTTCCTCTCGTATTCTTCCGCCTCTTTTTGCATTCCTCCTCTTCCTATTCTTTACTTTTTTGTATTATTCTTTTCCTTCTCCTCTTTTGTTTCATCCTCTTCTTCCCCTTGGCCTTAGTCTTCTTTATTTTATTCTCTTTTCTTCTTCCTCCTCTTCATCTTGTTTATCTTCCTCTTTTTCATTTTTCCTTCTTTTTCTTCTTCCTCCATTCCCCCCACACTTTATATTCTTTTTCTTTTACTTATGTATTCCTCTTCTTGTTTTTCTTTCTTTCCTTTCTCCTCTTTCTTTTCTTCCCCCTCTTCATTTCCCCCATCGTCTTTTCTTTTTCCTGCCTCCTCTTCTTTTTATTTCCTTCTTCCTCCTCTTTTTCCTTCCTCCTTTCTTCTTCCTCTTAGCCTTCAGATCACAGTTGTAAGCACACAGGGTCGCGCCTCGCTCACATCTCAATGACAGAGAGACCATTGTTATCTGGAGATGTCCAGCTGGGACGCTGGGTGAAGAGCCGCAGACAAAAGAGTGGCAGATGGTGAAGACGGCCGGACACGGTGGGGTTATCCTCTTATGTGGAGTATTACACTTCACATAATAGACCTTTGTCTGGATGCAGGGGCTCAGGCCTGAGGAGCAGCAGGTGCTACAGACTCCACATAACTCCCACCATTCTTATATAGCATTACTTTGGGGTCATACACGAGCAGCAGCGGCAATGACAACAAATAATTATGTGAACCCCAGCAATGGTCCTTCTGTGGTCAGGTGACATCTGATCTCCAATAAACCTCAGAATGGAAAGCAGGGAAACCATGAGGAGCATCATGAAGAACGGACCACCATGCTGGACACTGCGCCCTGCACGCATAACATGACCAATAATGGTGCCAAACGCAGCAGGATCTCTGTACATATGGCCACTGGGGTCACCATGTTTGTACTGTGGGGATGATGGATTGTGGGTACCGGCCTGTCCGCAGCAGGGGCCACATGGGAAACGGGTCACACGTGCTGCTGGCGTTATAATTTATGGCTGTGCACCAACTGCAAATGTGAATGTATGGGGGGTGCACAGAGAATACAATGCGACCCCGGGCGCTGCGATGAGGCGGTGACTCCTGTACTGTAATATTAACCAGCTCCTCCCCACACTATTATTTAACACCAACATACAATGGAGACTGGGAGGAGACCGTTCTGTAAATGTCCAGCCAATCACTCCCTGCTCGAGAGACAATCTACTGCCCACACCCAGAACCAAGGGATGCTCTCCTAAAATCCTCTGTACTGCTGGGGGCCTTGGCTTCCTACACTGTGACACTGTTAGTCTGCTACCCTACACTCCTCCCCTGAAATACTCTGCACTGCTGGGGCACCTGCCCTCGCTATGGCGGTTTGGATGAGGGGGTCCTATATATAGATCTCTAGTCTGCATAACGCGAGGTTGCAGGGATGAGGCCTCGTACACAGCAGATAGTGCTCGGCGTCTGGCATAACAAGCTGAGCGCCCCCACCACCGAGCTGCAGCAGCCGCCCCCATACATCACAGCGGAGGCGGCAGAAACGTCACAGGCGAAGCTCAGACAACGGCTCAATGTTCTCAATGTGACGGGACAAAGCGTCAGCTCTTCAGTCCAGAAATGATCATATCTCACATATATGGAGAATGGTGACGCCAACTGATATCTGGAGAGCGGTGATGTTACCTCCTGTATAATATACCTGATATCTGGAGGGCAGTGATGTCACCTCCTGTATAATATAACTGATATCTGGAGGGCGGTGATGTCACCTCCTGTATAATATAACTGATATCTGGAGGGCGGTGATGTCACCTCCTGTATAATATAACTGATATCTGCAGGGCGGTGATGTCACCTCCTGTATAATATAACTGATATCTGGAGAGCAGTGATGTCACCTCCTGTATAATATAACTGATATCTGGAGAGCGGTGATGTCACCTCCTGTATAATATAACTGATATCTGGAGAGCGGTGATGTCACCTCCTGTATAATATAACTGATATCTGGAGGGTGGTGATGTCACCTCCTGTATAATATAACTGATATCTGGAGAGCGGTGATGTCACCTCCTGTATAATATAACTGATATCTGGTGAGCGGTGATGTCACCTCCTGTATAATATAACTGATAGCTGGAGAGCGGTGATGTCACCTCCTGTATAATATAACTGATAGCTGGAGAGCGGTGATGTCACCTCCTGTATAATATAACTGATAGCTGGAGGGCGGTGATGTCACCTCCTGTATAATATAACTGATATCTGGAGGGCGGTGATGTCACCTCCTGTATAATATAACTGATATCTGGAGAGCGGTGATGTCACCTCCTGTATAATATAACTGATATCTGGAGAGCGGTGATGTCACCTCCTGTATAATATACCTGATATCTGGAGAGCAGTGATGTCACCTCCTGTATAATATAACTGATAGCTGGAGAGCAGTGATGTCACCTCCTGTATAATATAACTGATATCTGGAGAGCGGTGATGTCACCTCCTGTATAATATAACTGATAGCTGGAGAGTGGTGATGTCACCTCCTGTATAATATAACTGATATCTGGAGGGTGGTGATGTCACCTCCTGTATAATATAACTGATATCTGGAGAGCAGTGATGTCACCTCCTGTATAATATAACTGATATCTGGAGAGTGGTGATGTCACCTCCTGTATAATATAACTGATATCTGGAGAGTGGTGATGTCACCTCCTGTATAATATAACTGATATCTGGAGGGCGGTGATGTCACCTCCTGTATAATATAACTGATATCTGGAGAGCGGTGATGTCACCTCCTGTATAATATAACTGATATCTGGAGGGCGGTGATGTCACTTCCTGTATAATATAACTGATATCTGCAGAGCGGTGATGTCACCTCCTGTATAATATAACTGATATATGGAGAGAGGTGATGTCACCTCCTGTATAATATAACTGATATCTGGAGAGCGGTGATGTCACCTCCTGTATAATATAACTGATATCTGGAGGGCGGTGATGTCACCTCCTGTATAATATAACTGATATCTGGAGAGCAGTCGGTGAGGACAGGTTATGGAGTCAGTGGTGAGGGTCGGGCAGGGTGCAGGCGGTGAGGACAGGTTATGGAGTCAGTGGTGAGGGTCGCAGAGGGTGCAGGTGGTGAGGACAGGTTATGGAGTCAGTGGTGAGGGTCGGGCAGGGTGCAGGCGGTGAGGACAGGTTATGGAGTCAGTGGTGAGGGTCGGGGAGGGTGCAGGCGGTAAGGACAGGCTATGGAGTCAGAGGAGAGGGTCGGGCAGGGTGCAGGCGGTGAGAACAGGTTATGGAGTCAGTGGTGAGGGGCGGGGAGGGTGCAGGCGGTGAGGAGAGGTTATGGAGTCAGTGGTGAGGGTCGGGCAGGGTGCCGGCGGTGAGGACAGGTTTTGTAGTCAGTGGTGAGGGGCGGGGAGGGTGCAAGTGGTGAGGACAGGTTATGAAGTCAGTAGTGAGGGTCGGGGAGGGTGCAGGCGGTGAGGACAGGTTATGGAGTCAGTGGTGAGGGTCGGGGAGGGTGCAGGCGGTGAGGAGAGGTTATGAAGTCAGTGGTGAGGGTCGGGCAGGGTGCAGGCGGTAAGGACAGGTTATGGAGTCAGTAGTGAGGGTCGGGCAGGGTGCAGGTGGTGCGGGGAGGTTATGGAGTCAGTGGTGAGGGTCGGGGAGGGTGCAGGCGGTGAGGACAGGTTATGGAGTCCGTGGTGAGGGTCGGGCAGGGTGCAGGCGGTGAGGACAGGTTATGGAGTCAGTGGTGAGGGTCGGGGAGGGTGCAGGCGGTGAGGAGAGGTTATGGAGTCAGTGGTGAGGGTCGGGCAGGGTGCAGGCGGTGAGGACAGGTTATGGAGTCAGTGGTGAGGGTCGGGGAGGGTGCAGGCGGTGAGGAGAGGTTATGGAGTCAGTGGTGAGCGTCGGGCAGGGTGCAGGCGGTGAGGACAGGTTATGGAGTCAGTGGTGAGGGTCAGGCAGGGTGCAGGCGGTGCGGAGAGGTTATGGAGTCAGTGGTGACTGTAGGGGAGGGTGCAGGCGGTGCGGAGAGGTTATGGAGTCAGTGGTGAGGGTCGGGCAGGGTGCAGGCGGTGAGGACAGGTTATGGAGTTAGTGGTGAGGGTTGCGGAGGGTGCAGGCGGTAAGGACAGGTTATGGAGTCAGTGGTGAGGGTCAGGCAGGGTGCAGGCGGTAAGGAGAGGTTATGAAGTCAGTGGTGAGGGTCGGGCAGGGTGCAGGCGGTAAGGACAGGTTATGGCATCGGCGATGAGAGTCGGGCAGGGTGCAGGCGGTGAGAACAGGTTATGGAGTCAGTGGTGAGGGTCGGGGAGGGTGCAAGCGGTGAGGAGAGGTTATGGAGTCAGTGGTGAGGGTCGGGCAGGGTGCAGGCGGTGCGGAGAGGTTATGAAGTCAGTGGTGAGGGTCGGGCAGGGTGCAGGCGGTAAGGACAGGTTATGGCATCGGCGATGAGAGTCGGGCAGGGTGCAGGCGGTGAGAACAGGTTATGGAGTCAGTGGTGAGCGTCGGGCAGGGTGCAGGCGGTGAGGAGAGGTTATGTAGTCAGTGGTGAGGGCCGGGCAGGGTGCAGGCGGTGGGGACAGGTTATGGAGTCAGTGGTGAGGGTCGGGCAGGGTGCAGGCGGTAAGGACAGGTTATGGAGTCAGTAGTGAGGGTCGGGCAGGGTGCAGGTGGTGCGGGGAGGTTATGGAGTCAGTGGTGAGGGTCGGGGAGGGTGCAGGCGGTGAGGACAGGTTATGGAGTCAGTGGTGAGGGTCGGGCAGGGTGCAGGCGGTGAAGATAGGTTATGGAGTCAGTGTTGAGGGTCGGGGAGGGTGCAGGCGGTGAGGAGAGGTTATGGAGTCAGTAGGGAGGGTCGGGCAGGGTGCAGGCGGTGAGGACAGGTTATGGAGTTAGTGGTGAGGGTTGCGGAGGGTGCAGGCGGTAAGGACAGGTTATGGAGTCAGTGGTGAGGGTCGGGCAGGGTGCAGGCGGTAAGGAGAGGTTATGAAGTCAGTGGTGAGGGTCGGGCAGGGTGCAGGCGGTAAGGACAGGTTATGGCATCGGCGATGAGAGTCGGGCAGGGTGCAGGCGGTGAGAACAGGTTATGGAGTCAGTGGTGAGGGTCGGGGAGGGTGCAAGCGGTGAGGAGAGGTTATGGAGTCAGTGGTGAGGGTCGGGCAGGGTGCAGGCGGTGCGGAGAGGTTATGAAGTCAGTGGTGAGGGTCGGGCAGGGTGCAGGCGGTAAGGACAGGTTATGGCATCGGCGATGAGAGTCGGGCAGGGTGCAGGCGGTGAGAACAGGTTATGGAGTCAGTGGTGAGCGTCGGGCAGGGTGCAGGCGGTGAGGAGAGGTTATGTAGTCAGTGGTGAGGGCCGGGCAGGGTGCAGGCGGTGGGGACAGGTTATGGAGTCAGTGGTGAGGGTCGGGCAGGGTGCAGGCGGTAAGGACAGGTTATGGAGTCAGTAGTGAGGGTCGGGCAGGGTGCAGGTGGTGCGGGGAGGTTATGGAGTCAGTGGTGAGGGTCGGGGAGGGTGCAGGCGGTGAGGACAGGTTATGGAGTCAGTGGTGAGGGTCGGGCAGGGTGCAGGCGGTGAGGACAGGTTATGGAGTCAGTGGTGAGGGTCGGGCAGGGTGCAGCCAGTGAGGACAGGTTATGGAGTCAGAGGTGAGGGTCGGGCAGGGTGCAGGCGGTGAGGACAGGTTATGGAGTCAGTAGTGAGGGTCGGGCAGGGTGCAGGCGGTGAGGACAGGTTATGGAGTCAGTGGTGAGGGTCGGGCAGGGTGCAGGCGGTGAGGAGAGGTTATGGAGTCAGTGGTGAGGGTCGGGCAGGGTGCAGGCGGTGAGCACAGGTTATGGAGTCAGCGGTGAGGGTCGGGGAGGCTGCAGGCGGTGAGGACAGGTTATGGAGTCAGTGGTGAGGGTCGGGCAGAGTTTAGGCGGTGAGGACAGGTTATGGAGTCAGTGGTGACAGTCGGGGAGGTTGCAGTCGATGAGGAAAGATTATGGAGTCAGTCGTGAGGGTCGCGGAGGGTGCAGGCGGTTAGGACAGGTTATGGCATCGGCGGTAAGGGTCGGGCAGGGTGCAGGCGGTGAGGACAGGTTATGGAGTCAGCGGTGAGGGTCGGGCAGGGTGCAGGCGGTGAGGACAGGTTATGGCATAGGCGGTAAGGGTCGGGGAGGGTGCAGGCGGTAAGGACAGGTTATGGAGTCAGTAGTGAGGGTCAGGCAGGGTGCAGGCGGTGAGGACAGGTTATGGAGTCAGTGGTGAGGGTCGGGGAGGGTGCAGGCGGTGAGGACAGGTTATGGAGTCAGTGGTGAGGGTCGGGCAGGGTGCAGGCGGTGAGGATAGGTTATGGAGTCAGCGGTGAGGGTCGGGCAGGGTGCAGCCAGTGAGGGCAGGTTATGGAGTCAGTGGTGAGGGTCGGGCAGGGTGCAGGCGGTGAGGACAGGTTATGGAGTCAGTGGTGAGGGTCGGGGAGGGTGTAGGCGGTGAGGACAGGTTATGGAGTCAGTGTTGAGGGTCGGGCAGGGTGCAGGCGGTGAGGAGAGGTTATGGAGTCAGTGGTGAGGGTCGGGCAGGGTGCAGGCGGTGAGGAGAGGTTATGGAGTCAGTGGTGAGGGTCGGGCAGAGTGCAGGCGGTGAGGACATGTTATGGAGTCAGTGGTGAGGGTCGGGCAGGGTGCAGGCGGTGAGGACAGGTTATGAAGTCAGTGGTGAGGGTCGGGCAGGGTGCAGGCGGTGCGGAGAGGTTATTGAGTCAGTGGTGAGGGTCGGGCAGGGTGCAGGCGGTGAGGACAGGTTATGAAGTCAGTAGTGAGGGTCGGGCAGGGTGCAGGCGGTGAGGACAGGTTATGGCATCGGCGGTAAGGGTCGGACAGGGTGCAGGCGGTGAGGACAGGTTATGGAGTCAGCGGTGAGGGTCGGGCAGGGTGCAGGCGGTGAGGACATGTTATGGAGTCAGTGGTGAGGGTCGGGCAGGGTGCAGGCGGTGAGGAGAGGTTATGGAGTCAGTGGTGAGGGTCGGGCAGGGTGCAGGCGGTGAGGACAGGTTATGAAGTCAGTGGTGAGGGTCGGGCAGGGTGCAGGCGGTGAGGACAGGTTATGGAGTCTGTGGTGAGGGTCGGTGAGGGTGCAGGCGGTGCGGAGAGTTTATGGAGTCAGTGGTGAGGGTCGGGGAGGGTGCAGGCGGTGAGGACAGGTTATGGAGTCAGTGGTGAGGGTCGGGGAGGGTGAAGGCGGTGCGGACAGGTTATGGAGTCAGCGGTGAGGGTCGGGCAGGGTGAAGGCGGTGAGGAGAGGTTATGGAGTCAGTGGTGAGGGTCGGGCAGGGTGCAGGCGGTGAGGACATGTTATGGAGTCAGTGGTGAGGGTCGGGCAGGGTGCAGGCGGTGAGGACAGGTTATGAAGTCAGTGGTGAGGGTCGGGCAGGGTGCAGGCGGTGCGGAGAGGTTATGGAGTCAGTGGTGAGGGTCGGGCAGGGTGCAGGCGGTGAGGACAGGTTATGGAGTCAGTGGTGAGGGTCGGGCAGGGTGCAGGCGGTGAGGACAGGTTATGGAGTCAGTGGTGAGGGTCGGGCAGGGTGCAGGCGGTGAGGACAGGTTATGGAGTCAGCGGTGAGGGTCGGGCAGGGTGCAGCCAGTGAGGACAGGTTATGGAGTCAGTGGTGAGGGTCGGGGAGGGTGCAGGCGTTAAGGACAGGTTATGGAGTCAGTGGTGAGGGTCGGGCAGGGTGCAGGCGGTGAGGACAGGTTATGGAGTCAGTGGTGACGGTCGGGGAGGTTGCAGTCGATGAGGAAAGATTATGGAGTCAGTCGTGAGGGTCGCGGAGGGTGCAGGCGGTTAGGACAGGTTATGGCATCGGCGGTAAGGGTCGGGCAGGGTGCAGGCGGTGAGGACAGGTTATGGAGTCAGCGGTGAGGGTCGGGCAGGGTGCAGGCGGTAAGGACAGGTTATGGAGTCAGTAGTGAGGGTCGGGCAGGGTGCAGGTGGTGCGGGGAGGTTATGGAGTCAGAAGTGAGGGTCGGGGAGGGTGCAGGCGGTAAGGACAGGTTATGGAGTCAGTGGTGAGGGTCGGGCAGGGTGCAGGCGGTGAGGACAGGTTATGGAGTCAGTGGTGAGGGTCGGGCAGGGTGCAGGCGGTGAGGACAGGTTATGGAGTCAGTGGTGAGGGTCGGGCAGGGTGCAGGCGGTGAGGACAGGTTATGGAGTCAGTGGTGAGGGTCGGGGAGGGTGCAGGCGGTGCGGACAGGTTATGGAGTCAGTGGTGAGGGTCGGGCAGGGTGCAGGCGGTGAAGATAGGTTATGGAGTCAGTGGTGAGGGTCGGGCAGGGTGCAGGCGGTGAGGACAGGTTATGGAGTCAGTGGTGAGGGTCGGGCAGGGTGCAGGCGGTGAGGACAGGTTATGGAGTCAGTGGTGAGGGTCGGGCAGAGTGCAGGCGGTGAGGACAGGTTATGGAGTCAGCGGTGAGGGTCGGGGAGGGTGCAGGCGGTGAGGACAGGTTATGGAGTCAGTGGTGAGGGTCGGGCAGGGTGCAGGCGGTGAAGAGAGGTTATGGAGTCAGTGGTGAGGGTCGGGCAGAGTGCAGGCGGTGAGGACAGGTTATGGAGTCAGCGGTGAGGGTCGGGGAGGGTGCAGGGAGGTTATGGAGTCAGTGGTGAGGGTCGGGTAGGGTGCAGGCGGTGAGGACAGGTTATGGAGTCAGTGGTGAGGGTCGGGCAGGGTGCAGGCGGTGCGGAGAGGTTATGGAGTCAGTGGTGAGGGTCGGGTAGGGTGCAGGTGGTGCGGGGAGGTTATGGAGTCAGTGGTGAGGGTTGGGCAGGGTGCAGGTGGTGCGGGGAGGTTATGGAGTCAGTGGTGACGGTCGGGGAGGGTGCAGGCGTTAAGGACAGGTTATGGAGTCAGTGGTGAGGGTCGGGCAGGGTGCAGGCGGTGAGGACAGGTTATGGAGTCAGTGGTGAGGGTCGGGGAGGGTGCAGGCGGTGAGGACAGGTTATGGAGTCAGTGGTGAGGGTCGGGCAGGGTGCAGGCGGTGAGGACAGGTTATGGAGTCAGTGGTGAGGGTCGGGCAGGGTGCAGGCGGTGAGGAGAGGTTATGGAGTCAGTGGTGAGGGTCGGGCAGGGTGCAGGCGGTGAGGACAGGTTATGAAGTCAGTGGTGAGGGTCGGGCAGGGTGCAGGCGGTGAGGAGAGGTTATTGAGTCAGTGGTGAGGGTCGGGCAGGAGTGCAGGCGGTGAGGACAGGTTATGGAGTCAGTGGTGAGGGTCGGGCAGAGTGCAGGCGGTGAGGACAGGTTATGGAGTCAGCGGTGAGGGTCGGGCAGGGTGCAGGCGGTGAGGACAGGTTATGGAGTCAGTGGTGAGGGTCGGGCAGGGTGCAGGCGGTGAAGATAGGTTATGGAGTCAGTGGTGAGGGTCGGGCAGAGTGCAGGCGGTGAGGACAGGTTATGGAGTCAGCGGTGAGGGTCGGGAGGGTGCAGGCGGTGAGGACAGGTTATGGAGTCAGTGGTGAGGGTCGGGCAGGGTGCAGGCGGTGAAGATAGGTTATGGAGTCAGTGGTGAGGGTCGGGCAGAGTGCAGGCGGTGAGGACAGGTTATGGAGTCAGCGGTGAGGGTCGGGAGGGTGCAGGCGGTGAGGAGAGGTTATGGAGTCAGTGGTGAGAGTCGGGCAGGGTGCAGGCGGTGAGGAGAGGTTATGGAGTCAGTGGTGAGGGTCGGGCAGGGTGCAGGCGGTGAGGAGAGGTTATGGAGTCAGTGGTGAGGGTCGGGCAGGGTGCAGGCGGTGAGGACAGGTTATGGAGTCAGTGGTGAGGGTCGGGCAGGGTGCAGGCGGTGCAGAGAGGTTATTGAGTCAGTGGTGAGGGTCGGGCAGGGTGCAGGCGGTGAGGACAGGTTATGGAGTCAGTGGTGAGAGTCGGGCAGGGTGCAGGCGGTGAGGACAGGTTATGGAGTCAGTGGTGAGGGTCGGGCAGGGTGCAGGCGGTGAGGACAGGTTATGGAGTCAGTGGTGAGGGTCGGGCAGGGTGCAAGCGGTGAGGAGAGGTTATGGAGTCAGTGGTGAGGGTCGGGCAGGGTGCAGGCGGTGAGGAGAGGTTATGGAGTCAGTGGTGAGGGTCGGGCAGGGTGCAGGCGGTGAGGAGAGGTTATGGAGTCAGCGGTGAGGGTCGGGCAGGGTGCAGGCGGTGAGGACAGGTTATGGAGTCAGTGGTGAGGGTCGGGCAGGGTGCAGGCGGTGAGGACAGGTTATGGAGTCAGTGGTGAGGGTCGGGAGGGTGCAGGCGGTGCGGAGAGGTTATGGAGTCAGTGGTGAGGGTCGGGCAGGGTGCAGGCGGTGAGGACAGGTTATGGAGTCAGCGGTGAGGGTCGGGCAGGGTGCAGGCGGTGAGGACAGGTTATGGAGTCAGTGGTGAGGGTCGGGCAGGGTGCAGGCGGTGCAGAGAGGTTATGGAGTCAGTGGTGAGGGTCGGGTAGGGTGCAGGGAGGTTATGGAGTCAGTGGTGAGGGTCGGGTAGGGTGCAGGCGGTGAGGACAGGTTATGGAGTCAGTGGTGAGGGTCGGGCAGGGTGCAGGCGGTGCGGAGAGGTTATTGAGTCAGTGGTGAGGGTCGGGCAGGGTGCAGGCGGTGAGGACAGGTTATGGAGTCAGTGGTGAGAGTCGGGCAGGGTGCAGGCGGTGAGGACAGGTTATGGAGTCAGTGGTGAGGGTCGGGCAGGGTGCAGGCGGTAAGGACAGGTTATGGAGTCAGTGGTGAGGGTCGGGCAGGGTGCAGGCGGTGAGGAGAGGTTATGGAGTCAGTGGTGAGAGTCGGGCAGGGTGCAGGCGGTGAGGAGAGGTTATGGAGTCAGTGGTGAGGGTCGGGCAGGGTGCAGGCGTGAGGAGAGGTTATGGAGTCAGCGGTGAGGGTCGGGCAGGGTGTAGGCGGTGAGCACAGGTTATGGAGTCAGCGGTGAGGGTCGGGCAGGGTGTAGGCGGTGAGCACAGGTTATGGAGTCAGTAGTGAGGGTCGGGGAGGGTGCAGGCGGTGAGGACAGGTTATGGAGTCAGCGGTGAGGGTCGGGCAGGGTGCAGGCGGTGAGGAGAGGTTATGGAGTCAGCGGTGAGGGTCGGGCAGGGTGCAGGCGGTGAGGAGTGTATATGACCTGTCAGGGTGCGGGGGTCTCCCGTGCAGAACATTTCGTCACCCCCCCCACACACACACACACACACAATCTAAATTTAGCTTTAAAGCGGCAAAATATGATTAGGAAAAGAGATGTCACTTACAGCGTCCAGCGGCTCCAGGATTTCAATATGCTCCGCCTGAGAGCAACCGACCTGCACACCGGTGACCACTGGGGACCGCACTAAGTTCTGCTCCACCTGCACACCGCTGACCACTGCTGGGGACGGCACTAAGTTCTGCTCCACCTGCACACCGCTGACCACTGCTGGGGACCGCACTAAGTTCTGCTCCACCTGCACACCGCTGACCACTGCCGGGAACGCACTAATTTCTGCTCCACCTGCACACCGCTGACCACTGGGGACCGCACTAAGTTCTGCTCCACCTGCAGACCGCTGAACACTGGGGAACGCACTAAGTTCTGCTCCACCTGCACACCGCTGAGCACTGGGGACCGCACTAAGTTCTGCTCCACCTGCACACTGCTGACCACTGCCGCGGGCCGCACTAAGTTCTGCTCCACCTGCACACTGCTGACCACTGGGAACACACTAAGTTCTGCTCCACCTGCACACCGCTGACCACTGCCGGGGACCGCACTAAGTTCTGCTCCACCTGCACACCGCTGACCACTGGGGACCGCACTAAGTTCTGCTCCACCTGCACACCGCTGACCACTGGGGACCGCACTAAGTTCTGCTCCACCTGCACACCGCTGACCACTGGGGAACGCACTAAGTTCTGCTCCACCTGCACACCGCTGACCACTGGGGAACGCACTAATTTCTGCTCCACCTGCACACCGCTGACCACTGGGGACCGCACTCAAGTTCTGCTCCACCTGCAGACCGCTGAACACTGGGGAACGCACTAAGTTCTGCTCCACCTGCACACCGCTGGCCACTGGGAACGCACTAAGTTCTGCTCCACCTGCAGACCGCTGACCACAGGGGACTGCACTAAGTTCTGCTCCACCTGCAGACCGCTGACCACAGGGACTGCACTAAGTTCTGCTCCACCTGCACACCGTTGACCACTGGGGAACGCACTAAGTTCTGCTCCACCTGCACACTGCTGACCACTGGGGAGCGACTAAGTTCTGCTCCACCTGCACACCGCTGACCACTGGGGACCGCACCAAGTTCTGCTCCACCTGCAGACCGCTGAACACTGGGGAACGCACTAAGTTCTGCTCCACCTGCACACCGCTGAACACTGGGGAACGCACTAAGTTCTGCTCCACCTGCACACCGCTGGCCACTGGGGACTGCACTAAGTTCTGCTCCACCTGCAGACCGCTGACCACAGGGGACTGCACTAAGTTCTGCTCCACCTGCAGACCGCTGACCACAGGGACCGCACTAAGTTCTGCTCCACCTGCACACCGCTGACCACTGGAGACCGCACTAAGTTCTGCTCCACCTGCACACCGCTGACCACTGGGGACCGCACTAAGTTCTGCTCCACCTGCACACTGCTGACCACTGGGGATGGCACTAAGTTCTGCTCCACCTGCACACTGCTGACCACTGCCGGGGGCCGCACTAAGTTCTGCTCCACCTGCACACCGCTGACCACTGCCGGGGACCGCACTAAGTTCTGCTCCACCTGCAGACCTCTGACCACTGCCGGGGGCCCCCCGAGGTTCCGCTCTCTCATCCTCCGTGTCCCGGATCAGTGCGGAGGAGAAGCCGCGTCCATCAGCTCCGAGCCCCGCACACAGCCCGGCTTAAGGCTCCGAGCCGCCGCATGACGTCACATCTCCCGCAGCCACAACAGCGCCACCTCCCGGCTGCCGCGCGCATTACAACGTGGAGGCCGCCGAGACCCCAGTGCTGAGAGACGCCCCGGTGCTGAGAGATGCCCCAGTGCTGAGAAACCCCACTACTGAGAGACCCTACTACTGAGAGACCCCCAGTGCTGAGAGATGCCCCAGTACTGAGAAACCCCACTACTGAGAGACCCTACTACTGAGAGACCCCCAGTGCTGAGAGACCGACCCCCCAGTGCTGAGAGATGCCCCACTACTGTGATCTGTGGATGTCACTGTTATGGGGGATCTGTGGGTGACACTGTTATGGGGGATCTGTGGATGTCACTGTTATGGGGGAGTCAGTGGTGACAGTCGGGAGGTTGCAGTCGATGAGGAAAGGTTATGGAGTCAATCGTGGAGGGTCGCCGGAGGGTGCAGGCGGTTAGGACAGGTTATGGCATGCGGTAAGGGTCGGGCAGGGTGCAGGCGGTGAGGACAGGTTATGGAGTCAGCGGTGAGGGTCGGGCAGGGTGCAGGCGGTGAGGACAGGTTATGGCATAGGCGGTAAGGGTCGGGAGGAGTGCAGGCGGTAAGGACAGGTTATGGAGTCAGTAGTGAGGGTCAGGCAGGGTGCAGGCGGTGAGGACAGGTTATGGAGTCAGTGGTGAGGGTCGGGGAGGGTGCAGGCGGTGAGGACAGGTTATGGAGTCAGTGGTGAGGGTCGGGCAGGGTGCAGGCGGTGAGGATAGGTTATGGAGTCAGCGGTGAGGGTCGGGCAGGGTGCAGCCAGTGAGGACAGGTTATGGAGTCAGTGGTGAGGGTCGGGCAGGGTGCAGGGCGGTGAGGACAGGTTATGGAGTCAGTGGTGAGGAGTCGGGAGGGTGTAGGCGGTGAGGACAGGTTATGGAGTCAGTGTTGAGGTCGGGCAGGAGTGCAGGCGGTGAGGAGAGGTTATGGAGTCAGTGGTGAGGGTCGGGCAGGGTGCAGGCGGTGAGGAGCAGGTTATGGAGTCAGTGGTGAGGGTCGGGCAGAGTGCAGGCGGTGAGGACAGGTTATGGAGTCAGTGGTGAGGGTCGGGCAGGGTGCAGGCGGTGAGGACAGGTTATGAAGTCAGTGGTGAGGGTCGGGCAGGGTGCAGGCGGTGCGGAGAGGTTATTGAGTCAGTGGTGAGGTCGGGCAGGGTGCAGGCGGTGAGGACAGGTTATGGAGTCAGTAGTGAGAGTCGGGCAGGGTGCAGGCGGTGAGGACAGGTTATGGCATCGGCGGTAAGGGTCGGACAGGTGCAGGCGGTGAGGACAGGTTATGGAGTCAGCGGTGAGGAGTCGGGCAGGAGTGCAGGCGGTGAGGACAGGTTATGGAGTCAGTGGTGAGGGTCGGGCAGGGTGCAGGCGGTGAGGAGAGGTTATGGAGTCAGTGGTGAGGGTCGGGCAGGGTGCAGGCGGTGAGGACAGGTTATGAAGTCAGTGGTGAGGAGTCGGGCAGGGTGCAGGCGGTGAGGACAGGTTATGGAGTCAGTGGTGAGGGTCGGTGAGGGTGCAGGCGGTGCGGAGAGTTTATGGAGTCAGTGGTGAGGGTCGGGAGGAGTGCAGGCGGTGAGGACAGGTTATGGAGTCAGTGGTGAGGGTCGGGAGGGTGAAGGCGGTGAGGACAGGTTATGGAGTCAGCGGTGAGGGTCGGGCAGGAGTGCAGGCGGTGAGAGAGGTTATGGAGTCAGTGGTGAGGGTCGGGCAGGGTGCAGGCGGTGAGGACAGGTTATGGAGTCAGTGGTGAGGGTCGGGCAGGAGTGCAGGCGGTGAGACAGGTTATGGAGTCAGTGGTGAGAGTCGGGCAGGGTGCAGGCGGTGCGGACAGGTTATGGAGTCAGTGGTGAGAGTCGGGCAGGAGTGCAGGCGGTGAGGACAGGTTATGGAGTCAGTGGTGAGAGTCGGGCAGGGTGCAGGCGGTGAGGACAGGTTATGGAGTCAGTGGTGAGGGTCGGGCAGGGTGCAGGCGGTGAGGACAGGTTATGGAGTCAGTGGTGAGGGTCGGGCAGGGTGCAGGCCGGTGAGACAGGTTATGGAGTCAGTGGTGAGGGTCGGGCAGGGTGCAGGCGGTGAGGACAGGTTATGGAGTCAGTGGTGAGGGTCGGGCAGGAGTGCAGGCGGTGAGGACAGGTTATGGAGTCAGTGGTGAGGGTCGGGGAGGGTGCAGGCGGTGAGGACAGGTTATGGAGTCAGTCGTGAGGAGTCGGGAGGGTGCAGGCGGTGAGGACAGGTTATGGAGTCAGTGGTGAGGAGTCGGGCAGGAGTGCAGGCGGTGAGGACAGGTTATGGAGTCAGTGGTGAGGGTCGGGCAGGAGTGCAGGCGGTGAGGACAGGTTATGGAGTCAGTAGTGAGGGTCGGGCAGGGTGCAGGTGGTGCAGGGAGGTTATGGAGTCAGTAGTGAGGAGTCGGGAGAGGTGCAGGCGGTGAGGACAGGTTATGGAGTCAGTGGTGAGGGTCGGGCAGGAGTGCAGGCGGTGAGGACAGGTTATGGAGTCAGTGGTGAGGGTCGGGCAGGGTGCAGGCGGTGAGGACAGGTTATGGAGTCAGTGGTGAGGGTCGGGCAGGGTGCAGGCGGTGAGGACAGGTTATGGAGTCAGTGGTGAGGAGTCGGGGAGGGTGCAGGCGGTGCGGACAGGTTATGGAGTCAGTGGTGAGGGTCGGGCAGGGTGCAGGCGGTGAAGACAGGTTATGGAGTCAGTGGTGAGAGTCGAGCAGGAGTGCAGGCGGTGAGGACAGGTTATGGAGTCAGTGGTGAGGGTCGGGCAGGGTGCAGGCGGTGAGGACAGGTTATGGAGTCAGTGGTGAGGGTCGGGCAGGAGTGCAGGCGGTGAGGACAGGTTATGGAGTCAGCGGTGAGGGTCGGGCAGGGTGCAGGCGGTGAGGACAGGTTATGGAGTCAGTGGTGAGAGTCGGGCAGGGTGCAGGCGGTGAGGATAGGTTATGGAGTCAGTGGTGAGGGTCGGGCAGAGTGCAGGCGGTGAGGACAGGTTATGGAGTCAGTGGTGAGGGTCGGGCAGGGTGCAGGCGGTGAGAGGTTATGGAGTCAGTGGTGAGGGTCGGGCAGGGTGCAGGCGGTGAGGACAGGTTATGGAGTCAGTGGTGAGGGTCGGGCAGGGTGCAGGCGGTGAGGACAGGTTATGGAGTCAGTGGTGAGGGTCGGGCAGGGTGCAGGCGGTGAGGAGAGGTTATGGAGTCAGTGGTGAGGGTCGGGCAGGGTGCAGGCGGTGAGGAGAGGTTATGGAGTCAGTGGTGAGAGTCGGGCAGGAGTGCAGGCGGTGAGGACAGGTTATGGAGTCAGTGGTGAGAGTCGGGCAGGGTGCAGGCGGTGAGGACAGGTTATGGAGTCAGTGGTGAGGGTCGGGCAGGGTGCAGGCGGTGAGGACAGGTTATGGAGTCAGTGGTGAGGGTCGGGCAGGGTGCAGGCGGTGAGGACAGGTTATGGAGTCAGTGGTGAGGGTCGGGCAGGGTGCAGGCGGTGAGGACAGGTTATGGAGTCAGTGGTGAGGAGTCGGGCAGGGTGCAGGCGGTGAGGACAGGTTATGGAGTCAGTGGTGAGGGTCGGGCAGGGTGCAGGCGGTGAGGAGAGGTTATGGAGTCAGTGGTGAGGGTCGGGCAGGGTGCAGGCGGTGAGACAGGTTATGGAGTCAGTGGTGAGGGTCGGGCAGAGTGCAGGCGGTGAGGACAGGTTATGGAGTCAGTGGTGAGGGTCGGGGAGGGTGCAGGCGGTGAGGACAGGTTATGGAGTCAGTGGTGAGGGTCGGGCAGGGTGCAGGCGGTGAAGACAGGTTATGGAGTCAGTGGTGAGGGTCGGGCAGGGTGCAGGCGGTGAGGACAGGTTATGGAGTCAGTGGTGAGGGTCGGGAGGGTGCAGGCGGTGAGGACAGGTTATGGAGTCAGTGGTGAGGGTCGGGCAGGGTGCAGGCGGTGAAGACAGGTTATGGAGTCAGTGGTGAGGGTCGGGCAGGGTGCAGGCGGTGAGGACAGGTTATGGAGTCAGTGGTGAGGGTCGGGGAGGGTGCAGGCGGTGAGGACAGGTTATGGAGTCAGTGGTGAGAGTCGGGCAGGGGTGCAGGCGGTGAGGAGAGGTTATGGAGTCAGTGGTGAGGGTCGGGCAGGGTGCAGGCGGTGAGGAGAGGTTATGGAGTCAGTGGTGAGGGTCGGGCAGGGTGCAGGCGGTGAGGACAGGTTATGGAGTCAGTGGTGAGGGTCGGGCAGGGTGCAGGCGGTGAGAGAGGTTATGGAGTCAGTGGTGAGGGTCGGGCAGGGTGCAGGCGGTGAGGACAGGTTATGGAGTCAGTGGTGAGAGTCGGGCAGGGTGCAGGCGGTGAGGACAGGTTATGGAGTCAGTGGTGAGGGTCGGGCAGGGTGCAGGCGGTGAGGACAGGTTATGGAGTCAGTGGTGAGGGTCGGGCAGGGTGCAGGCGGTGAGGAGAGGTTATGGAGTCAGTGGTGAGGGTCGGGCAGGGTGCAGGCGGTGAGGAGAGGTTATGGAGTCAGTGGTGAGGGTCGGGCAGGGTGCAGGCGGTGAGGACAGGTTATGGAGTCAGCGGTGAGGGTCGGGCAGGGTGCAGGCGGTGAGGACAGGTTATGGAGTCAGTGGTGAGGGTCGGGAGGGTGCAGGCGGTGAGGACAGGTTATGGAGTCAGTGGTGAGGGTCGGGCAGGGTGCAGGCGGTGCGGAGAGGTTATGGAGTCAGTGGTGAGGGTCGGGCAGGGTGCAGGCGGTGAGGACAGGTTATGGAGTCAGCGGTGAGGGTCGGGCAGGGTGCAGGCGGTGAGGACAGGTTATGGAGTCAGTGGTGAGGGTCGGGCAGGGTGCAGGCGGTGCGGAGAGGTTATGGAGTCAGTGGTGAGGGTCGGGCAGGGTGCAGGGGAGGTTATGGAGTCAGTGGTGAGGGTCGGGTAGGGTGCAGGCGGTGAGGACAGGTTATGGAGTCAGTGGTGAGGGTCGGGCAGGGTGCAGGCGGTGCGGAGAGGTTATGTGAGTCAGTGGTGAGGGTCGGGCAGGGTGCAGGCGGTGAGGACAGGTTATGGAGTCAGTGGTGAGAGTCGGGCAGGGTGCAGGCGGTGAGGACAGGTTATGGAGTCAGTGGTGAGGGTCGGGCAGGGTGCAGGCGGTGAGGACAGGTTATGGAGTCAGTGGTGAGGGTCGGGCAGGGTGCAGGCGGTGAGGAGAGGTTATGGAGTCAGTGGTGAGGGTCGGGCAGGGTGCAGGCGGTGAGGAGAGGTTATGGAGTCAGTGGTGAGGAGTCGGGCAGGGTGCAGGCGGTGAGGACAGGTTATGGAGTCAGCGGTGAGGGTCGGGCAGGGTGCAGGCGGTGAGCACAGGTTATGGAGTCAGTGGTGAGGGTCGGGCAGGGTGCAGGCGGTGAGGACAGGTTATGGAGTCAGTGGTGAGGGTCGGGCAGGGTGCAGGCGGTGAGGACGAGGTTATGGAGTCAGCGGTGAGGGTCGGGCAGGGTGCAGGCGGTGAGGAGAGGTTATGGAGTCAGCGGTGAGGGTCGGGCAGGGTGCAGGCGGTGAGGAGTGTATATGACCTGTCAGGGTGCGGGGTCTCCCGTGCAGAACATTCACGTCACCCCACACACACACACACAATCTAAATTTAGCTTTAAAGCGGCAAAATATGATTAGGAAAGAGATGTCACTTACAGCGTCCAGCGGCTCCAGGATTTCAATATGCTCCGCCTGAGAGCAACCGACCTGCACACCGGTGACCACTGGGGACCGCACTAAGTTCTGCTCCACCTGCACACCGCTGACCACTGCTGGGACCGCACTAAGTTCTGCTCCACCTGCACACCGCTGACCACTGCTGGGGACGGCACTAAGTTCTGCTCCACCTGCACACCGCTGACCACTGCCGGGGACCGCACTAATTTCTGCTCCACCTGCACACCGCTGACCACTGGGGACCGCACAAGTTCTGCTCCACCTGCAGACCGCTGAACACTGGGGAACGCACTAAGTTCTGCTCCACCTGCACACCGCTGAGCACTGGGGACCGCACTAAGTTCTGCTCCACCTGCACACTGCTGACCACTGCCGCGGGCCGCACTAAGTTCTGCTCCACCTGCACACTGCTGACCACTGGGAACACACTAAGTTCTGCTCCACCTGCACACCGCTGACCACTGCCGGGGACCGCACTAAGTTCTGCTCCACCTGCACACCGCTGACCACTGGGGACCGCACTAAGTTCTGCTCCACCTGCACACCGCTGACCACTGGGGACCGCACTAAGTTCTGCTCCACCTGCACACCGCTGACCACTGGGGAACGCACTAAGTTCTGCTCCACCTGCACACCGTGACCACTGGGAACGCACTAATTTCTGCTCCACCTGCACACCGCTGACCACTGGGGACCGCACTCAAGTTCTGCTCCACCTGCAGACCGCTGAACACTGGGGAACGCACTAAGTTCTGCTCCACCTGCACACCGCTGGCCACTGGGAACGCACTAAGTTCTGCTCCACCTGCAGACCGCTGACCACAGGGGACTGCACTAAGTTCTGCTCCACCTGCAGACCGCTGACCACAGGGACTGCACTAAGTTCTGCTCCACCTGCACACCGTTGACCACTGGGGAACGCACTAAGTTCTGCTCCACCTGCACACTGCTGACCACTGGGAGCACTAAGTTCTGCTCCACCTGCACACCGCTGACCACTGGGGACCGCACCAAGTTCTGCTCCACCTGCAGACCGCTGAACACTGGGGACGCACTAAGTTCTGCTCCACCTGCACACCGCTGAACACTGGGGAACGCAATAAGTTCTGCTCCACCTGCACACCGCTGGCCACTGGGGACGCACTAAGTTCTGCTCCACCTGCAGACCGCTGACCACAGGGGACTGCACTAAGTTCTGCTCCACCTGCAGACCGCTGACCACAGGGGACTGCACTAAGTTCTGCTCCACCTGCACACCGCTGACCACTGGAGACCGCACTAAGTTCTGCTCCACCTGCACACCGCTGACCACTGGGGACCGCACTAAGTTCTGCTCCACCTGCACACTGCTGACCACTGGGGATGGCACTAAGTTCTGCTCCACCTGCACACTGCTGACCACTGCCGGGGGCCGCACTAAGTTCTGCTCCACCTGCACACCGCTGACCACTGCCGGGGACCGCACTAAGTTCTGCTCCACCTGCAGACCTCTGACCACTGCCGGGGGCCCCCGAGTTCCGCTCTCTCATCCTCCGTGTCCCGGATCAGTGCGGAGGAGAAGCCGCGTCCATCAGCTCCGAGCCCGCACACAGCCCGGCTTAAGGCTCCGAGCCGCCGCATGACGTCACATCTCCCGCAGCCACAACAGCGCCACCTCCCGGCTGCCGCGCGCATTACAACGTGGAGGCCGCCGAGACCCCAGTGCTGAGAGACGCCCCGGTGCTGAGAGATGCCCCAGTGCTGAGAAACCCCACTACTGAGAGACCCTACTACTGAGAGACCCCAGTGCTGAGAGATGCCCCAGTGCTGAGAACCCCACTACTGAGAGACCCTACTACTGAGAGACCCCCAGTGCTGAGAGACCGACCCCAGTGCTGAGAGATGCCCCACTACTGTGATCTGTGGATGTCACTGTTATGGGGGATCTGTGGGTGACACTATTATGGGGATCTGTGGATGTCACTGTTATGGGGATCTGTGGATGTCACTGTTATGGGGGCACTGTGGATGTCACTGTTATGGGGGCGCTGTGGATGTCACTGTTATGGGGATCTGTGGATGTCACTGTTATGAGTGGATCTGTGGATGACACTGTTATAGAGGATCTGTGGATGTCACTGTTATGAGGGATCTGTGGATGACACTGTTATGGGGATCTGTGGATGTCACTGTTATGGTGGATCTATGGATGACACTGTTATTGGGGATCTGTGGATGTCACTGTTATGGTGGATCTGTGGATGACACTGTTATGGGGATCTGTGGATGTCACTGTTATGAGGGCACTGTGGATGTCACTGTTATAGGGGATCTGTGGATGACACTGTTATAGGGGATCTGTGGATGTCACTGTTATGGGGGATCTGTGGGTGACACTATTATGGGGGATCTGTGGATGTCACTGTTATGGGGGATCTGTGGATGTCACTGTTATGGGGGCACTGTGGATGTCACTGTTATGGGGGCGCTGTGGATGTCACTGTTATGGGGGCGCTGTGGATGTCACTGTTATGGGGGATCTGTGGATGTCACTGTTATGGTGGATCTGTGGATGACACTGTTATGGGGGATCTGTGGATGACACTGTTATGGGGGATCTGTGGATGTCACTGTTATGGCGGATCTGTGGAGGTCACTGTTATGGGGACGCTGTGGATGTCACTGTTATGGGGGATTTGTGGAGGTCACTGTTATGGGGGATCTGTGGATGACACACTGTTATTGGGGATCTGTGGATGGCACTGTTATGGGGATCTGTGGATGTCACTGTTATGGGGGATCTGTGGATGTCACTGTTATGGGGGATCTGTGGATGACACTGTTATGGGGACACTGTGGATGTCACTGTTATAGGGGATCTGTGGATGTCACTGTTATGGGGATCTGTGGATGACACTGTTATGGGGATCTGTGGATGACACTGTTATGGGGGATCTGTGGATGACACTGTTATGAGGGATCTGTGGATGTCACTGTTATGGGAGGATCTGTGGATGACACTGTTATGGGGGATCTGTGGAGGACACTGTTATGGGAGATCTGTGGATGTCACTGTTATGGGGATCTGTGGATGTCACTGTTATGGGGATCTGTGGATACACACTGTTATGAGGCGCTGTGGATGACACTGTTATGGGGATCTGTGGATACGCACTGTTATAGAGGCGCTGTGGATGTCACTGTTATAGGGATCTGTGGATACGCACTGTTATAGGGGATCTGTGGATGTCACTGTTATGGGGATCTGTGGAGGTCACTGTTATGGGGATCTGTGGATGACACTGTTATGGGGATCTGTAGGTGACACTATTATAGGGGATCTGTGGATGTCACTGTTATGGGAGATCTGTGGGTGACACTATTATAGGGGATCTGTGGATGTCTACTGTTATAGGGGATCTGTGGATGAAACTGTTATGGGGGCATCTGTGGAGGTCACTGTTATAGGGGATCTGTGGACGACACTGTTATGAGGGGATCTGTGGGTGACACTGTTATGGGGATCTGTGGATGTCACTGTTATGGAGGATCTGTGGACGTCACTGTTATGGAGGATCTGTGGATGACACTGTTATGGGGATCTGTGGATGACACTGTTATGAGGGATCTGTGGATGTCACTGTTATGTGGGATCTGTGGATGACACTGTTATAGAGATCTGTGGAGAGACACTGTTATGGGAGATCTGTGAGATGATCACTGTTATGAGAGATCTATGGATGACACTGTTATGAGAGATCTATGGATGAACACTATTATAGAGATCTGTGGATGACACTGTTATAGAGATCTGTAGATGAACACTGTTATAGAGATCTGTGAATGTCACTGTTATGAGAGATCTGTGGATGACACTGTTATGAGAGATCTGTGGATGACACTGTTATGGGAGATCTGTGGATGACACTGTTATAGGAGATCTGTGGATGTCACTGTTATAGAGGATCTGTGGATGACACTGTTATAGAGGATCTGTAGATGACACTGTTATAGAGGATCTGTGGATGTCACTGTTATAGAGATCTGTGGATAGTCACTGTTATAGAGATCTGTGGATGACACTGTTATAGGAGATCTGTGGATGACACTGTTATGGGAGATCTGTGGATGACACTGTTATGGGGATCTGTAGATGATCACTGTTATGAGAGGATCTGTGGATGACACTGTTATGGAGGATCTGTGGATGACACTGTTATAGGAGATCTGTAGATGGTCACTATTATAGAGGATCTGTGGATGACACTGTTATGGAGGGATCTGTGGATGACACTGTTATGGAGGATCTGTGGAGTGACACTGTTATAGAGATCTGTGGATGACACTGTTATGAGGGATCTGTGGATGACACTGTTATGAGAGGATCTGTGGATGACACTGTTATAGAGGATCTGTGGATGACACTGTTATGGGGGATCTGTGGATGTCACTGTTATGGGGATCTGTGGATGACACTGTTATGGGGATCTGTGGATGTCACTGTTATGGTGGATCTGTGGATGTCACTGTTATGGGGGCACTGTGGATGTCACTGTTATGGGGATCTGTGGATGTCACTGTTATGGGGGATCTGTGGATGTCACTGTTATGGTGGATCTGTGGATGTCACTGTTATGGGGGCACTGTGGATGACACTGTTATGGGGGATCTGTGGATGTCACTGTTATGGTGGATCTGTGGATGTCACTGTTATGGGGGCATCTGTGGATGACACTGTTATGGGGGATCTGTGGATGTCACTGTTATGGGGATCTGTGGATGACACTGTTATGGGGACACTGTGGATGTCACTGTTATGGGGACATCTGTGGATGTCACTGTTATGGGGGATCTGTGGATGTCACTGTTATGAGGGATCTGTGGATGTCACTGTTATGGGGGATCTGTGAGATGTCACTGTTATAGGGGATCTGTGGATGTCACTGTTATAGAGGGATCTGTGGATGTCACTGTTATGGGGGATCTGTGGATGACACTGTTATAGGGGATCTGTGGATGTCACTGTTATAGGGAGGATCTGTGGATGTCACTGTTATAGGGATCTGTGGATGACACTGTTATAGAGATCTGTGGATGATCACTGTTATGGGAGATCTGTGGATGTCACTGTTATAGAGGATCTGTGGATGACACTGTTATAGGAGATCTGTAGATGTACACTGTTATAGGGGATCTGTGGATGATCACTGTTATAGGAGGATCTGTGGATGACACTGTTATAGAGATCTGTGGATGACACTGTTATAGAGATCTATGGATGATCACTGTTATAGAGGATCTGTGGATGACACTGTTATAGAGGATCTGTAGATGACACTGTTATAGAGATCTGTGGATGACACTGTTATGAGGAGATCTGTGAATGTCACTGTTATAGAGGATCTGTGGATGTCACTGTTATAGAGATCTGTGGATGACACTGTTATAGGGGATCTGTGGATGATCACTGTTATAGAGAGATCTGTGGATGTCACTGTTATGGGAGATCTGTGGATGTCACTATTATAGGGATCTGTGAGATGATCACTGTTATGAGAGATCTGTGGATGTCACTGTTATAGAGGATCTGTGGATGACACTGTTATGAGGGATCTGTGGATGACACTGTTATAGGAGATCTGTGGATGACACTGTTATAGGGAGCATCTGTGGATGATCACTGTTATGGAGGATCTGTGGATGTCACTGTTATGGGAGATCTGTGGATGTGACACTGTTATAGAGGATCTGTGGATGACACTGTTATGAGAGATCTGTGGATGTCACTGTTATAGAGGGCATCTGTGGATGATCACTGTTATGGGGATCTGTGGATGTCACTGTTATGGGGATCTGTGGATGTCACTGTTATAGAGGATCTGTGGATGATCACTGTTATGGAGATCTGTGGATGACACTGTTATAGGAGATCTGTGGATGTCACTGTTATGGAGGCATCTGTGGATGACACTGTTATGGGGGATCTGTGGATGTCACTGTTATAGGAGATCTGTGGATGACACTGTTATAGAGGATCTGTGGATGATCACTGTTATAGGAGATCTGTGGATGTCACTGTTATAGAGATCTGTGGATGACACTGTTATAGGGAGATCTGTGGATGACACTGTTATGAGAGATCTGTGGATGACACTGTTATAGAGGATCTATGGATGGCTCACTATTATAGAGATCTATGGATGACACTGTTATGGAGGATCTGTGAGATGACACTGTTATAGAGATCTGTGGATGATCACTGTTATGGAGAGATCTGTGGATGTCACTGTTATAGAGGATCTGTGGATGTCACTGTTATGAGGGATCTGTGGATGACACTGTTATGGAGGGATCTGTGGATGACTCACTGTTATGGAGGATCTGTGTAGGTCACTGTTATGAGGGATCTGTGGATGTCACTGTTATGAGGGATCTGTGGATGACACTGTTATGGGGGATCTGTGGATGTCACTATTGTGAGAGCATCTGTGAATGTCACTATTATGGGGATCTGTGGATAGTACACTGTTATAGGGGATCTGGGGATGTCACTGTTATGGGAGATCTGTGGATGTCACTGTTATGAGAGATCTGTAGATGACACTGTTATAGAGATCTGTAGATGACACTGTTATAGAGGATCTGTAGATGTCACTGTTATAGAGAGCACTGTGGATGTCACTATTATAGAGAATCTATGAGATGTCACTATTATAGAGATCTGTGGATGACACTGTTATAGAGATCTGTGAATGACACTGTTATGAGAGATCTGTAGAATGTCACTGTTATAGAGGATCTGTGGATGTCACTATTATAGAGATCTGTGGAGGTCACTGTTATGGAGGATCTGTGGATGCCACTATTATAGAGATCTGTAGATGATGTCACTGTTATAGAGGATCTGTGGATGACACTGTTATAGAGATCTGTGAATGTCACTTTATGGGAGCATCTGTGGGTGACACTATTATGGAGGATCTGTGGATGTCACTGTTATGGGGATCTGTGGATGACACTGTTATAGAGGATCTGTGGATGGTCACTGTTATGAGTGGATCTGTGGATGTCACTGTTATGGGGGATCTGTGGATGACACTGTTATGGTGGATCTGTGGATGGCACTGTTATGAGAGATCTGTGGATGTCACTGTTATGAGGGAGATCTGTGGATGGCACTGTTATGGAGGATCTGTGGATGTCACTGTTATAGAGGATCTATGGATGCCACTGTTATGAGAGGATCTGTGGATGTCACTGTTATGGAGGATCTGTGGATGTCACTGTTATGAGAGATCTGTGGATGTCACTGTTATAGGGATCTGTGAGATGTCACTGTTATAGAGGATCTGTAGATGTCACTGTTATAGAGATCTGTGGATATGCACTGTTATAGAGGCGCTGTGGATGACACTGTTATGGGGGATCTGTGAGATACGCACACTGTTATGGGAGCAGCTGTGGATGTCACTGTTATAGGGGATCTGTGGATATCACTGTTATGGGGCGCTGTGGATGTCACTGTTATGGGAGATCTGTGGAGGTCACTGTTATGAGGGATCTGTGGATGTCACTGTTATAGGAGGATCTGTGGATGACACTGTTATGGGAGATCTGTGGGTGACACTATTATAGGGGATCTGTGGATGATACACTGTTATAGGGATCTGTGGATGATCACTATTATGGAGGATCTGTAGATGACACACTGTTATTGGGAGATCTGTGGATGGCACTGTTATAGGGAGATCTGTGGATGTCACTGTTATGGAGGATCTGTGGATGTCACTGTTATGGGAGATCTGTGGATGACACTGTTATGAGAGACACTGTGGATGTCACTGTTATGAGAGATCTGTGAGATGTCACTGTTATAGGAGATCTGTGGATGACACTGTTATAGAGATCTGTGGATGACACTGTTATGGGGGATCTGTGAGATGACACTGTTATGGGAGATCTGTGGATGTCACTGTTATAGGGAGATCTGTAGATGACACTGTTATAGAGGATCTGTGGATGACACTGTTATAGAGGATCTGTGGAGTGTCACTGTTATAGGGGATCTGTGGATGTCACTGTTATGAGGGATCTGTGGATGACACTGTTATAGGGGCACTGTGGATGACACTGTTATAGAGGATCTGTGGATGTCACTGTTATAGGAGATCTGTGGATGTCACTGTTATAGAGATCTGTGAGATGACTCACTGTTATAGAGCGATCTGTGGATGTCACTGTTATAGAGGATCTGTAGATGTCACTGTTATAGAGATCTGTGAATGTCACTGTTATAGAGATCTGTAGATGACACTGTTATGGAGGATCTGTGGGTGACACTGTTATGAGAGATCTGTGGATGATCACTGTTATAGAGGATCTGTAGATGACACTGTTATGAGAGATCTGTGGATGTCACTGTTATGAGGAGATCTGTGGATGACACTGTTATAGAGGATCTGTGGATGTCACTGTTATAGAGGATCTGTGGATGACACTGTTATAGAGGGATCTGTAGATGTCACTGTTATGAGGGATCTGTGGATGTCACTGTTATAGAGGATCTGTAGATGTCACTATTATGGAGATCTGTGGATGTCACTGTTATAGAGGATCTGTGAATGTCACTGTTATAGAGATCTGTAGATGTCACTGTTATAGGAGATCTGTGGATGACACTGTTATAGGGATCTGTGGATGTCACTGTTATAGAGGATCTGTGAGATGACACTGTTATAGGGATCTGTGGATGTCACTGTTATAGAGATCTGTAGATGTCACTGTTATGAGAGATCTGTGAGATGTCACTGTTATGAGAGATCTGTGGATGTCACTGTTATAGAGGATCTGTGAGATGTCACTGTTATAGAGATCTGTAGATGTCACTATTATAGGAGATCTGTGGATGACACTGTTATAGAGATCTGTAGATGTCACTGTTATAGAGGAGATCTGTGGATGTCACTGTTATAGAGGATCTGTAGATGGCACTGTTATAGAGGATCTGTGGATGACACTGTTATAGGAGATCTGTAGATGATCACTATTATAGAGATCTGTAGATGATCACTGTTATAGGAGATCTGTGGATGTCACTATTATAGAGATCTGTAGATGTCACTGTTATAGGAGATCTGTAGATAGTCACTGTTATAGAGGATCTGTAGATGTCACTATTATGAGAGCATCTGTAGATGATCACTATTATAGAGATCTGTAGATGTCACTGTTATAGAGATCTGTAGATGACACTATTATAGAGATCTGTGAATGTCACTGTTATAGAGATCTGTAGATGTCACTATTATAGAGATCTGTAGATGTCACTGTTATAGAGATCTGTAGATGTCACTGTTATAGAGATCTGTGAATGACACTGTTATAGAGATCTGTGAGATGTCACTGTTATGGAGATCTATGGATGCCACTGTTATAGGGAGATCTGTAGATGATCACTGTTATGAGAGATCTGTGAGATGTCACTGTTATAGGAGATCTGTGGATGTCACTGTTATAGCGGATCTGTAGATGTCACTGTTATAGAGATCTGTAGATGACACTGTTATAGGAGATCTGTAGATGACACTGTTATAGAGGCACTGTGGATGTCACTGTTATAGAGGATCTGTGGATGTCACTATTATAGAGATCTGTAGATGACACACTGTTATGGAGGATCTGTGGATAGCACTGTTATAGAGGATCTGTGGATGTCACTGTTATGGAGAGTCTGTGGATGTCACTGTTATAGAGATCTGTGGATGACACTGTTATAGAGACACTGTGGATGTCACTGTTATAGAGATCTGTGGATGTCACTGTTATGGGGGATCTGTGGATGACACTGTTATGAGGAGATCTGTGGATGTCACTGTTATAGAGGATCTGTGGATGACACTGTTATGAGAGATCTGTGGATGTCACTGTTATAGGGAGGATCTGTGGATGACACTGTTATAGGGGATCTGTGGAGGACACTGTTATGGGGATCTGTGAGAGTCACTGTTATAGAGATCTGTGGATGTCACTGTTATGAGAGGATCTGTGAATGCACTTGCACTGTTATGGAGAGCTGTAGATGACACTGTTATAGAGATCTGTAGATAGTCACTGTTATGGAGGAGCTGTGGATGTCACTGTTATAGGGATCTGTGGATGCGCACTGTTATGGGGGCACTGTGGATGTCTCTGTTATGAGAGATCTGTGGATGTCACTGTTATAGGAGATCTGTGAGATGTCACTGTTATAGAGATCTGTGGATGTCACTGTTATGGAGGATCTGTGGATGACACTGTTATGAGGGCATCTGTGGATGACACTATTATGAGGGCATCTGTGGATGTCACTGTTATAGGGGATCTGTGGGTGATCACTATTATGGGGATCTGTGGATGTCTCTGTTATAGGGGATCTGTGGAGAAACTGTTATGGGAGATCTGTGGATGTCACTGTTATGGGGATCTGTGGATGACACTGTTATGGGAGTATCTGTGGATGTCACTGTTATGAGGGATCTGTGGATGTCACTGTTATGAGGGCACTGTGGATGTCACTGTTATGGAGATCTGTGGATGACACTGTTATGGGGATCTGTGAGATGTCACTGTTATAGAGGATCTGTGGATGTCACTGTTATAGAGGGATCTGTGGATGACACTGTTATGAGGGATCTGTGGATGTCACTGTTATGAGGGATCTGTGGATGACACTGTTATAGAGATCTGTGGATGTCACTGTTATGAGGGATCTGTGGATGACACTGTTATAGAGGGCATCTGTGGATGTCACTGTTATGAGAGATCTGTGGATGTCACTGTTATAGGAGATCTGTAGATGTCACTGTTATAGAGATCTGTAGATGTCACTGTTATGGAGAGATCTGTGGATGTCACTGTTATAGAGATCTGTGGATGACACTGTTATGGAGAATCTGTAGATGTCACTGTTATGGGGATCTGTAGATGTCACTGTTATGGGAGCATCTGTGGATGTCACTGTTATAGAGGATCTGTGGATGATCACTGTTATAGAGGATCTGTGGATGACACTGTTATAGAGATCTGTGGATGTCACTGTTATAGAGGATCTGTAGATGTCACTGTTATGAGGGATCTGTGGATGACACTGTTATAGAGAGCACTGTAGATGACACTGTTATAGAGGATCTGTGGATGACACTGTTATAGAGGATCTGTGGATGACACTGTTATAGAGATCTGTGGATGTCACTGTTATAGAGATCTGTAGATGTCACTGTTATAGAGATCTGTGAGATGTCACTGTTATAGAGGCATCTGTGGATGTCACTGTTATGGAGAGATCTGTGAATGTCACTGTTATAGAGGATCTGTAGATGTCACTGTTATAGGGGATCTGTGGATGATCACTGTTATGGAGAGATCTGTGGATGATCACTGTTATAGGGATCTGTAGATGTCACTGTTATAGAGGATCTGTGGATGTCACTGTTATGAGAGATCTGTGGATGACACTGTTATGAGAGATCTGTGGATGTCACTGTTATAGAGGATCTGTAGATGTCACTGTTATAGAGATCTGTGAGATGTCACTGTTATGAGAGATCTGTGGATGTCACTGTTATAGAGGATCTGTGGATGACACTGTTATAGGAGATCTGTGGATGTCACTGTTATGAGAGATCTGTGGATGTCACTGTTATGAGGGATCTGTGGATGTCACTGTTATAGAGGATCTGTGGATGTCACTGTTATAGAGGATCTGTGGATGTCACTGTTATAGAGGGATCTGTGGATGTCACTGTTATAGAGAGATCTGTGGATGTCACTGTTATGAGAGATCTGTGGATGTCACTGTTATAGGGGATCTGTGGATGTCACTGTTATGGGGATCTGTGGATGTCACTGTTATGAGAGATCTGTGGATGTCACTGTTATAGGAGATCTGTGGATGTCACTGTTATAGAGGATCTGTGGATGTCACTGTTATAGGAGATCTGTGGATGTCACTGTTATAGGGATCTGTGGATGTCACTGTTATGAGGAGATCTGTGGATGTCACTGTTATAGAGATCTGTGGATGTCACTGTTATGGAGATCTGTGGATGTCACTGTTATGGAGGATCTGTGGATGTCACTGTTATAGGAGATCTGTGGATGATCACTGTTATAGGAGATCTGTGGATGTCACTGTTATGAGAGATCTGTGGATGTCACTGTTATGAGAGATCTGTGGATGTCACTGTTATGAGAGATCTGTAGATGTCACTGTTATAGAGATCTGTGGATGACACTGTTATAGAGGATCTGTGGATGTCACTGTTATAGAGGATCTGTGGATGTCACTGTTATGGAGGATCTGTGGATGTCACTGTTATGAGGGCGCTGTGGATGTCACTGTTATAGAGATCTGTAGATGTCACTGTTATGAGGGATCTGTGGATGTCACTGTTATAGGGGATCTGTGGATGTCACTGTTATGGAGATCTGTGGATGACACTGTTATAGAGGGATCTGTGGATGTCACTGTTATGGGAGGATCTGTGGATGTCACTGTTATGGAGGATCTGTGGATGTCACTGTTATAGGGGATCTGTGGATGTCACTGTTATGGGGATCTGTGGATGACACTGTTATGGGAGATCTGTGGATGTCACTGTTATGGGGATCTGTGGATGTCACTGTTATGGGGGATCTGTGGATGTCACTGTTATGGGGGATCTGTGGATGTCACTGTTATGGGGATCTGTGGATGTCACTGTTATGAGGGATCTGTGGATGTCACTGTTATAGGAGATCTGTGGATGTCACTGTTATGGGGATCTGTGGATGTCACTGTTATGGGGATCTGTGGATGACACTGTTATGGGGGATCTGTGGATGTCACTGTTATGGGGGATCTGTGGATGTCACTGTTATGGGGATCTGTGGATGTCACTGTTATGGGGATCTGTGGATGTCACTGTTATGGGGCATCTGTGGATGTCACTGTTATGGGGGATCTGTGGATGTCACTGTTATGGGGGATCTGTGGATGTCACTGTTATGGGGGATCTGTGGATGTCACTGTTATGGGGGCATCTGTGGATGTCACTGTTATGGGGATCTGTGGATGTCACTGTTATGGGGGCACTGTGGATGTCACTGTTATGGGGATCTGTGGATGTCACTGTTATGGGGATCTGTGGATGACACTGTTATGGGGATCTGTGGATGTCACTGTTATGGGGATCTGTGGATGACACTGTTATGGGGGATCTGTGGATGTCACTGTTATGGGGGATCTGTGGATGTCACTGTTATGGGGGATCTGTGGATGTCACTGTTATGGGGGCATCTGTGGATGATCACTGTTATGGGGGATCTGTGGATGTCACTGTTATGGGGGCGCTGTGGATGTCACTGTTATGGGGATCTGTGGATGTCACTGTTATGGAGGATCTGTGGATGTCACTGTTATGGGGATCTGTGGATGTCACTGTTATAGGGGATCTGTGGATGACACTGTTATAGGGGATCTGTGGATGTCACTGTTATGGGGGATCTGTGGATGTCACTGTTATGGAGGCATCTGTGGATGTCACTGTTATAGAGGGATCTGTGGATGTCACTGTTATGGAGGATCTGTGGATGTACACTGTTATGAGGGATCTGTGGATGTCACTGTTATGGGGGATCTGTGGATGACACTGTTATGGGGGATCTGTGGATGTCACTGTTATGGGGATCTGTGGATGTCACTGTTATGGGGATCTGTGGATGTCACTGTTATGGGGGATCTGTGGATGTCACTGTTATGGAGGATCTGTGGATGTCACTGTTATGGGGCATCTGTGGATGACACTGTTATGGGGGATCTGTGGATGTCACTGTTATGGGGATCTGTGGATGTCACTGTTATGGGGATCTGTGGATGACACTGTTATGGGGATCTGTGGATGACACTGTTATGGGGATCTGTGGATGACACTGTTATGGGGGATCTGTGGATGTCACTGTTATGAGGGATCTGTGGATGTCACTGTTATGGGGATCTGTGGATGTCACTGTTATGGGGCACTGTGGATGTCACTGTTATGGAGGCATCTGTGGATGTCACTGTTATGGGGATCTGTGGATGTCACTGTTATGGGGATCTGTGGATGTCACTGTTATGGGGATCTGTGGATGTCACTGTTATGGGGGATCTGTGGATGTCACTGTTATGGGGGATCTGTGGATGTCACTGTTATGGGAGATCTGTGGATGTCACTGTTATGGGGGATCTGTGGATGTCACTGTTATGGGGGATCTGTGGATGTCACTGTTATGGAGGATCTGTGGATGTCACTGTTATAGGGATCTGTGGATGTCACTGTTATGGAGGATCTGTGGATGTCACTGTTATGGGGATCTGTGGATGTCACTGTTATAGAGGATCTGTGGATGTCACTGTTATGGAGGATCTGTGGATGTCACTGTTATGGGGGATCTGTGGATGTCACTGTTATGGGGCATCTGTGGATGTCACTGTTATGGGGATCTGTGGATGTCACTGTTATGGGGATCTGTGGATGTCACTGTTATGGGAGATCTGTGGATGTCACTGTTATGGGGGATCTGTGGATGACACTGTTATGGGGAGTCTGTGGATGACACTGTTATGGGGGATCTGTGGATGTCACTGTTATGGGGGATCTGTGGATGTCACTGTTATGGGGGATCTGTGGATGTCACTGTTATGGGGGATCTGTGGATGTCACTGTTATGGGGGATCTGTGGATGTCACTGTTATGGGGGCATCTGTGGATGTCACTGTTATGGGGGATCTGTGGATGTCACTGTTATGGGGGATCTGTGGATGATCACTGTTATGGGGGATCTGTGGATGTCACTGTTATGGGGGATCTGTGGATGTCACTGTTATGGGGGATCTGTGGATGTCACTGTTATGGGGGATCTGTGGATGACACTGTTATGGGGGCATCTGTGGATGTCACTGTTATGGGGGCATCTGTGGATGTCACTGTTATGGGGAGATCTGTGGATGTCACTGTTATGGGGGATCTGTGGATGTCACTGTTATGGGGGATCTGTGGATGATCACTGTTATGGGGGATCTGTGGATGTCACTGTTATGGGGGATCTGTGGATGTCACTGTTATGGGGGATCTGTGGATGTCACTGTTATGGAGGCATCTGTGGATGTCACTGTTATGGGGGATCTGTGGATGTCACTGTTATGGGGAATCTGTGGATGTCACTGTTATGGGGATCTGTGGATGACACTGTTATGGGGCACTGTGGATGTCACTGTTATGGGGGCATCTGTGGATGTCACTGTTATGGGGGATCTGTGGATGTCACTGTTATGGGGGATCTGTGGATGTCACTGTTATGGGGGATCTGTGGATGACACTGTTATGGGGGATCTGTGGATGACACTGTTATGGAGGATCTGTGGATGTCACTGTTATGGGGGATCTGTGGATGTCACTGTTATGGAGGCATCTGTGGATGTCACTGTTATGGGGGATCTGTGGATGTCACTGTTATGGGGCGCTGTGGATGTCACTGTTATGGGGCACTGTGGATGATCACTGTTATGGGGATCTGTGGATGTCACTGTTATGGGAGATCTGTGGATGACACTGTTATGGGGGATCTGTGGATGTCACTGTTATGGGGAGATCTGTGGATGGCACTGTTATGGGGATCTGTGGATGTCACTGTTATGGAGGCATCTGTGGATGTCACTGTTATGGAGGCATCTGTGGATGTCACTGTTATGGAGGCACTGTGGATGTCACTGTTATGGGGGCATCTGTGGATGTCACTGTTATGGGGGCATCTGTGGATGTCACTGTTATGGGGGATCTGTGGATGACACTGTTATGGGGGATCTGTGGATGTCACTGTTATGGGGGCATCTGTGGATGTCACTGTTATGGGGACACTGTGGATGACACTGTTATGGGGCATCTGTGGATGTCACTGTTATGGGGGATCTGTGGATGTCACTGTTATGGGGATCTGTGGATGACACTGTTATGGGGGATCTGTGGATGACACTGTTATGGGGGATCTGTGGATGAGGCTGCTATGGGGGATCTGTGGATGTCACTGTTATGGGGCTCTGTGGATGTCAATGTTATGGGGCACTGTGGATATCACTGTTATGAGGTATCTGTGGATATCACTGTTATGGGGTATCTGTGGATGTCACTGTTATGGGGGCGCTGTGGATGTCACTGTTATGGGGGCGCCGTGGATGTCACTGTTATGGGGGATCTGTGGATGTCACTGTTATGGGGGATCTGTGGATGTCACTGTTGTGGGGTGATGTGGATGTCACTGTTATGGGGGATCTGTGGATGTCACTGTTATGGGGAATCTGCGGATGTCACTGTTATGGGAGCACTGTGGATATCACTGTTATGGGGGATCTGCGGATGTCACTGTTATGGCGGATCTGTGGATGTCACTGTTATGGGGGATCTGTGGATTTCACTGTTATGGGGGCACTGTGGATGTCACTGTCATGTTTGCACTGTGGATGTCACTGTTAAGGGGCACTGTGGATGTCACTGTTATGGGGGCACTGTGGATGTCACTGTTATGGGGGATCTGTGGATGTCACTGTTACGGGGGCACTGTGGATGTCACTGTTAAGGGGGCGCTGAAGATGACCCTGTTATTTGGGCGCTGTGGAGGTCACTGTTATGGGGGCCCTGTGGATGGCACTGTTATGGGGGATCTGTGGATGGCACTGTTATGGGGGATCTGTGGATGGCACTGTTATGGGGGCACTGTGGATGACACTGTTATGGGGGCACTGTGGATGTCACTGTTATGGGGGCACTGTGGATGTCACTGTTATGGGGGATCTGTGGATGTCACTGTTATTGGGGATCTGTGGATGTCACTGTTATGGGGGATCTGTGGGTGTCACTGTTATGGGGGGGCTGTGGATGTCAATGTTATGGGGGCACTGTGGATGTCACTGTTATGGGGTATCTGTGGATGACACTTCTTATGGGGGATCTGTGGATGTCACTGTTATGGGGGATCTGTGGGTGTCACTGTTATGGGGGGGCTGTGGATGTCACTGTTATGGAGGCACTGTGGATGACACTGTTATGGGGTATCTGTGGATGACACTGTTATGGGGGATCTGTGGATGTCACTGTTATGGGGGATTTGTGGGTGTCACTGTTATGGGGGGGCTGTGGATGTCACTGTTATGGAGGCACTGTGGATGACACTGTTATGGGGGATCTGTGGATGTCACTGTTATGGGGGAATCTGTGGATGTCACTGTTATGGGGGATCTGTGGATGTCACTGTTATGGGGGCACTGTGGATGTCACTGTCATGTTTGCACTGTGGATGTCACTGTAATGGGGGCACTGTGGATGTCACTGTTATGGGGGATCTGTAGATATCACTGTTATGGGGGATCTGTGGATGACATTGTTATGGGGGATCTGTGGATGACACTGTTATGGAGGATCTGTGGATGAGGCTGCTATGGGGGATCTGTGGATGTCACTGTTATGGGGCTCTGTGGATGTCACTGTTATGTGGTATCTGTGGATGTCACTGTTATGGGGCGCTGTGGATGTCACTGTTATGGGGATCTGTGGATGTCACTGTTATGGGGCGCTGTGGATGTCACTGTTATGGGGCGCCGTGGATGTCACTGTTATGGGGGATCTGTGGATGTCACTGTTATGGGGGATCTGTGGATGTCACTGTTGTGGGGTGATGTGGATGTCACTGTTATGGGGATCTGTGGATGTCACTGTTATGGGGGCTCTGTGGATGACACTGTTATGGGGGCACTGTGGATGACACTGTTATGGGGATCTGCGGATGTCACTGTTATGGGGGCACTGTGGATATCACTGTTATGGGGGATCTGCGGATGTCACTGTTATGGGGGATCTGTGGATGTCACTGTTATGGGGGATCTGTGGATGTCACTGTTATGGGGGCACTGTGGATGTCACTGTCATGTTTGCACTGTGGATGTCACTGTTAAGGGGCACTGTGGATGTCACTGTTATGGGGGCACTGTGGATGTCACTGTTATGGGGGATCTGTGGATGTCACTGTTTCGGGGGCACTGTGGATGTCACTGTTAAGGGGGCGCTGTGGATGACCCTGTTATTTGGGCGCTGTGGAGGTCACTGTTATGGGGGCCCTGTGGATGGCACTGTTATGGGAGATCTGTGGATGTCACTGTTATGGGGGCGCTGTGGATGTCACTGTTATGGGGGATCTGTGGATGTCACTGTTATGGGGGCTCTGTGGATGACACTGTTATGGAGGCACTTTGGATGACACTGTTATGGGGGATCTGCGGATGTCACTGTTATGGGGGCACCGTGGATATCACTGTTATGGGGGCACTGTGGATGTCACTGTCATGCTTGCACTGTGGATGTCACTGTTATGGGAGCACTGTGGATGTCACTGTTATGGGGGATCTGTGCATATCACTGTTATAGGGGATCTGTGGATGACATTGTTATAGGGGATCTGTGGATGACACTGTTATGGGGATCTGTGGATGAGGCTGCTATGGGGGATCTGTGGATGTCACTGTTATGGGGCTCTGTGGATGTCACTGTTATGGGGTATCTGTGGATGGCACTGTTATGGGGGATCTGTGGATGTCACTGTTATGGGGGTGCTGTGGATGTCACTGTTATGGGGCGCCGTGGATGTCACTGTAATGGGGGATCTGTGGATGTCACTGTTATGGGGATCTGTGGATGTCACTGTTGTGGGGTGATGTGGATGTCACTGTTATGGGGAGCACTGTGGGTGTCACTGTTATGGGGGCTCTGTGGATGACACTGTTATGGGGGCACTGTGGATGACACTGTTATGGGGGATCTGCGGATGTCACTGTTATGGGGGCACTGTGGATATCACTGTTATGGGGGATCTGCGGATGTCACTGTTATGGGGATCTGTGGATGTCACTGTTATGGGGATCTGTGGATGTCACTCTTATGGGGGCACTGTGGATGTCACTGTCATGTTTGCACTGTGGATGTCACTGTTAAGGGCACTGTGGATGTCACTGTTATGGGGGCACTGTGGATGTCACTGTTATGGGGGATCTGTGGATGTCACTGTTATGGGGGCACTGTGGATGTCACTGTTAAGTGGGCGCTGTGGATGACCCTGTTATTTGGGCGCTGTGGAGGTCACTGTTATGGGGGCCCTGTGGATGGCACTGTTATGGGGATCTGTGGATGGCACTGTTATGGGGATCTGTGGATGGCACTGTTATGGGAGATCTGTGGATGTCACTGTTATGGGGGCGCTGTGGATGTCACTGTTATGGAGGCACTGTGGATGTCACTGGTTTGGAGGCACTGTGGATGTCACTGTTATGGAGGCACTGTGGATGTCACTGTTATGGAGGCACTGTGGATGTCACTGTTATGGGGGCGCTGTGGATGACACTGTTATGAGGGCGCTGTGGATATCACTATTATGGTTGCACTGTGGATGACGCTGTTATGGGGGCACTGTGGAGGTCACTGTTATGGGGGCACTGTGGATGTCACTGTTATGGGGGATCTGTGGATATCACTGTTATGGGGATCTGTGGATGACATTGTTATGGGGTATCTGTGGATGACACTGTTATGGGGATCTGTGGATGAGGCTGCTATGGGGGATCTGTGGATGTCACTGTTATGGGGCTCTGTGGATGTCACTGTTATGAGGGATCTGTGGATATCACTGTTATGAGGGATCTGTGGATATCACTGTTATGGGGTATCTGTGGATGTCACTGTTATGGGGGCGCTGTGGATGTCACTGTTATGGGGATCTGTGGATGTCACTGTTATGGAGGCGCTGTGGATGTCACTGTTATGGGGGCGCCGTGGATGTCACTGTTATGGGGGATCTGTGGATGTCACTGTTGTGGGGTGATGTGGATGTCACTGTTATGGGGATCTGTGGATGTCACTGTTATGGGGGCTCTGTGGATGACACTGTTATGGGGGCACTGTGGATGACACTGTTATGGGGGATCTGCGGATATCACTGTTATGGGGGCGCTGTGGAGGTCACTGTTATAGGGGCACTGTGGAGGTCACTGTTATGGTGGATCTGTGAATGTCACTGTTATGGGGGATCTGTGGATATCACTGTTATGGGGATCTGCGGATGTCACTGTTATGGGGATCTGTGGATGTCAATGTTATGGGGGCACTGTGGATGTCACTGTCATGTTTGCACTGTGGATGTCACTGTTAAAGGGCACTGTGGATGTCACTGTTATGGGGGCACTGTGGATGTCACTGTTATGGGGGATCTGTGGATGTCACTGTTACGGGGGCACTGTGGATGTCACTGTTAAGGGGCGCTGTGGATGACCCTGTTATTTGGGCGCTGTGGAGGTCACTGTTATGGGGGCCCTGTGGATGGCACTGTTATGGGAGATCTGTGGATGTCACTGTTATGGGGCGCTGTGGATGTCACTGTTATGGGGGATCTGTGGATGTCACTGTTATGGGGGCTCTGTGGATGACACTGTTATGGGGGCTCTGTGGATGACACTGTTATGGAGGCACTGTGGATGACACTGTTATGGGGGATCTGCGGATGTCACTGTTATGGAGGCACCGTGGATATCACTGTTATGGGGGCACTGTGAATGTCACTGTCATGTTTGCACTGTGGATGTCACTGTTATGGGGGCACTGTGGATGTCACTGTTATGGGGATCTGTGGATATCACTGTTATGGGGGATCTGTGGATGACATTGTTATGGGGGATCTGTGGATGACACTGTTATGGGGGATCTGTGGATGAGGCTGCTATGGGGGATCTGTGGATGTCACTGTTATGGGGCTCTGTGGATGTCACTGTTATGGGGTATCTGTGGATGTCACTGTTATGTGGGCGCTGTGGATGTCACTGTTATGGGGGATCTGTGGATGTCACTGTTATGGGGGCGCTGTGGATGTCACTGTTATGGGGGCGCCGTGGATGTCACTGTTATGGGGGATCTGTGGATGTCACTGTTATGGGGGATCTGTGGATGTCACTGTTGTGGGGTGATGTGGATGTCACTGTTATGGGGATCTGTGGATGTCACTGTTATGGGGAGCTCTGTGGATGACACTGTTATGGGGGCACTGTGGATGACACTGTTATGGGGGATCTGCGGATGTCACTGTTATGGGGGCACTGTGGATATCACTGTTATGGGGGATCTGCGGATGTCACTGTTATGGGGGATCTGTGGATGTCACTGTTATGGGGGATCTGTGGATGTCACTGTTATGGGGGCACTGTGGATGTCACTGTCATGTTTGCACTGTGTATGTCACTGTTAAGGGGCACTGTGGATGTCACTGTTATGGGGGCGCTGTGGATGTCACTGTTATGGGGGATCTGTGGATGTCACTGTCACGGGGGCACTGTGGATGTCACTGTTAAGGGGGCGCTGTGGATGACCCTGTTATTTGGGCGCTGTGGAGGTCACTGTTATGGGGGCCCTGTGGATGGCACTGTTATGGGGGATCTGTGGATGGCACTGTTATGGAGGATCTGTGGATGGCACTGTTATGGGGGATCTGTGGATGTCACTGTTATGGAGGCACTGTGGATGTCACTGTTATGGAGGCACTGTGGATGTCACTGGTTTGGAGAGCACTGTGGATGTCACTGTTATGGAGGCACTGTGGATGTCACTGTTATGGGGGCACTGTGGATGTCACTGTTATGGGGATCTGTGGATGTCACTGTTATGGGGGCTCTGTGGATGACACTGTTATGGGAGCTCTGTGGATGACCACTGTTATGGAGGCACTGTGGATGACACTGTTATGGGGATCTGCGGATGTCACTGTTATGGAGGCACCTGTGGATATCACTGTTATGGGGGCACTGTGAATGTCACTGTCATGTTTGCACTGTGGATGTCACTGTTATGGGGGCACTGTGGATGTCACTGTTATGGGGGATCTGTGGATATCACTGTTATGAGGGATCTGTGGATGACATTGTTATGAGGGATCTGTGGATGACACTGTTATGGGGATCTGTGGATGAGAGCTGCTATGGGGATCTGTGGATGTCACTGTTATGGGGGCTCTGTGGATGTCACTGTTATGGGGCATCTGTGGATGTCACTGTTATGTGGGCATCTGTGGATGTCACTGTTATGGGGGATCTGTGGATGTCACTGTTATGGGGCGCTGTGGATGTCACTGTTATGGGGCGCCTGTGGATGTCACTGTTATGGGGGATCTGTGGATGTCACTGTTATGGGGATCTGTGGATGTCACTGTTGTGGGGGTGCTGTGGATGTCACTGTTATGGGGGATCTGTGGATGTCACTGTTATGGGGCATCTGTGGATATCACTGTTATGGGGGATCTGTGGATGTCACTGTTATGAGGGATCTGTGGATGTCACTGTTATGGGGATCTGTGGATGTCACTGTTATGGGGGCACTGTGGATGTCACTGTCATGTTTGCACTGTGTATGTCACTGTTATGGGGCATCTGTGGATGTCACTGTTATGGGGGCGCTGTGGATGTCACTGTTATAGGGGATCTGTGGATGTCACTGTCACGGGGGCACTGTGGATGTCACTGTTATGGGGCGCTGTGGATGACCCTGTTATTTGGGCGCTGTGGAGGTCACTGTTATGGGGGCCCTGTGGATGGCACTGTTATGGAGGATCTGTGGATGGCACTGTTATGGGGATCTGTGGATGGCACTGTTATGGGGGATCTGTGGATGTCACTGTTATGAGGGCACTGTGGATGTCACTGTTATGGAGGCACTGTGGATGTCACTGGTTATGGAGGCATCTGTGGATGTCACTGTTATGGAGGCATCTGTGGATGTCACTGTTATGGGGGCACTGTGGATGTCACTGTTATGGGGGAGCTGTGGATGACACTGTTATGGGGATCTGTGGATGTCACTGTTATGGGTGCACTGTGGATGTCACTGTTATGGGGTGCACTGTGGATGTCACTGTTATGGAGGCACTGTGGATGTCACTGTTATGGGGGATCTGTGGATGATCACTGTTATGGGGATCTGTGGATGACACTGTTATGGGGGATCTGTGGATGACACTGTTATGGGGATCTGTGGATGTCACTGTTATGGGGGATCTGTGGATGTCACTGTTATGGGGATCTGTGGATGTCACTGTTATGGGGTGACTGTGGATGTCACTGTTATGGGGGATCTGTGGATGTCACTGTTATGGGGGATCTGTGGATGTCACTGTTATGGAGGCACTGTGGATGTCACTGTTATGGGGATCTGTGGATGTCACTGTTATGGGGGATCTGTGGATGTCACTGTTATGGGGATCTGTGGATGTCACTGTTATGGGGGCATCTGTGGATGTCACTGTTATGGTTGCACTGTGGATGTCACTGTTATGAGGGCACTGTGGATGTCACTGTTATGGGGGCACTGTGGATGTCACTGTTATGGGGGATCTGTGGATGTCACTGTTATGAGGGCACTGTGGATGTCACTGTTATGGGGCGCTGTGGATGACCCTGTTATGGGGCGCTGTGGATGTCACTGTTATGGGGGCCCTGTGGATGACACTGTTATGGGGGATCTGTGGATGGCACTGTTATGAGGGATCTGTGGATGGCACTGTTATGGGGGCATCTGTGGATGACACTGTTATGGGGGCACTGTGGATGTCACTGTTATGGGGGCACTGTGGATGTCACTGTTATGGGGGATCTGTGGATGTCACTGTTATGGGGATCTGTGGATGTCACTGTTATGGGGATCTGTGGGTGTCACTGTTATGGGGGAGCTGTGGATGTCACTGTTATGGGGGCACTGTGGATGTCACTGTTATGGGGCATCTGTGGATGACACTGCTTATGGGGGATCTGTGGATGTCACTGTTATGGGGGATCTGTGGGTGTCACTGTTATGGGGGATCTGTGGATGTCACTGTTATGGAGGCATCTGTGGATGACACTGTTATGGGGGTATCTGTGGATGACACTGTTATGGGGGATCTGTGGATGTCACTGTTATGGGGGATCTGTGGATGTCACTGTTATGGGGAGCTGTGGATGTCACTGTTATGGGAGCACTGTGGATGATCACTGTTATGGGGGATCTGTGGATGTCACTGTTATGGGGATCTGTGGATGATCACTGTTATGGGGGCATCTGTGGATGTCACTGTTATGGGGGCACTGTGGATGTCACTGTTATGGGGGATCTGTGGATGTCACTGTTATGGGGCACTGTGGATGTCACTGTTATGAGGGCACTGTGGATGTCACTGTTATGGGGATCTGTGGATGTCACTGTTATGGGGGCACTGTGGATGTCACTGTTATGGGGGCACTGTGGATGACACTGTTATGGGGGCATCTGTGGATGACACTGTTATGGGGATCTGTGGATGTCACTGTTATGGGGAACTGTGGATGTCACTGTTATGGGGGCACTGTGGATGTCACTGTTATGGGGGCACTGTGGATGTCACTGTTATGGGGGATCTGTGGATGTCACTGTTATGGGGGATCTGTGGATGACACTGTTATGGGGGATCTGTGGATGTCACTGTTATGGGGGATCTGTGGATGTCACTGTTATGGGGGCATCTGTGGATGTCACTGTTATGGGGGCACTGTGGATGTCACTGTTATGGGGGCGCTGTGGATGTCACTGTTATGGGGGATCTGTGGATGCACACTGTTATGGGGGATCTGTGGATGTCACTGTTATGGGGGCACTGTGGATGTCACTGTTATGGGGGCATCTGTGGATGTCACTGTTATGGGGGCACTGTGGATGTCACTGTTATGGGGGCATCTGTGGATGGCACTGTTATAGGGGCATCTGTGGATGTCACTGTTATGGGGGATCTGTGGATGTCACTGTTATGGGGGATCTGTGGATGTCACTGTTATGGGGATCTGTGGATGTCACTGGTATGGGGGATCTGTGGATGTCACTGTTATGGAGGATCTGTGAATGTCACTGTTATGGGGGATCTGTGGAGTGTCACTGTTATGGGGGCGCTGTGGATGTCACTGTTATGGGGGCACTGTGGATGACACTGTTATGGGGATCTGTGGATGTCACTGTTATGAGGGATCTGTGGATGTCACTGTTATGGGGCATCTGTGGATGTCACTGTTATGGGGGCATCTGTGGATGACACTGTTATGGAGGATCTGTGGATGACACTGTTATGGGGGATCTGTGGATGACACTGTTATGGGGATCTGTGGATGTCACTGTTATGGGGATCTGTGGATGTCACTGTTATGGGGATCTGTGGATGTCACTGTTATGGAGGATCTGTGGATGTCACTGTTATGGGGACGCTGTGGATGATCACTGTTATGGGGTATCTGTGGATGTCACTGTTATGGAGGATCTGTGGATGACACTGTTATGGGGGCACTGTGGATGTCACTGTTATGGGGGCATCTGTGGATGTCACTGTTATGGGGGATCTGTGGATGGCACTGTTATGGGGGATCTGTGGATGGCACTGTTATGGGGGCATCTGTGGATGACACTGTTATGGGGCATCTGTGGATGTCACTGTTATGGGGGCACTGTGGATGTCACTGTTATGGGGATCTGTGGATGTCACTGTTATGGGGGATCTGTGGATGTCACTGTTATGGGGGATCTGTGGATGTCACTGTTATGGGGGATCTGTGGATGTCACTGTTATGGGGGCACTGTGGATGACACTGTTATGGGGTATCTGTGGATGTACACTGCTTATGGGGGATCTGTGGATGTCACTGTTATGGGGATCTGTGGATGTCACTGTTATGGGGGATCTGTGGATGTCACTGTTATGGGGGCATCTGTGGATGACACTGTTATGGGGGATCTGTGGATGATCACTGTTATGGGGATCTGTGGATGTCACTGTTATGGGGGATCTGTGGATGTCACTGTTATGGGGGATCTGTGGATGTCACTGTTATGGGAGCATCTGTGGATGACACTGTTATGGGGGATCTGTGGATGTCACTGTTATGGGGGATCTGTGGATGACACTGTTATGGGGGCATCTGTGGATGTACACTGTTATGGGGGCACTGTGGATGTCACTGTTATGGGGATCTGTGGATGTCACTGTTATGGGGATCTGTGGATGTCACTGTTATGGGGCATCTGTGGATGTCACTGTTATGGGGGATCTGTGGATGTCACTGTTATGGGGGCATCTGTGGATGTCACTGTTATGGGGGCATCTGTGGAGATGACACTGTTATGGGGGCATCTGTGGATGACACTGTTATGGGGGATCTGTGGATGTCACTGTTATGGGGGATCTGTGGATGTCACTGTTATGGGGGCACTGTGGATGTCACTGTTATGGGGGATCTGTGGATGGCACTGTTATGGGGGCACTGTGGATGTCACTGTTATGGGGGCATCTGTGGATGTCACTGTTATGGGGGATCTGTGGATGACACTGTTATGGGGGATCTGTGGATGTCACTGTTATGGGAGATCTGTGGATGTCACTGTTATGGGGGATCTGTGGATGTCACTGTTATGGGGGCACTGTGGATGTCACTGTTATGGGTGCATCTGTGGATGTCACTGTTATGAGGGATCTGTGGATGTCACTGTTATGGGGATCTGTGGATGTCACTGTTATGGGGATCTGTGGATGATCACTGTTATGGGGATCTGTGGATGTCACTGTTATGAGGGATCTGTGGATGTCACTGTTATGGGGATCTGTGGATGTCACTGTTATGGGGGATCTGTGGATGTCACTGTTATGGGGAGCTGTGGATGTCACTGTTATGGGGCACTGTGGATGATCACTGTTATGGGGGATCTGTGGATGTCACTGTTATGGGGGATCTGTGGATGTCACTGTTATGGGGGATCTGTGGATGTCACTGTTATGGGGGCGCTGTGGATGTCACTGTTATGGGGCATCTGTGGATGACACTGTTATGGGGGATCTGTGGATGTCACTGTTATGGGGGATCTGTGGATGTCACTGTTATGGGGGACGCTGTGGATGCCGCTGTTATAGGGGCATCTGTGGATGACACTGTTATGGGGTATCTGTGGATGACACTGTTATGGGGGATCTGTGGATGTCACTGTTATGAGGGATCTGTGGATGTCACTGTTATGGGGGATCTGTGGATGTCACTGTTATGGAGGATCTGTGGATGTCACTGTTATGGAGGCGCTGTGGATGACACTGTTATGGGGTATCTGTGGATGACACTGTTATGGGGGATCTGTGGATGTCACTGTTATGGGGGATCTGTGGATGGCACTGTTATGGGGAGCACTGTGGATGTCACTGTTATGGGGGATCTGTGGATGTCACTGTTATGGGGGCACTGTGGATGTCACTGTTATGGGGGCATCTGTGGATGTCACTGTTATGGGGATCTGTGGATGTCACTGTTATGGGGGTACTGTGGATGTCACTGTTATGGGGGATCTGTGGATGATCACTGTTATGGAGGCACTGTGGATGTCACTGTTATGGGGGCATCTGTGGATGTCACTGTTATGGGGGCATCTGTGGATGTCACTGTTATGGGGGATCTGTGGATGTCACTGTTATGGGGGCACTGTGGATGTCACTGTTATGGGGGCATCTGTGGATGACACTGTTATGGGGCAGCTGTGGATGTCACTGTTATGGGGGATCTGTGGATGTCACTGTTATGGGGGCACTGTGGATGTCACTGTTATGGGGGCATCTGTGGATGTCACTGTTATGGGGGATCTGTGGATGTCACTGTTATGGGGGCGCTGTGGATGTCACTGTTATGAGGGCATCTGTGGATGTCACTGTTATGGGGTATCTGTGGATGTCACTGTTATGGGGGCACTGTGGATGTCACTGTTATGGGGGTACTGTGGATGTCACTGTTATGGGGGCACTGTGGATGTCACTGTTATGGGGATCTGTGGATGTCACTGTTATGGGGGCACTGTGGATGTCACTGTTATGGGGGCACTGTGGATGACACTGTTATGGGGGCACTGTGGATGTCACTGTTATGGGGGATCTGTGGGTGTCACTGTTATGGGGGCACTGTGGATGTCACTGTTATGGGGGCACTGTGGATGTCACTGTTATGGGGGCGCTGTGGATGTCACTGTTATGGGGGCACTGTGGATGTCACTGTTATGGGGCATCTGTGGATGACACTGTTATGGGGGCATCTGTGGATGTCACTGTTATGGGGGCACTGTGGATGTCACTGTTATGGGGCATCTGTGGATGTCACTGTTATGGGGGATCTGTGGATGGCACTGTTATGGGGGATCTGTGGATGTCACTGTTATGGGGGGATCTGTGGATGTCACTGTTATGGGGGCACTGTGGATGTCACTGTTATGGGGGATCTGTGGATGACACTGTTATGGGGGATCTGTGGATGTCACTGTTATGGGGGATCTGTGGATGTCACTGTTATGGGGGATCTGTGGATGTCACTGTTATGGGGGCACTGTGGATGTCACTGTTATGGGGGATCTGTGGATGTCACTGTTATGGGGGCATCTGTGGATGTCACTGTTATGGGGGATCTGTGGATGTCACTGTTATGGGGCACTGTGGATGTCACTGTTATGGGGGCACTGTGGATGTCACTGTTATGGGGGCATCTGTGGATGACACTGTTATGGGGGATCTGTGGATGTCACTGTTATGGGGGATCTGTGGGTGTCACTGTTATGGGGAGCTGTGGATGTCACTGTTATGGGGGCACTGTGGATGTCACTGTTATGGGGGATCTGTGGATGTCACTGTTATGGGGGATCTGTGGATGACACTGTTATGGGGGCATCTGTGGATGTCACTGTTATGGGGGATCTGTGGATGTCACTGTTATGGGGGATCTGTGGATGTCACTGTTATGGGGGCACTGTGGATGTCACTGTTATGAGGGCATCTGTGGATGTCACTGTTATGGGGATCTGTGGATGTCACTGTTATGGGGGCACTGTGGATGACACTGTTATGGGGGCACTGTGGATGTCACTGTTATGGGGGCACTGTGGATGTCAACTGTTATGGGGGATCTGTGGATGTCACTGTTATGGGGAACTGTGGATGTCACTGTTATGGGGGCATCTGTGGATGTCACTGTTATGGGGGATCTGTGGATGTCACTGTTATGGGGGCATCTGTGGATGTCACTGTTATGGGGGCATCTGTGGATGTCACTGTTATGGGGGATCTGTGGATGACACTGTTATGGGGGATCTGTGGATGATCACTGTTATGGGGGATCTGTGGATGTCACTGTTATGGGGGATCTGTGGATGTCACTGTTATGGGGCATCTGTGGATGTCACTGTTATGGGGCACTGTGGATGTCACTGTTATGGGGCGCTGTGGATGTCACTGTTATGGGGGATCTGTGGATGTCACTGTTATGGGGGATCTGTGGATGTCACTGTTATGGGGGATCTGTGGATGTCACTGTTATGGGGGATCTGTGGATGTCACTGTTATGGGGGATCTGTGGATGACACTGTTATGGGGATCTGTGGATGTCACTGTTATGGGGGATCTGTGGATGTCACTGTTATGGGGGCGCTGTGGATGTCACTGTTATGGGGATCTGTGGATGTCACTGTTATGGAGGATCTGTGAGTGTCACTGTTATGGGGGATCTGTGGATGTCACTGTTATGGGGGCGCTGTGGATGTCACTGTTATGGGGGCACTGTGGATGTCACTGTTATGGGGGATCTGTGGATGACACTGTTATGGGGGATCTGTGGAGGTCACTGTTATGGGGGATCTGTGGATGTCACTGTTATGGGGGATCTGTGGATGACACTGTTATGGAGGCATCTGTGGATGACACTGTTATGGGGGATCTGTGGATGTCACTGTTATGGGGGATCTGTGGATGTCACTGTTATGGGGGATCTGTGGATGTCACTGTTATGGGGGATCTGTGGATGTCACTGTTATGGGGGCGCTGTGGATGACACTGTTATGGGGCATCTGTGGATGACACTGTTATGGGGGATCTGTGGATGTCACTGTTATGGGGGATCTGTGGATGGCACTGTTATGGGGGCATCTGTGGATGACACTGTTATGGGGGATCTGTGGATGTCACTGTTATGGGGGCACTGTGGATGTCACTGTTATGGGGGCATCTGTGGATGTCACTGTTATGGGGATCTGTGGATGTCACTGTTATGGGGGATCTGTGGATGTCACTGTTATGGGGATCTGTGGATGTCACTGTTATGGAGGATCTGTGGATGTCACTGTTATGTGGGCACTGTGGATGTCACTGTTATGGGGGATCTGTGGATGTCACTGTTATGGGGGATCTGTGGATGTCACTGTTATGGGGGCACTGTGGATGTCACTGTTATGGGGGCACTGTGGATGACACTGTTATGGGGGAGCTGTGGATGTCACTGTTATGGGGGATCTGTGGATGTCACTGTTATAGGGGCACTGTGGATGTCACTGTTATGGGGGCACTGTGGATGTCACTGTTATGGGGGATCTGTGGATGTCACTGTTATGGGGGATCTGTGGATGTCACTGTTATGAGGGCACTGTGGATGTCACTGTTATGGGGGTACTGTGCATGTCACTGTTATGGGGGCATCTGTGGATGTCACTGTTATGGGGGCATCTGTGGATGTCACTGTTATGGGGGCATCTGTGGATGTCACTGTTATGGGGGATCTGTGGATGTCACTGTTATGGGGGCACTGTGGATGTCACTGTTATGGGGGATCTGTGGATGACACTGTTATGGGGATCTGTGGATGTCACTGTTATGGGGATCTGTGGATGACACTGTTATGGGGGATCTGTGGATGTCACTGTTATGGGGGATCTGTGGATGTCACTGTTATGGGGGATCTGTGGATGTCACTGTTATGGGGGCATCTGTGGATGTCACTGTTATGGGGGCACTTTGGATGACACTGTTATGGGGGCATCTGTGGATGTCACTGTTATGGGGGATCTGTGGATGTCACTGTTATGGGGGATCTGTGGATGTCACTGTTATGGGGGATCTGTGGATGGCACTGTTATGGGGGATCTGTGGATGTCACTGTTATGGGGGATCTGTGGATGTCACTGTTATGGGGGCACTGTGGAGGTCACTGTTATGGGGGCATCTGTGGATGACACTGTTATGGGGGATCTGTGGATGTCACTGTTATGGGAGATCTGTGGATGTCACTGTTATGGGGGATCTGTGGATGTCACTGTTATGGGGGCACTGTGGATGTCACTGTTATGGGGCACTGTGGATGTCACTGTTATGGGGGCATCTGTGGATGTCACTGTTATGGGGGATCTGTGGATGTCACTGTTATAGGGGCATCTGTGGATGTCACTGTTATGGGGGCATCTGTGGATGTCACTGTTATGGGGGCACTGTGGATGTCACTGTTATGGGGGACTGTGGATGTCACTGTTATGAGGGCATCTGTGGATGTCACTGTTATGGGGGCACTGTGGATGTCACTGTTATGGGGGCATCTGTGGATGTCACTGTTATGGGGGATCTGTGGATGATCACTGTTATGGGGGATCTGTGGATGGCACTGTTATGGGGGACTGTGGATGTCACTGTTATGGGGATCTGTGGATGACACTGTTATGGGGGATCTGTGGATGTCACTGTTATGGGGACACTGTGGAGGTCACTGTTATGGGGGCACTGTGGAGGTCACTGTTATGGGGGCGCTGTGGATGACACTGTTATGGGGGCGCTGTGGATGACACTGTTATGGGGGCACTGTGGATGTCACTGTTATGGGAGCACTGTGGATGTCACTGTTATGGGGGATCTGTGGATGTCACTGTTATGGGGGCATCTGTGGATGTCACTGTTATGGGGCATCTGTGGATGTCACTGTTATGGGGGATCTGTGGATGTCACTGTTATGGGGATCTGTGGATGTCACTGTTATGGGGGATCTGTGGATGTCACTGTTATGGAGGATCTGTGGATGTCACTGTTATGGGGGATCTGTGGATGTCACTGTTATGGGGGATCTGTGGATGTCACTGTTATGGAGGATCTGTGGATGTCACTGTTATGGGGGCACTGTGGATGTCACTGTTATGGGGGATCTGTGGATGTCACTGTTATGGGGGCGCTGTGGATGTCACTGTTATGGAGGATCTGTGGATGTCACTGTTATGGGGGATCTGTGGATGTCACTGTTATGGGGGATCTGTGGATGTCACTGTTATGGGGGACCTGTGGATGTCACTGTTATGGGGATCTGTGGATGTCACTGTTATGGGGGATCTGGGGATGTCACTGTTATGGAGGATCTGTGGATGTCACTGTTATGGGGGCGCTGTGGATGACACTTTTATGGGGCATCTGTGGATGTCACTGTTATGGGGGATCTGTGGATGTCACTGTTATGGGGGCATCTGTGGATGTCACTGTTATGGGGATCTGTGGATGTCACTGTTATGGGGGATCTGTGGATGTCACTGTTATGGGGGATCTGTGGATGTCACTGTTATGGGGGATCTGTGGATGACACTGTTATGGGGGATCTGTGGATGTCACTGTTATGGGGGATCTGTGGATGACACTGTTATGGGGATCTGTGGATGTCACTGTTATGGGGATCTGTGGATGTCACTGTTATGGGGGATCTGTGGATGTCACTGTTATAGGGGCATCTGTGGATGACACTGTTATGGGGGATCTGTGGATGACACTGTTATGGGGGATCTGTGGATGATCACTGTTATGGGGGATCTGTGGATGTCACTGTTATGGGGGATCTGTGGATGTCACTGTTATGGGGGACTGTGGATGTCACTGTTATGGGGGCATCTGTGGATGTCACTGTTATGGGGGATCTGTGGATGACACTGTTATGGGGGATCTGTGGATGTCACTGTTATGGGGGATCTGTGGATGTCACTGTTATGGGGGATCTGTGGATGTCACTGTTATGGGGGATCTGTGGATGTCACTGTTATGGGGGATCTGTGGATGACACTGTTATGGGGGATCTGTGGATGACACTGTTATGGGGGCATCTGTGGATGTCACTGTTATGGGGGATCTGTGGATGTCACTGTTATGGGGGATCTGTGGATGTCACTGTTATGGGGGATCTGTGGATGTCACTGTTATGGGGGCATCTGTGGATGACACTGTTATGGGGGATCTGTGGATGTCACTGTTATGGGGATCTGTGGATGACACTGTTATGGGGCATCTGTGGATGTCACTGTTATGGGGGACACTGTGGATGTCACTGTTATGGGGGATCTGTGGATGTCACTGTTATGGGGGATCTGTGGATGTCACTGTTATGGGGGCATCTGTGGATGTCACTGTTATGGGGGCATCTGTGGATGGTCACTGTTATGGGGGATACTGTGGATGTCACTGTTATGGGGGATCTGTGGATGTCACTGTTATGGGGCATCTGTGGATGTCACTGTTATGGGGGATCTGTGGATGTCACTGTTATGGGGGATCTGTGGATGTCACTGTTATGGGGATCTGTGGATGTCACTGTTATGGGGGCACTGTGGATGTCACTGTTATGGGGGATCTGTGGATGACACTGTTATGGGGGCATCTGTGGATGTCACTGTTATGGGGGATCTGTGGATGTCACTGTTATGGGGGATCTGTGGATGTCACTGTTATGGGGGATCTGTGGATGACACTGTTATGGGGGGATCTGTGGATGTCACTGTTATGGGGGCATCTGTGGATGTCACTGTTATGGGGGATCTGTGGATGACACTGTTATGGGGGCACTGTGGATGTCACTGTTATGGGGGATCTGTGGATGTCACTGTTATGGGGGATCTGTGGATGTCACTGTTATGGGGGCACTGTGGATGTCACTGTTATGGGGGATCTGTGGATGTCACTGTTATGGGGGCATCTGTGGATGTCACTGTTATGGGGGATCTGTGGATGTCACTGTTATGGGGGATCTGTGGATGTCACTGTTATGGGGGCATCTGTGGATGTCACTGTTATGGGGGATCTGTGGATGATCACTGTTATGGGGGATCTGTGGATGTCACTGTTATGAGGGATCTGTGGATGTCACTGTTATGGGGGATCTGTGGATGTCACTGTTATGGGGGCATCTGTGGATGTCACTGTTATGGGGGGATCTGTGGATGTCACTGTTATGGGGGATCTGTGGATGTCACTGTTATGGGGGATCTGTGGATGTCACTGTTATGGGGCATCTGTGGATGTCACTGTTATGGGGGATCTGTGGATGTCACTGTTATGGGGCATCTGTGGATGTCACTGTTATGGGGGATCTGTGGATGTCACTGTTATGGGGGATCTGTGGATGTCACTGTTATGGGGGATCTGTGGATGTCACTGTTATGGGGGCATCTGTGGATGTCACTGTTATGGGGGATCTGTGGATGACACTGTTATGGGGGATCTGTGGATGTCACTGTTATGGGGGATCTGTGGATGTCACTGTTATGGGGGATCTGTGGATGTCACTGTTATGGGGGATCTGTGGATGTCACTGTTATGGGGGATCTGTGGATGTCACTGCTATGGGGATCTGTGGATGTCACTGTTATGGGGGATCTGTGGATGTCACTGTTATGGGGGATCTGTGGATGTCACTGTTATGGGGGCATCTGTGGATGTACACTGTTATGGGGGATCTGTGGATGTCACTGTTATGGGGGATCTGTGGATGTCACTGTTATGGGGGATCTGTGGATGTCACTGTTATGGGGCATCTGTGGATGTCACTGTTATGGAGGCGCTGTGGATGTCACTGTTATGGAGGATCTGTGGATGTCACTGTTATGGGGATCTGTGGATGTCACTGTTATGGGGGATCTGTGGATGTCACTGTTATGGGGGCACTGTGGATGTCACTGTTATGGGGGATCTGTGGATGTCACTGTTATGGGGGATCTGTGGATGTCACTGTTATGGGGGATGCTGTGGATGTCACTGTTATGGAGGATCTGTGGATGTCACTGTTATGGGGGCATCTGTGGATGTCACTGTTATGGGGGCACTGTGGATGTCACTGTTATGGGGGCACTGTGGATGTCACTGTTATGGGGCATCTGTGGATGTCACTGTTATGGGGGCACTGTGGATGTCACTGTTATGGGGAGTCTGTGGATGTCACTGTTATGGGGGATCTGTGGATGTCACTGTTATAGGGGATCTGTGGATGACACTGTTATGGGGCATCTGTGGATGTCACTGTTATGGGGGATCTGTGGATGTCACTGTTATGGGGATCTGTGGATGTCACTGTTATAGGGGATCTGTGGATGTCACTGTTATGGGGGAGCTGTGGATGTCACTGTTATGGGGGATCTGTGGATGACACTGTTATGGTGGATCTGTGGATGACACTGTTATGGGGGATCTGTGGATGTCACTGTTATGGGGGCACTGTGGATGACACTGTTATGGGGCATCTGTGGATGACACTGTTATGGGGGATCTGTGGATGTCACTGTTATGGGGGATCTGTGGATGTCATTGTTATGGAGGATCTGTGGATGTCACTGTTATGGGGCATCTGTGGATGTCACTGTTATGGAGGACACTGTGGATGTCACTGTTATGGGGGATCTGTGGATGTCACTGTTATGGGGGCACTGTGGATGTCACTGTTATGGGGCACTGTGGATGTCACTGTTATGGAGGATCTGTGGATGTCACTGTTATGGGGGATCTGTGGATGTCACTGTTATGGGGGATCTGTGGATGTCACTGTTATGGGGATCTGTGGATGTCACTGTTATGGGGGCGCTGTGGATGACCACTGTTATGGGGATCTGTGGATGTCACTGTTATGGGGGCATCTGTGGATGTCACTGTTATGGGGCATCTGTGGATGACACTGTTATGGGGCATCTGTGGATGTCACTGTTATGGGGGATCTGTGGATGTCACTGTTATGGGGGATCTGTGGATGTCACTGTTATGGGGCATCTGTGGATGTCACTGTTATGGGGATCTGTGGATGTCACTGTTATGGGGATCTGTGGATGTCACTGTTATGGGGATCTGTGGATGTCACTGTTATGGGGGCATCTGTGGATGTCACTGTTATGGGGATCTGTGGATGTCACTGTTATGGGGGACACTGTGGATGTCACTGTTATGGGGGACACTGTGAATGACACTGTTATGGGGATCTGTGGATGACACTGTTATGGGGGCACTGTGGATGTCACTGTTATGGGGGCACTGTGGATGTCACTGTTATGGGGGCACTGTGGATGTCACTGTTATGGGGATCTGTGGATGTCACTGTTATGGGGGATCTGTGGATGTCCACTGTTATGGGGATCTGTGGATGTCACTGTTATGGGGATCTGTGGATGACACTGTTATGGGGATCTGTGGATGTCACTGTTATGGGGACTCTGTGGATGTACACTGTTATGGGGATCTGTGGATGACTACTGTTATGGGGGATCTGTGGATGTCACTGTTATGGGGGATCTGTGGATGTCACTGTTATGGGGGTATCTGTAGATGACACTGTTATAGGGTATCTGTGGATGATCACTGTTATGGGGATCTGTGGATGTCACTGTTATGGGGATCTGTGAATGATCACTGTTATGGGGGATCTGTGGATGTCACTGTTATGGGGGCACTGTGGATGTCACTGTTATGGGGGCACTGTGGATGTCACTGTTATGGGGCACTGTGGATGTCACTGTTATGGGGAACTGTGGATGTCACTGTTATGGGGGATCTGTGGATGACACTGTTATGGGGATCTGTGGATGTCACTGTTATGGGGGCACTGTGGATGTCACTGTTATGGGGAGCATTGTGGATGTCACTGTTATGGGGGATCTGTGGATGTCACTGTTATGGGGATCTGTGGATGTCACTGTTATGGGGGCACTGTGGATGTCACTGTTATGGGGGCACTGTAGAGGACACTGTTATGGGGATCTGTGGATGGCACTGTTATGGGGCGCTGTGGAGGCACGGTTATAGGGGATCTGTGGATGTCACTGTTATGGGGGCACTGTGGATGTCACTGTTATGGGGGCACTGTGGATGTCACTGTTATGGGGGCACTGTAGATGACACTGTTATGGGGTATCTGTGGATGACACTGTTATGGGGGATCTGTGGATGTCACTGTTATGGGGAACTGTGGATGTCATTGTTATGGGGATCTGTGGATGTCACTGTTATGGGGATCTGTGGATGTTATTGTTATGGGGATCTGTGAATGTCACTGTTATGGGGCACTGTGGTTGTCACTCTTATGGGGATCTGTGGATGTCACTGTTATGGGGATCTGTGGATGTTACTGTTATGGGGATCTGTGAATGTCACTGTTATGGGGGCACTGTGGTTGTCACTGTTATGGGGGATCTGTGGATGTCACTGTTATGGGGGATCTGTGGATGTCACTGTTATAGGGGATCTGTGGATGCCACTGTTATGGGGGATCTGTGGATGTCACTGTTATGGGGGATCTGTGGAGGTCACTGTTATGGGGGCACTGTGGATGTCACTGTTATGGGGATCTGTGGATGTCACTGTTATGGGGGATCTGTGGATGTCACTGTTATGGGGGCACTGTGGATGTCACTGTTATGGGGGATCTGTGGATGTCACTGTTATGGGGGCACTGTGGATGACACTGTTATGGGGGATCTGTGGATGTCACTGTAATGGGGGCACTGTGGATGTCACTGTTATGGGGGCACTGTAGGTTGTCACTGTTAAGGGGATCTGTGGATGTCACTGTTATGGGGGCATCTGTGGATGTACACTGTTATGGGAGCAAAGTGGATGACACTGTTATGGGGGCACTGTGGGTGTCACTGTTATGGGGGCACTGTGTACGTCACTGTTATGGGGGAACTGTGGATGTCACTGTTAAGGGGGCACTGTGGATGTCTCTGTTATGGGAGGCACTGTGGATGTCACTGTTATGGGGGCACTGTGGATGTCACTGTTATGGGGCACTGTGGATGTCACTATTATGGGGGCACTGTGGATGTCACTGTTGTGGGATCTGTGGATGACACTGCTATGGGGGATCTGTGGATGTCACTGTTATGGGGACACTGTGGAGGACACTGTTATGGGGTATCTGTGGATGACACTGTTATGGGGAGCACTGTGGATGTCACTGTTATGGGGCGCTGTGTATGACACTGTTATGGGGAGCACTGTGGAGGTCACTGTTATGGGGATCTGTGGATGTCACTGTTATGGGGGCACTGTGGATGTCACTGTTATGGGGGCACTGTGGATGTCACTGTTATGGGGGCACTGTGGATGTCACTGTTATGGGGGCACTGTGGATGTCACTGTTATGGGGGCACTGTGGATGTCACTGTTTTGGGGGCACTGTGGATGTCACTGTTATGGGGGACTGTGGATGTCACTGTTATGGGGGCACTGTGGATGTCACTGTTATGGGGCACTGTGGATGTCACTGTTATGGGGGCACTGTGGATGTCACTGTTATGGGGGCACTGTGGATGTCACTGTTATGGGGCACTGTGGATGTCACTGTTATGGGGGCACTGTGGAGGTCACTGTTATGGGGATACTGTGGATGTCACTGTTATGGGGCACTGTGGATGTCACTATTATGGGGGCACTGTGGATGTCACTGTTATGGGGGCACTGTGGATGTCACTGTTATGGGGGCACTGTGGATGTCACTGTTATGGGGCACTGTGGATGTCACTGTTATGGCACTGTGGATGTCACTGTGAAGGACGGTCGACTGGTCACTGCATGGGGATCTGTGGATGTCACTGTTATGGGGCACTGTGGATGCCATCATGTTATGGGGGCACTGTGGAGGTCACTGTTGTGGGGGCACTGTGGATGACACTGTTATGGGGGCGCTGTGGATGTCACTGTTATGGGGGCGCTGTGGATGTCACTGTTATGGGGGCGCTGTGGATGTCACTGTTATGGGGGATCTGTGGATGACACTTATGGGGGATCTGTGGATGTCACTGTTATGGGGGCACTGTGGAGGTCACTGTTATGGGGGCACTGTGGATGTCACTGTTATGGGGGCACTGTGCATGTCACTATTATGGGGATCTGTGGATGACACTGTTATGGGGGATCTGTGGATGACACTTATGGGGGATCTGTGGATGTCACTGTTATGGCGGCACTGTGGAGGTCACTGTTATGGGGACATTGTGGAGGTCACTGTTATGGGGCGCTGTGGATGACACTGTTATGGGGGCACTGTGGATGACACTGTTATGGGGATCTGTGGATGTCACTGTTATGGGGCGCTGTGGATGTCACTGTTATGGGGGATCTGTGGATGACACTGTTATGGGGGCACTGTGGAGGTCACTGTTATAGGGGATCTGTGGATGTCACTGTTATGGGGGATCTGTGGATGTCACTGTTATGGGGATCTGTGGATGTCACTGTTATGGGGATCTGTGGATGTCACTGTTATGGGGGCACTGTGGATGTCACTGTTATGGGGGATCTGTGGAGGTCACTGTTATGGGGGATCTGTGGATGACACTGTTATGGGGGATCTGTGGATGTCACTGTTATAGGGGATCTGTGGATGTCACTGTTATGGGGGCACTGTGGATGTCACTGTTATGGGGATTTGTGGATGACACTGTTATGGGGGCGCTGTGGATGACACCGTTATGGGGGCACTGTGGATGTCACTGTTATGGGGGCACTGTGGATGTCACTGTAATGGGGGCACTGTGGATGTCACTGCTATGGGGGCACTGTGGATGTTACTGCTATGCGGGCACTGTGGATGACACTGTTATGGAGGATCTGTGGATGACACTGTTATGGGGGATCTGTGGATGACACTGTTATGGGGGATCTGTGGATGACACTGTTATGGGGATCTGTGGATGTCACTGTTATGGGGATCTGTGGATGACACTGTTATGGAGGATCTGTGGATGTCACTGTTATGGGGGATCTGTGGATGTCACTGTTATGGGGGCGCTGTGGATGTCACTGTTATGGGGGCGCTGTGGATGTCACTGTTATGGAGGATCTGTGGATGTCACTGTTATGGGGCGCTGTGGATGTCACTGTTATGGGGGATCTGTGGATGTCACTGTTATGGGGGCACTGTGGATGTCACTGTTATGGGGGATCTGTGGATGTCACTGTTATGGGGGCACTGTGGAGGTCACTGTTATGGGGGATCTGTGGATGTCACTGTTATGGGGGCACTGTGGAGGTCACTGTTATGGGGGCACTGTGGATGTCACTGCTATGGGGGCTGTGGATGTCACTGTTATGGGGACACTGCCTGGCATAATTTCTGGACTTTTGGGGGAGGGGCTTGGTGTAGATAATTTGCATGTTACAGTAGGTGCGGAAAGGAAGTATGACATCAGATGCAGCGCAGTGTACGAGGCGAGATCATGTGACCTGCCGTCTAGACAGCTGTTTCCGGGTCACAGGTCATTCCTTTTTCCATCATGGCCGCCTCCTTGTGCGACGTGTTCGCCTTTTGTGTGGAGCCGGAGCCGGCCCGGCGGGCGGTGGAGATCCGCTTCATCAACAGCGGCAAGGTACCGGAGACAGAGGAGGGTGGAGGCCGGGAAGAGGGGGCGTCCCGGGAGAGGAGCAGGAGCCGCCCGTCTCCAGGGGCTGTGTGTGAACAATACCACCAGAGTGCCCTCCTCCTGTATACAGCAGTGTACCCTGCCTCCACCTCACAGTATATACAGCAGTGTACCCTGCCCCCACCTCACAGTATATACAGCAGTGTACCCTGCCCCCACCTCACAGTATATACAGCAGTGTACCCTGCCCCCACCTCACAGTATATACAGCAGTGTACCCTGCCCCCACCTCACAGTATATACAGCAGTGTGCCCTGCCCCCACCTCACAGTATATGCAGCAGTGTGCCCTGCCCCCACCTCACAGTATATACAGCAGTGTGCCCTGCCCCCACCTCACAGTATATACAGCAGTGTACCCTGCCCCCACCTCACAGTATATACAGCAGTGTGCCCTGCCCCCACCTCACAGTATATACAGCAGTGTACCCTGCCCCCACCTCACAGTATATACAGCAATGTACCCTGCCCCACCTCACAGTATATACAGCAGTGTACCCTGCCCCCACCTCACAGTATATACAGCAGTGTACCCTGCCCCCACCTCACAGTATATACAGCATTGTGCCCTGCCCCCACCTCACAGTATATACAGCAGTGTGCCCTGCCCCATCTCACAGTATATACAGCAGTGTACCCTGCCCCCCGCCTCACATTATATACAGCAGTGTGCCCTGCCCCCACCTCACAGTATATACAGCAGTGTACCCTGCCCCCACCTCACAGTATATACAGCAGTGTACCCTGCCCCCATCTCACAGTATATACAGCAATGTACCCTGCCCCCACCTCACAGTATATACAGCAGTGTACCCTGCCCCCACCTCACAGTATATACAGCAGTGTACCCTGCCCCCACCTCACAGTATATACAGCAGTGTACCCTGCCCCCACCTCACAGTATATACAGCAGTGTACCCTGCCTCCACCTCACAGTATATACAGCAGTGTACCCTGCCCCCCACCTCACAGTATATACAGCAGTGTACCCTGCCCCCACCTCACAGTATATACAGCAGTGTACCCTGCCCCCACCTCACAGTATATACAGCAGTGTACCCTGTCTCCACCTCACAGTATATACAGCAATGTACCCTGCCCTCCACCTCACAGTATATACAGCAGTGTACCCTGTCTCCACCTCACAGTATATACAGCAGTGTACCCTGTCTCCACCTCACAGTATATACAGCAGTGTACCCTGCCCCCCACCTCACAGTATATACAGCAGTGTACCCTGCCCCCATCTCACAGTATATACAGCAGTGTACCCTGCCCCCACCTCACAGTATATACAGCAGTGTACCCTGCCCCCCGCCTTACAGTATATACAGCAGTGTACCCTGCCCCCACCTCACAGTATATACAGCAGTGTACCCTGCCCCCACCTCACAGTATATACAGCAGTGTACACTGCCCCCACCTCACGGTATATACAGCAATGTGCCCTGCCCCCACCTCTACAGTATATACAGCAGTGTACCCTGCCCCCACCTCACAGTATATACAGCAGTGTGCCCTGCCCCCACCTCACGGTATATACAGCAGTGTACCCTGCCCCCACCTCACAGTATATACAGCAGTGTGCCCTGCCCCCACCTCACAGTATATACAGCAGTGTGCCCTGCCCTCCACCTCACAGTATATACAGCAGTGTGCCCTGCCCCCCACCTCACAGTATATACAGCAGTGTACCCTGCCCCCACCTCACAGTATATGCAGCAGTGTACCCTGCCCCCACCTCACAGTATATACAGCAGTGTACCCTGCCCCCACCTCACAGTATATACAGCAGTGTGCCCTGCCCCCACCTCACAGTATATACAGCAGTGTGCCCTGCCCCCACCTCACAGTATATGCAGCAGTGTGCCCTGCCCCCACCTCACAGTATATACAGCAGTGTGCCCTGCCCCCACCTCACAGTATATACAGCAGTGTACCCTGCCCCCACCTCACAGTATATACAGCAGTGTACCCTGCCCCCACCTCACAGTATATACAGCAGTGTACCCTGCCCCCACCTCACGGTATATACAGCAGTGTGCCCTGCCCCCACCTCACAGTATATACAGCAGTGTACCCTGCCCCCACCTCACAGTATATACAGCAGTGTACCCTGCCCCCACCTCACAGTATATACAGCAGTGTACCCTGCACCTCCACCTCACAGTATATACAGCAGTGTACCCTGCACCCCACCTCACAGTATATACAGCAGTGTACCCTGCCCCCACCTCACAGTATATACAGCAGTGTACCCTGCCCCCACCTCACAGTATATACAGCAGTGTGCCCTGCCCCCGCCTCACAGTATATACAGCAGTGTGCCCTGCCTCCCACCTCACAGTATATACAGCAGTGTACCCTGCACCCCCACCTCACAGTATATACAGCAGTGTACCCTGCACCCCCACCTCACAGTATATACAGCAGTGTACCCTGCCCCCACCTCACAGTATATACAGCAGTGTACCCTGCCCCCACCTCACAGTATATACAGCAGTGTACCCTGCCCCCACCTCACAGTATATACAGCAGTGTACCCTGCCCCCCACCTCACAGTATATACAGCAGTGTGCCCTGCACCCCCACCTCACAGTATATACAGCAGTGTACCCTGCACCCCCCCACCTCACAGTATATACAGCAGTGTACCCTGCCCCCCACCTCACAGTATATACAGCAGTGTACCCTGCCCCCCACCTCACAGTATATACAGCAGTGTACCCTGCCCCCATAAACGTTTCCCTTCGCTTATACATTTCCACCCTCAACCTGTCCGCCAGCGCTCCCCCCGCCCTCACTTTCTGCTTCTGATGGTTTCCTTGCTGTCATTTAGGGGAGGGGTCTGTTTGCCGCCCGGAGCATCCGGAAGGGGGACACCATATTTCAGGAGAAGCCGCTGGTGTCGTCCCAGTTCCAGTGGAACGCGCTGTACAGATACCGAGGTAAGGACGGCACCATCATGGCGCCATGTGTCTGGGACATCTGGGTGGGTGCAGTATAGCTGCCATTACTGTCACCCAGCCTTCCCCCTCCCGCTGGTATTACTGGGGTACACGTGTGCCTCCCCAATAACCCTCTGAACATTCGTTTCGTAGCCTGCGACCACTGTCTGCGATCTCTGGAGACGGCGGAGGAGAACGCCCAGAGACTGTCCGCCAATGTCCACGTCACGCTCCCCTACCCAGAGCTCTGCAGCGTCCAGAATGGGCTCCACCAGCAGTGCCCTCAGTGCCAGGTGAGGAGCGGGCACACTGCAGCAGACTCTGACCGTAGCCGTGTCTGATGGAGAAAAGCCGCAGTGTAAAGCATGGGGGACCCTTTATAAGACTAATGATGGATTTCAGTCTTTATTAGACAATTCAACTAAGCTTGAGCTACTGATCCCAGACATGCTGTAATGGAGCAGAGCCGTAGTGTAAAGCATGTGGAGGAAAAAATATAGCATTGCAAGACTCCAGCAGGCAACAAGGTAATAGCTGTTCCCTGATGGAGCGGAGCTGCATTGTAAAGCATGGACAGAAGAGAGCCTGGTTGAGCTGTCGGCCTGACCGGGGGGGTCCGGGTGAGCTGTCGGCCTGACCGGGGGGGTCCTGGTGAGCTGTCGGCCTGACCGGGGGGGTCCTGGTGAGCTGTCGGCCTGACCGGGGAGGTCCTGGTGAGCTGTCGGCCTGACCGGGGGGGTCCGGGTGAGCTGTCGGCCTGACCGGGGGGGTCCGGGTGAGCTGTCGGCCTGACCGGGGGGGTCCGGGTGAGCTGTCGGCCTGACCGGGGGGGTCCGGGTGAGCTGTCGGCCTGACCGGGGGGGGGGTCCGGGTGAGCTGTCGGCCTGACCGGGGGGGTCCGGGTGAGCTGTCGGCCTGGAACGCTGTGCCCTCAGCTTTGTGACAGTCTCCTCTTCTCTATGCAGGTATCATATTGCAGCGCCGAGTGTCTCCGAGCTGCCAGAGAACAATACCACCAGGTCCTGTGTCTGGGGTCCTCTCGGGACAACCCCCAACATCCACTCAATAAACTGGAGGATGCCTGGAGGTAAGACCAGTACACAACCAGTTTAAAAGCAGCGTGCCCCAGTATCCAGTCCTCCTGCTGTGCTGCTCCTCGGAAGTAGGTGGCGCTGTCCATCGATCAAGCAGAGCTCTGCACCCTGTTGCTTTCCAGCTCTGGTTAATTCACAGCTGCCATCATTTCCAGCCTCCATGCTGGGAGTTGTAGTTTTTCACGGCTGAAGAGCCATAGATGGCAGACCAGTAATGGGAAAGAAGAACTACTCTTCTGTCAGGGGTTGTAGTAGCGGGGGCTGTCACAGTGGGGGTTACTGTGCGGTAACGTTTCTTCCCATGTAACCCCTCCAGGAACATCCATTACCCCCCCGAGACGGCCAGCATCATGCTTATGGCCAGGATGGTGGCTTCTGTGAAGCAGGTAGGTACACACTCGATATGATGGGGACTGACCTTGAGGTGTGACACCGCTTATCTCCAGGAAACAGAGATGAGAGGTAAAGACCCGGCCGCTCCTGTGTGGCAGTCACTGACTGAGCTCTGTGATTTGTGAGAGGCATTGCAGACCCACGCATTTCACCCCCCAGCAGGGGGCTCTACTGCACAGAATGGTAACACATCCTCTCTTTTGGTGACCACAGGCCAAGGACAAGGACTGGTGGCCGCAGCTCTTCTCCCAGTTCTGTAGCAAAACGGCCAACGAGGAAGAGGAGATCGTCCACAAGCTGCTGGGAGACAAGTTTAAGGTGAGTGAAACGCGTGAGTGACACAAGACCCTCTAGATAAAGCCAGGGGTATTGCCATCCACCCCATTTGTATGGGCTCCACATCCTGTGGGTCAGCTTTCCTGATTCTAGTCGTGTACTAACCATAGTACCTCCAGAGCTGTAATCGCAGTTCTGCTGTGAGGACAGTTCCTTGGAATAGGCCAGTACTGTTCAGCCTTAGACACTGCTGCATGGGATTGCGGGAGCTGTAGCTCGATAGACGTGCAGTGGTGTGAAGGTGGTGGTCTGCTGTGAGACACTGGACCAGCAGGGGGCAGCAGGGAGCTACAAGTTTCTTCATGGTAACACGGCGTGATGTAGTGACAGCAAATCTCAGAGGATTTTCCTGGAAGAGCTTCTTATGTCCTGAGCTCCTTGTGTCCATCTTCCCTTATGATTCATGTAGTCGCTCCGTGTCTTACAGGGACAGCTGGATCACCTGCGTCGCCTCTTCGTGGAGGCCTTGCATGAGGAGCGAGTCAGCCGGGTAAGAACAAGACAGCTCACCAGCATATTCCTAACCTGCACACCAACCACAGTATATCCAGAGCTGCATTCATAATTCTACTGTCACAGCATGCCTTACATCCAGACACATCCAGAGCTGCATTCATAAATTTGCTTTCTCAGCATGTCGATACTTCACACCCATCCAGAGCTGCATTAACAATCCATCAGCACTCTGCTGACAGGCATCCTCAAACTGCGGCCCTCCAGCTGTTGCAAAACTACAACTCCCAGCATGCCTGAACAGCCTACAGGTATCAGCCTACAGCAGGGCATTGTGGGAGTTGTAGTTTTACAACAGCTGGAGGGCCGCAATTTGAGGATGCCTGACTTAGGACATGGTGTGGGACAGCGGGGATGTCTCTTGGTGCCTGAGTCCGGTGGACTGTGTAAGGATGGTCTCCGGGCCCCATAAACCTCTGGCCCTGTATTCTCCAGGGCCCGTCCTGAGCTCTCTACACATCTGTTTGCTAACTTCTTGCTCTTGCTTGCAGTGGTTTACTCCGGACGGCTTCCGCTCCCTCTTCGCTCTCGTTGGAACCAATGGGCAGGGAATCGGCACCAGGTGAGCGATGAGTTCAGGGTGACCCCGTGGCGCCCCCTGGCACACATCAGAGTAGTTGATATCATGTTGTTGTTGCAGCTCGCTAAGTCAGTGGGTTCATGCGTGCGACGCCCTGGAGCTGCCAACGGCGGAGAGAGAGCGGCTGGACGCCCTGATAGACCAGTTGTACAAGGACATAGAGAAAGGTGAGGACCACCTGGGGGGATATGTGCTCTGCGGTCCCGTGTGTGTGTGCTCTGCGGTCCCGTCTGTGTGTGTATGTGCGCTGCGGTCCCGTCTGTGTGTGTGCGCTGCGGTCCCGTCTGTGTGTGTGCGCTGCGGTCCCGTCTGTGTGTGTGCGCTGCGGTCCCGTCTGTGTGTGTGCGCTGCGGTCCCGTCTGTGTGTGTGCGCTGCGGTCCCGTCTGTGTGTGTGTGAGCGCTGCGCTCCCGTCTGTGTGTGTGTGAGCGCTGCGCTCCCGTCTGTGTGTGTGTGAGCGCTGCGCTCCCGTCTGTGTGTGAGCGCTGCGCTTCCGTCTGTGTGTGTGTGAGCGCTGCGCTCCCGTCTGTGTGCGCGCGCGCGCTGCGCTCCCGTCTGTGTGCGCGCGCGCGCTGCGCTCCCGTCTGTGTGCGCGCGCGCTCTGCGGTCCCGTCTGTGTGCTGCGCTCTGCGGTCCCGTCTGTGTAGCAGCGCGCTCTGCGGTCCCGTCTGTGTGCGCGAGCGCGCTCTGCGGTCCCGTCTGTGTGCGCGCGCGCGCTCTGCGGTCCCGTCTGTGTGTGTGTGTGTGTGTGTGTGTGTCTGCGCGTGCGCTCTGCGGTCCCGTCTGTCTGTGTGTGTGTGTGTGCTCTGCGGTCCCATCTCTCACCTCTCTCCTCTGCAGAGACCGGGGAGTTCCTGAACTGTGAAGGCTCGGGGCTGTACATGCTGCAGAGCTGCTGTAAGTACCACTAGCACTGACTGTACAGAGCGGCTCACTGTCCAGCAGCCCCTGATCGCCCCTTCTGTATTCACCGCAGGTAATCACAGCTGTGTCCCCAACGCTGAGGCATCATTCCCCGACAACAACTATCTGCTGCACCTGACTGCACTGGAGGACATCCAGCCGGGAGAGGTGAGTACCAGGGACCTGATCACTTACATACACACAGAACATGAGTGATCCCGAGTTCAGATAAGTAATGTATGTACACAGTGACTGCAGCAGCAGAATAGTGAGTACAGCTCTGGAGTATAATACAGGATATAACTCAGGATCAGTACAGGATAAGTAATGTATGTACACAGTGACTGCACCAGCAGAATAGTGAGTGCAGCTCTGGAGTATAATACAGGATGTAACTCAGGATCAGTATAGGATAAGTAATGTATGTACACAGTGAGTGCACCAGCAGAATAGTGAGTGCAGCTCTGGAGTATAATACAGGATGTAACTCAGGATCAGTACAGGATAAGTAATGTATGTACACAGTGACTGCACCAGCAGAATAGTGAGTGCAGCTCTGGAGTATAATACAGGATGTAACTCAGGATCAGTACAGGATAAGTAATGTATGTACACAGTGACTGCACCAGCAGAACAGTGAGTGCAGCTCTGGAGTATAATACAGGATGTAACTCAGGATCAGTACAGGATAAGTAATGTAATGTATGTACACAGTGACTGCACCAGCAGAATAGTGAGTGCAGCTCTGGAGTATAACACAGGATGTTACTCAGGATCACTACAGGATAAGTAATGTATGTACACATCACTACAGGATAAGTAATGTATGTACACAGTGACTGCTCCAGCAGAATAGTGAGTGCAGCTCTGGAGTATAATACAGGATGTAACTCAGGATCAGTACAGGATAAGTAATGTATGTACACAGTGACTGCTCCAGCAGAATAATGAGTGCAGCTCTGGAGTATAATGCAGGATGTAACTCAGGATCAGTACAGGATAAGTAATGTATGTACACAGTGACTGCTCCAGCAGAATAGTGAGTGCAGCTCTGGAGTATAATACAGGATGTAAGGTGTCAGCAGTCGGTGCAGGCGCTGTGTGAATATCCTGCATGTGACAGTCTGTCGTCTTCTTTGTCAGGAGATCTGCATTAGTTATCTGGACTGCTGCCAGAGAGAGCGGAGCCGACATAGCCGACACAAGACCCTCAGGTACATGACATGTCCTCTCTGTGCAGCAAATAAATGCAGCCCAGACACAGTCCAATAAAATCCATGGTGTATTTCTCCAAAAAAGTACAACAAATCCACATACAGGAGCCCGCTCCGTGGTCTGCGTGGCCATATGCGATATCACCCTGTTCACACTGTTCTCAGGAATCTCAGTCAAAGTTGAGGGATGAGATAATGCTTCTCGTTCATATCCTGCAGCTCCCTAGACTGCAACACAAAGATCTAGTAGGAGTCTCTATTTAACCGTTTTCTAAGATGATCTCCTTCGTCTATACACCCTTTCTATGCCAGATCCCAGCAGCCCGGGCTTTTACCTCTATGCGGAGGCTGTGGATCCGACTTGGCAGGCGTGGCCTTCTCAGGGGCATAGGAGGCTCCTGGCGCACAGTGACATCATGACGCAGCTATGGTGCATCGGCACGTCGCGCACTCAGGCGTCCCTGCGCCCAGAAGCCAGTGTTGGTGGGGATATTAAAGAAGATGGCCACGGCAGAGTCTGGTGGCGTTTCCCTGCCGCAGCATGTCTGCTCCTCAAGCCTGTGGATCCTGGTTCCAGCGACCTCAGCCTGTAGGCCTCCTCTCCTGCAAACCTGGGCAGGTCTTTTTTCTGGTGTGAGGCTCCTTTCTCGTGCACCCATAGGGTGTCTGGTGCGGGAGGTTTAAAATGAATTTTCTGCTAGCTCCTTTTTAATTCATTTTGATTATTTTAGGGCAGAGAAACCTACCCCTCCAAGCAGGGCTGTGGAGTCGGTAGATAAATTGTCCGACTCCGACTCCTCAGATTTTGAAACTTCCGACTCCGACTCCTCGACTCCGACTCCTCTGTATATAATATGCAAATACGAAGCTGTTCCACCAAGTTCTTCTAATCTCCTCTAGCACAGAGAGGTAGTTGAGCAGAAGCTGCTGCCTTCTCCTTTGTGTGCTGATCTTCTGCTGAAGATAGAGCAGTGGGAGGATCCAGGAAGGGGCAGGGGAAGGGGCATTTATTTTAAAACATGATTTTCCTAGTAGAATCCCATAGTCATGTTTAAAATTTAAGCTAACAATCTGAGTTTACATGTTTTATAGCCTTAGCTGAATGATAGCAGTTTTTCAAATGGTTTACAGCTTCAGTCTTGAACTATTGACTATCCATTCCCTTCACTTATCCAAGTGTCTCCAGTCCTTAATCAGTTATCAGTGAGAGGCGAGGATAACCATGGGTTCCCTGTAACAGCAGACCACAAGACAATGGAAAGTGTAAGTATTGCCGCTCCTTAAAGGGACACTGACAGGCTGATTTTCCAGCTAAAGATATATATATACTGGTATTCATCAGAGAATTAGGAATAAAACTATACTAATGTTACCCCCAGTTAAGCTGTACTTGTGTTTAAGAAACATTTTAATCTGTATGCAAATTCACTATCTTTGTGCCCAATGGGGCAGCGTCTCCTGCGGCTTTGTGCCCAGCCGCGCCCGAAGTACAGCTTCCCAGCGCTGTTCCCCTCGTTATTATTCGCTGCACTGGCCTTTTTTTTCAAGCTAGCCGAACGCTGAATTCCTGCGCAGGCGCACGTGTAGAGTGCTGGCAGCAGCCTTGTCTGGCTATGCTGAGGCTGTGCCAGCTTTCTCTCTTCCTCCTCGCTACCTAGTCCTGTCTAGTGCTGCCAGTACTCTACATGTGCGCCTGCCCCCTTGGGCACAAAGGTAGAGAATTTGCATATTGATTAAAACATTTTTAAACACAAGTAATCCTCAACTGGGGGTAACAGTCGTCTAGTTGTATTCCTGATCCTCTAATGAATACCAGCAGATATATCAGCCTGTCAGTGTCCCTTTAACTGCATAGTAAAGCATATGAAAAGCATGCTTCTTCACGGTCACTTAACGTCTTTGTTTAGCGGTAACGTGACGCACTGCATGCATTGGCCTTTATTCTTACAGTAGAGAAGTAATTAATTATAACTTTATCTGAATTGGGACATTTAAACTTGCTTTTTTTTTTATTCCAATTTTTTTTTATTCCAATTTAAATCTAGTCGGAGTCGGTCCATTTTTTGCCGACTCCGACTCCGACTCCAGGTACCCAAAATTGCCTCCGACTCCTCGACTCCGACTCCACAGCCCTGCCTCCAAGACACCAGGGAAGATTCAAGACGCAAGAAGTGCGCCATATGCAGGAAATCCTTTATATCTAAATCTAAAGATTGCGATTCAAATCTTTGGGATAAGACTCCAAAGATGGATGCACCTGTAGCCCGCATTTCAAAGAAAACCTCCCTTCTGTTTGAGGACATGGGGCTGCTATGTGACCCCATGGACAAAATATGCTAAAGCTTACTCAAAAAGGCATGGGAGACAAATACCGCTAGGTTTAGTCCCAGTATTCCCCCCACGTGGCTGGGTCAGTTAGGAACCCATAGGGAGGAGATCTTGGCATCCTTACCAACGTTGAAACAAGCGTCAGATTTTTTAGCTGATGCTTCGGCTGCTTTGGTAAAACTGTCTGCCTGATCAGCCGCCATCTCCAATACTGTCCCTTCCTGGTCGGGGACAAGGCATCTAAAATCCGCGTTTGTTCCATCGCCTGTGAAGGGGATCGACTTCTTGGATCAGTTCTTGATGACATCTTGGAGAAGGCTTCTGATAAAAAAGGATTCCCTACAGAGAGCAGATTTTTTCATCAGAGCCAGTCCTTTTCGGAATCAAAAGAACAGGCAGAAGACAAACCAGAAGAGGAGAGATTACTCGGGAAGATGGCAGACCTGAGAGGGAGAGGGAACGATTCCTCTTCAATCCGGACAATCCTGCAAAATCCACTCAATGACGCCGGATATCAAGTTGGAGCAAGATTACAAATTTTTGTTTCAGAATGGAAAGAAATGGGAACCTCCCCCTGGGTTTTGGCTTCAGTCTAGAATTTGATACCTATCCAACAGATTATTTTATGCCTCAGAGGGAAAAGCAACTGTCCCTGGAGTCAGAAATCTCCATTCTTCTCCAGAAAAAAGATATTACTTCCGGTCCAAGACCGACTCAAAAAGCGTTTCTACTCTCCAGTGTTTCTGATCATAAAACCCGAGGGATCATTCAGGCTCATTATAAATCTGTAGAGATTAAACAAATGCCTAACCCACAAGAAATTCAAAATGGAAACCATCAAATAGACCATAATTCTTCTTCACCAGGACATACCCATATTTTCACCCAGGCACCCCACCCCTGATGTTAGCATTGGAGCATTTCATGGATCGCGCAGGGCAAGGGCTCTTATATTTACAATAACACACAGGCGGCAGGGGCTTCCGCCCAGCAGTGAGCCCGGTGACATCACCAGCACTGACGGGCGGTCTTTAGAGCTGCCCCAGCCTGTAAAACGGCTAGGGCAGTGCTAAAGCCGACCCATCAGAGCCAGTGACGTCACCGAACACACTGCTGGGCGGAAGCCTCTGCCCCCTTGTGTTTTATTGTAAATAAGAGTCCCTGCCCTGCGCTATCCGGCACAGGGCAAGCGAGAGCATCGGATCATGAAATGCTCCAATGCTAACATCAGGGGGGGGGGGTGCCTGGGTGAAAATATGGGTATGTCTGGGTTCAGAGCTAAAAAGACAAATATACAATGATTTCACCATATCCACTGGCGTGCTGAAGATTATAATTTTCTTCATCCTCAGAACACCAGAAGTATTTGAGAATTGTTGTCTACATAGGAAGTCGCCTTTATCACTTTCAATTCCAAGCTCTTCCCTTCGGTCTCTCTTCTGCTCCAAGGATCTTCTCAAAAGTCTGCTGATGTCTTCTCTTCCAGAGGAAAAACAGGCGACCGTGTAAAATATCTCAGTTTTGCAGGTTAAAAACCTCCACCATCAGGCATATTATGACTGTTCTTGGTCATCGGACGTCTTGAATACCCGCAGTCACATGGGCACAGAGCCATACAGGGGTTCTACCGTCCTTTCTCCTAGATTCCTGGGACTGTACTCAGACCTCCTTAGACAAAATGGTAGGTCTTCCATCTAAGGTATTGCAGTCCCTAGCCTGGTGGAAAGCAGGGTTGAACAAGGGCCTCAAACCCTCTACCCTCAAAGTGCAAATATTAGACTTAAGTATTTTCCTGGACTCAAGACTGTCACCTACCATAGTCTCTACCGTTAATGGAGTCACCGTTCGAACCAATTGACAACATTTCCATGAAACTTCTGTCACTTAAGACCGGCTTTCTTCTAGCCATTACAACTGCTAGAAGGATTGGTGAAATCCAGGCTTTCTCTTGTCGTCCACCTTGTCACAGAATTTTGGATGATCGTATAGTCCTAAAGCATTGCCCATCCTTCCTTCCGAAAGTGGTTTCAAAAATCCATTGCAATCTGGAAACTGTGTTGCGATCCCTCTGCTCTTCACCTTCCACGGACCGGGAGAGGAAATTCCACTATCTGGATGTAAGACGTTGCCTATAGTTTTGAACGAACCCGAACTGTAAAGTTCAGTTCTATACCGAAGTTTACCGGAAAAGTTTGGGTTCGGTGTTTAGGCAATTAATAAAGCTTGTTGAAAGGCTGCAGGGCAACCAATCAATAAGCTTTTAAGCTGTGGGCACTTAGAAGCCATCACAGCCATGCCTAGTAATGGCATGGCTGTGATTGGCCGGTGCATCATGTGACCCGGCCTCTATATAAGCTGGATCACGTGTAGCTCCGCCCATCAGCTCTGAGTAGTGCAGGGACAGGAAGCTGAAGTAAGGGAAAGTGTTAAGAATTTCATCTGGCTATTTGTTTTGTGGGTGACCTATAATGATTTTTTGTGGGTGCAATACACCAGCTTTGCACCCCTGACACAAAAATATAATAGTTAATCCATCTGTTAGTTCGGTGGGTGACATATTCCCATTCTTGGTGTGAGGTACACCTACACTGCATCTGTGACAGGGAAATAAATCTAGTTAATCCGTCTGTTCGGTGGGTGACCTTAAAGAATGAGGAGAGCATCAAATAAGGGACGTGGCCCTGGTCGTAGTGCTGCTGGTGGAGCTCCTGTCACAGGGAGAGGACGTGGTCGATCGGTGCTAGCTACACGCCCAAATGAAACACCTTCCTGAGGTGCATGTAGGTCACAGAACGTTCACAAATGGTGTACAAATGTTGAGGCCAGAACACGTACAGTCGCTAGTAGATTGGATGGCTGACAGTGCCTCCAGTTCCTTCACATGGTCGCCCACCCGGTCCCCTGCAGAAAGCTCAGAGTTGGCACCTGCTGCCCATGCCCATCAGTCGTTCACCTCACCCCCATGCAAATCAGCCAAGAAGTCAGAGCGCCAAGTCATTCAGCAGTCTCTTATGCTTTTTGATGACTGCTGGCAGGGTTTCCGTGGGCCATTCACCGAGCCCTGCCCCATAACTGGAAGAGATTGAGTGCACCGATGCCCAACCACTTATGCTTCAGGATATGGACATGGAAAGACCACCGCAGCACGTCTCTGATTATGAAATAGAGGTGCCAACTGCTGCGGCTTTCTTCAGTGTGCAGACCGACAAGGAGGGCAGGGGTGTAGAGTGGGTGGAGGATGATGAGGTCCTAGACCCCACATGGAATCAAATTCATGCGAATGACCCGTGCAGTTCGGAGGAAGAAGTGGTGGTCACACAGCGCCAGCCACACAGCAAAAGAGGGAGCAGGGTGCAAAAGCAGAGTGGCCGTCCTCGAGACAGTACGCCTGCTACTGACACCACACCCAGGGACCGAGCACACCAAAGCCAGCTCCAAGGAGTTCCCTGGCATGGCACTTCTTCAGACAATGTGCTGACGACAAGACCCGAGTGGTTTGCACGCTGTGCCATCAGCCTGAAGCGAGGCATTAACGTTCTGAACCTGAGCACAACCTGCATGACCAGGCATCTACATGCAAAGCACGAGCTGCAGTGGAGTAAACACCTCCAAAACCAAGAAAGGTCTCAGCCTCCCCCTGCTCCCTCTTCTGCTGCGGTCTCGGCGTCTTCCTTCACCTCTGGAATGACAGTGGCACATGCCACCCCGCAAACAGAGGATGTGGCAGCAACGCCATCATGTCCGTCACCAAGCATCTCCGCCATGTCCCATGGAAGCGTTCAGCTGTCTATCTCCCACTGGACACTGGAGAGAAAGTACCCCCCTACCCACCCGCGATCCCCGGCCCAATATTCTTGGCCTTTTGAAATACTGTCATTCAGTCTGGTGGAAACAGAGACTTTTAAAAACCTTATGGCGGTGGCTGTCCCACAGTACGTGGTTCCCAGCAGCCAATACTTTTCCAGGCGAGCCGTGCCTTCCCTGCACATCTAAGTTGCGGACAAAATAAAGTGTGCACTGCACAACGCCATCTGTGGCAAGGTCCACCTAACCACAGATACGTGGACCAGTAAGCACGGCCAGGGACGTTATATCTCCCTAACTGCACACTGGGTAAATGCAGTGGTGGCTGGGCCTGAGGCGGAAAGAGGTTTGGCGCACGTCCTTCCACCCCCGAGGATCGCAGGGCACTTCTCTTTGCCTCCTTTACCACTTTATCCGCTCAGTGTAACACCTTCACCACCAACTTCAGCACAGCCAGGGGGAAACGACAGCAGGCTGTTCTGAAACTCATCTGTTTGGGGGACAAACCCCACACCGCACAGGAGCTGTGGACGGGCATGGAACAACAGCTGGTGATTGGTTGGTGCCACTGAGCCTCAAGCCCGGCCTGGTGGTGTGCGATAACTGGTGAAATCTTGTAGCAGCTCTGGTGCTAGCCAGTTTGACGCACATGCCTTGCCTGCCACATTCTGAATTTGGTGGTGCAAAGGTTCCTGAAAAATCAATCCGATATCCCAGAGCTGCTGCAGAAAGTGAGGGCCGTCTGTGCGCGCTTCTGGCAGTCACATCCTGCCGCTGCTCGCCTGTCTGCGCTGCAGCGTAACTTCGGCCTTCCCGCTCACCGCCACATATGCGACGTGCCCACCAGGTGGAACTCCACCTTGCACATGCTGGAGAGACTGTGCGAGCAGCAGCAGGCGATGGAGTTTTAGCTGCAGCACACACGGGTCAGTCGCTCTGCGGAACAGCACCACTTCACCACCAACCAGTGGGCCTTCACGCGGGACGTGTGTGCCGTGTTGCGCTGTTTCGAGTTCTCCACCAACATGGCCAGTGCCGATGACGCCGTTATCAGCGTTACTATCTCACTTCTATGTATCCTTGAAAAAACACTTCGGGCGATGATGGAAGAGGGATCATTTCCGAGGTTATCAGGCCAGTCATTCACAAGTGGCTCAGAGGGTGGGTTCCTGCACCAACAGAGGCCAGGGCACAGTTCTGGAGGATGATGAGGAGGAGGAACCATGTTCACAGCAGGGTAGCACCCATAGCACCTCATGGGCATCACTGGTACGTGGCTGGGGGGGGATACAGACGATACACCTCCCACAGAGGATGGCTTGTCGTTGCCTCTCGGCAGCCTGGCACATATGAGTGACTACATGCTGCAGTGCCTGCGCAACGACTGCCGAGTTGCCCACATTCTTACCAATGCTGAAACTGGGTGGCCACCGTGCTGGATCCCCGCTACAGTGACAACGTGCTGTCCTTAATTCCCTCACTGGAGCGTGATCAGAAGATGCGCAACTGCAAGCACACGCTGGTAGATGTGCTGCTGATGGCATTCCCACCTGAAAGCGGGGGCTCAGTGGAAGCACAAGGCGAAGGCAGAGGAGGAAGAAGTCGCCAACGCAGCTGGAGCACTGCCAGCACCTCAGAAGGCAGGGTTATCGTGGCCAAAATGTGGAAAAGCTTGGTCACCACGCCACAGCAACCGGCACCACCAGCTGATATGGAACGTCTTAGCAGGATTCAGCATTTGAACAACATGGTGGAACAGTATGTGTGCACACGCCTACACGTACTGACTGATGGGTCTGCCCCGTTCAACTTCTGGGTCTCCAAATTGGGAGCATGGCCTGAGCTTGCCCTTTACGCCTTGGAGGTGCTGGCCTGCCCTTTGCTGTCCCTTTGCATTCTCTTTTCTATTTCTTAATGTTTTGGGGTCTTCCGAAATTTGAAAAAAAAAGTGTTGGCTACCTCCTCCACCACACCGCCACGTCGCCGCCTCCTCAGCCTCCTACTCCACTTTGTCCTCTGCCTCCAAGTTCAAGAATATAATAATTTTTTTTCTATTCTGTTATTTTAATGCCTCATGCACACGTCATTGTCAGTTTTGGATCAGTGGTAACACGGACAGTGTTCAATCCGTGTTTCCTCCCATGACAGATCCGTGTTGGGTCCGTTGGTCCGTTTTTTGCTGACCGTGTGCCATCCGTTTTTTACTGACACGGAGCAGCTGGAAAATAATTTTCAAAATCTTTTTAATGATCCGTAAAACACAGATGACATCTGTGTTGCATCCGTGGTTTTCACGGACTCATTGACTATGATTGGCGTGAGGGATACGGGAACACGGACAAGATAGGACATGCATCTGTCCCGAAAACACGGACCATGATAAAACACTGATGTGTGAATACACACATTCAAATCAATCAAGACGTGTGCTGTCCACGGAGAACACGTACAGCACACGTCCGGGAAACACTGATGTGTGATTGAGCCATAAGTCATTTCCCTATCCACATTTGTTTGCAGTGCAGTTGTCCTGCTCTTACCCCCATGTTGCTTCCTTTTGCAGCCCTCTAGCCCTTACTGTGACTATTTTACAGGCATTTTAGTGCCGTCTGGTTCGGGTCCTGAACCTGAACTTTGAGCCGAAGTTCCAAACCCGAACTTCCAGGTGTTCGCTCATCCCTAGTTGCCTACTATGTTATCTGGAGAGAACGGAGCATTTCAGGAATTCGGACCTTCTGTTTCTCCAATTCCAGGGTCCTAATAAGGGCCTAGCAGCGGAGAAGCCTACCACTGCTCGATGGATAAGAGACGCTATCCCTCTCTGTTATACCAGCAAGAATCTTGTTTCCCCAGTGGGACTCGAGGCCCACTCCACTCGAGCCATGTCGGCCTCCTGGGCAGAGAATGCCGCCATATCAATTGAACAAATCTGCACAGCGGCTGCCGGGCTAATCCTATGGCCTTTTTTAATCTCTACAGACTGGATGTGACTCAGAACCAGGACTTTGTCCATTGGGCGTAGGGTTCTTTCTGCCGCAGTCCCACCTTAAGTTGTTTCATTCTCTGTTATTCCTCCTGTCAGTAGGAAAAGGGTTAAGTATTCTTACCCGTAATTGTATTTTCCATTCGCCTCCCCAACGGCAACGGGTGTCCCCCCCCCCCCATTTTCTGGTGAAGTATAATCACCTTGTTTGATCATTTCCGTGTCCTTAGGTAAGGAGAGGAGGCCTTTTAAATCTGGATCTTCAGTGTTGCTTCCTGTCCAGGGGCGAGGACACCCTCCTGTCAGTGCCATTGGGGACGCTAATGAAAAATCCAATTACCAGTAAGAGTAGTTAACCCTTTAACAGTGTTTCCTATGAGATAAAACGGACTTGTTCTGTTCATTCTCTGGGTCAGTACGATTACAGAGATACCACATTTATATAGTTTTGTTTTTACAGTGTTCCCATTTTTCTACCATATTTTTCGGACTATAAGACGCAACTAGGATTTGGAGGAGGAAATTTTTTTAAAAATATATATTTTCTATCAGGCCTCGGAGCAAACCCCCAATTCTCCATCAACCTCAGATCGGGACCCCACAGCCCCCATCAGACCTCAGATCAGACACTCGGAGCCCTGCCACCTGCAGGAACTTCTGCTGTGACATTTTCTTCAGCAGCGCCCAGCCTACCGTACCTGCACAGGGAAGCCGTTCAGGCCCCGGGAGCGCAGCGCACCCTGACAGAGTCCATAATTGACCACCGCATCAGAAGGGTTAAAAGTCTGTAGTTGGCTGCAGGGTATGAACAAGCAACATGAAATTATCCTTCAATATTGACAGTGTGAACAGGGACGGATCAGATATGGTAACACATACTGTGGGTACACATAGACTTGTGTTTCTTTCTGCTTCCCGTCACCCCCGCTGCTTTTCCTTGCGCTTCCTTCGGCCTCCAGACATCTCTCACCTTTGGTATCTGATACAAGATAATCTCACTTCCCATTATATCAGTTCTCTGCAACCAGTGCCTACCAGTGTGATGAAACTACAAGTCCCAGCATGCCTTGGAAGGCGCTCACGGGCAGCAGAGGGCCTGCAGGTCACTGATGTAGATCACCCCGTGGACAGTAACATACATACAAGCTCCAGTAATACATGTGACCATTGATACCACACTGAATGATGGACCCTAAGTGAACTACCTGGCAGCTGAGCATGCTGGGCAGTGTAGTGCACTTAGAACCTTCTGGTGGGAGGAGTTACATTTAGGCTCCTCCTCTTCCAATGATACTTGCTCATGATGTCCCCTCTTCTTCCAGGGAGAACTATCTGTTTGTCTGTTCCTGTCCTAAGTGCCTATCGCAGTCTGAGGATCCGGATGTGACCTCCGAGGAAGAGGATGAGGAAGACGCGGAGCTGGAGGATGAGATGACGGATGTGTGACACAGGCCGCCTCCAGCCGAACCCCACAATCCAGCACTTGAATTGGCTTTGCCTGTTACCGACATTCACATCTTTCCATTAAACTTTTATACATAAACTCTCCCCGACACAGACCCCCGAGTACCGAGGAGGGGCAGGTGCTGCATGGGCCCCTCCCCCGATAAACATCCACGTTCATACTGGTCACTTGTGATAAGCATTTTATAGGATTGGCAGACAAAATACTAAATTATTTCTATACAGTTCTCCGGCAATGGTGGCCTCTGCGTCTTCTGTCCGAGCGCAGCACACCCCTACCCATCGGGGAGGGGTATCTACTGGAAGATCTGTGGGTGACAACCCGTATCAGACATGAGGATGGAGATCGATGCCAATCATCCAATGCAAGAGCCTGGTGGTGGCTGTATAATCTGTATGTAGTGAGCTCCCTCTAGTGGTGGCTGTATAATCTGTATGTAGTGAGCTCCCTCTAGTGGTGGCTGTATAATCTGTATGTAGTGAGCTCCCTCTAGTGGTGGCTGTATAATCTGTATGTAGTGAGCTTCCTCTAGTGGTGGCTGTATAATCTGTATGTAGTGAGCTCCCTCTAGTGGTGGCTGTATAATCTGTTTGTAGTGAGCTCCCTCTAGTGGTGGCTGTATAATCTGTATGTAGTGAGCTCCCTCTAGTGGTGACTGTATAATCTGTATGTAGTGAGCTCCCTCTAGTGGTGGCTGTATAATCTGTATGTAGTGAGCTCCCTCTAGTGGTGGCTGTATAATCTGTATGTAGTCTGCTCCCCCTCGTGGTGGCTGTATAACCTGTATGTAGTGAGCTCCCTCTAGTGGTGGCTGTATAATCTGTTTGTAGTGAGCTCCCTCTAGTGGTGGCTGTATAATCTGTATGTAGTGAGCTCCCTCTAGTTGTGGCTGTATAATCTGTATGTAGTGAGCTCCCTCTGGTGGTGGCTGTATAATCTGTATGTAGTGAGCTCCCTCTGGTGGTGGCTGTATAATCTGTATGTAGTGAGCTCCCTCTGGTGGTGGCTGTATAATCTGTATGTAGTGAGCTCCCTCTAGTGGTGACTGTATAATCTGTATGTAGTGAGCTCCCTCTAGTGGTGACTGTATAATCTGTATGTAGTGAGCTCCCCCTAGTGGTGACTGTATAATCTGTATGTAGTGAGCTCCCCCTAGTGGTGACTGTATAATCTGTATGTAGTGAGCTCCCTCTAGTGGTGGCTGTATAATCTGTATGTAGTGAGCTCCCTCTAGTGGTGACTGTATAATCTGTATGTAGTGAGCTCCCTCTAGTGGTGACTGTATAATCTGTATGTAGTGAGCTCCCTCTAGTGGTGGCTGTATAATCTGTATGTTACAGTCTGTTTAAAAAACGATCGCCAAAACTGGAGAGGGGGGGGGGGTCTGCCTTTATGTAAAGTCCTGTGGAGAGGGGGAGGGGTCTCCTTTATGTACAGTCCTGTGGAGAGGGGGAGGAGTCTCCTTTATGTAAAGTCCTGTGGAGAGGGGGAGGAGTCTCCTTTATGTAAAGTCCTGTGGAGAGGGGGAGGGGTCTCCTTTATGTAAAGTCCTATCTAAAGCCCACAGTCCGAGAAGAAATGAGTGAGGGACATGAATATGTGGAGTCATTGTGCGTAGAAATATATGGAGCCAAAAATAACAATAAATTACTAATAGGAGTGTATTATAAACCACCTAATATACCAGCAGAAAATCTATTACTAAACAAGATAGACGAGGCGGCAAATCATAATGAGGTGGTTCTTATCGGAGAACTCCGCAGATATAGACTCGGAAGGTGAAAGCTACACATACCATAAAGGAAACGGGTTCTTGATAATAACCAAAGACCATTACCTTTCCCAACTGGTTCAGGACCCAACTAGAGGGACGGCCATACTGGACTTAGTATTAACCAACAGACCGGACAGAACAACAGACGTGCAAGTCGGGGGACACCTGGGAAATTGTGACCATAAAGTAACAACCTTCCAATTATCCTTCAAAAGAGCATTTCTACGGGGAGGAACAAAAATACCGGACTTCAAAAGAGCAAAATTTAGCCAACATTAGAGGCCATAGGCCTAACTAACTGGGACAAAGTCCTCAAAAATAAACATACAGCCACAAAATTTTATATTTTTAAAAGCATTCTAAATTCTCATTGTGAGAGGTACATACCGTATGGGAATAAAGGGTTAAGGAACTAATGTGGATACATAAAACTGTAAAAAAAGCAATAAATGACAAAAGCACATAAATCACTAAAACAGGAGGGTAGCGAGGAAGCACTGAAAAACTAAGGAAAAAATAGAACATGAAAAAACAAATAAAAGTGGCCAAACTAGAGGCCGAGAGATTAATTGCCAAAGAGAGTAAAACTAACCCTAAAATGTTCTTCAACTATATTAATGGTAAAAAGTATAAATCTGAAGGTGTCAACCCTTTACAGAGTGATGAGGAGAAAGCAAAGTTGTTAAATATTTTTTTTCTCCACTATATTCACTGAGAAAAATAAACTGTCAGATAAAATGCAGAATGTAAAAGTAAATTCCGCATTAAAAGTGCCCTGTCTGACCCAGGAAGAAGTACAGCGGTGTCTTAAAAAGATTAAAATAGACAAATCGCCAGGACCAGATGGCATACACCCCCGTATCCTAAGGGAATTAAGTGATGTCATAGCCAGACCCTCATTTCTGATATTTGCGGACTCTATACTGACGGGGAATGTTTCACAGGATTGGCGCATAGCAAATGTGGTGCCAATATTCAAAAAGGGTCCAAAAACAGCCTGGAAATTATAGGCCGGTAAGTTTAACATCGGTTGTGGGTAAACGACTTGAAGGTTTTCTAAGAGATGCTATCTTGAAAGATCTCAATGAAAATAAGAAAATAACGCTATATCAGCATGGCTTCATGAGGGATCGGTCATGTCAAACGAATGTAATCAGCTTCTATGAGGAGGTAAGTTCTAGACTTGACAGCAGCGAATCAATGGATGTCGTATATCTGGACTTCTCCAAAGCATTTGACACTGTACCTCATAAAAGGTTAGTATATAAAATGAGGATGCTCGGACTGGTAGAAAATGTCTGTATGTGGGTAAGTAACTGGCTGAGTGACAGAAAGCAGAGGGTGGTTATTAACAGTAGATACTCAGATTGAGTCACTGTAACTAGTGGGGTACCTCAGGGGTCAGTACTGGAGGGGTCCCTGTCACTAGTGGGGTACCTCAGGGGTCAGTACTGGAGGGGTCACTGTCACTAGTGGGGTACCTCAGGGGTCAGTACTGGAGGGGTCAGTGACACTAGTGGGATACCACAGGGGTCAGTACTGGAGGGGTCACTGTCACTAGTAGGGGTACCTCAGGGGTCAGTACTGGAGGGGTCACTGTCACTAGTGGGGTACCTCAGGGGTCAGTACTGGAGGGGTCACTGTCACTAGTGGGGTACCTCAGGGGTCAGTATTGGGCCCTAATCCCTTCAATATATTAATGATCTTGTAAAAGGCCTGCACAGTAAAATATAAATTTTTGCAGATGACACTAACCTGTAAAGTAATTGACACAGAAGAGGACAGTATACTGTATATACACTACACAGGACAGTATACTGTATATATACTACACAGGACAGTATACTGTATATATACTACAGAGGACAGTATACTGTATATATACTACACAGGACAGTATACTGTATATATACTACAGAGGACAGTATACTGTATATATACTACACAGGACAGTATACTGTATATATACTACAGAGGACAGTATACTGTATATATGCTACAGAGGACAGTATACTGTATATATACTACAGAGGACAGTATACTGTATATATACTACACAGGACAGTATACTGTATATACGCTACACAGGACAGTATACTGTATATACACTACACAGGACAGTATACTGTATATATACTACACAGGACAGTATACTGTATATATACTACAGAGGACAGTATACTGTATATATACTACACAGGACAGTATACTGTATATATGCTACACAGGACAGTATACTGTATATATACTACAGAGGACAGTATACTGTATATATACTACACAGGACAGTATACTGTATATATGCTACACAGGACAGTATACTGTATATATACTACAGAGGACAGTATACTGTATATATACTACATAGTACAGTATACTGTATATATACTACAGAGGACAGTATACTGTATATATACTACACAGGACAGTATACTGTATATACACTACAGAGGACAGTATACTGTATATACACTACAGAGGACAATATACTGTATATATACTACACAGGACAGTATACTGTATATATACTACAGAGGACAGTATACTGTATATACACTATAGAGGACAGTATACTGTATAAATATACTACAGAGGACAGTATACTGTATAAATATACTACAGAGGACAGTATACTGTGTATATATACTACAGAGGACAGTATACTGTATATATACACTACAGAGGACAGTATACTGTATATATACTACAGAGGACAGTATACTGTATATATACTACACAGGACAGTATACTGTATATATACTACAGAGGACAGTATACTGTATATACACTATAGAGGACAGTATACTGTATATATACTACACAGGACAGTATACTGTATATATACTACACAGGACAGTATACTATATATATACTACAGAGGACAGTAAATTGTATATATACTGCAGAGGACAGTATACTGCTACAGAGGCATCTGGATAGATTGGAGGCTTGGGCAGAGCAGTGGCAAATGAGGTTTAACACTGACAAATGTAAGGTTGTGCACATGGGAAGGAATAATGCAAGTCACCCGTACATACTAAATGGTAAAACACTGGGTAACACTGACATGGAAAAGGACCTAGGAATTTTAGAGAACAGCAAACTTAAGCTGTAAATACCAGTGTCAGGCAGCTGCTGCCAAGGCCAATAAGATAATGGGTTGAATCAAAAGGGGCATAGATGCCCGTGATGAGAACATAGTCCTACCACTAGGGCTCCTGTGTACAAGGCAGACATAGCAGAGCTGGAGAGGGTTCAGAGGAGGGCAACTAAAGTAATAATGTAATGATCTCCCTCTAGTGGTGACTATAATCTATATGCAGTGGCTGTATAATCTGTATGTAGTCTGCTCCCCCTCGTGGTGGCTGTATAATCTGTATGCAGTGGGCTCCCTCTAGTGGTGGCTGTATAATCTGTATGCAGTGGGCTTCCTCTAGTAGTGGCTGTATAATATGCATGTAGTGAGCTCCCCCTGATGGTTGCTGTATAACCTAGATGTAGTGAGCTCCCTCTTGTGGTGGCTGTATAACCTAGATGTAGTGAGCTCCATCTAGTAGTGGCTGTATAATCTGTATGTAGCGAGCTCCCCCTGGTGGTGGCTGTATAACCTGTATGTAGCGAGCTCCCCCTGGTGGTGGCTGTATAACCTGTATGTAGCGAGCTCCCCCTGGTGGTGACTGTATAATCTGTATGTAGTGAGCTCCCTCTAGTAGTGGCTGTATAACCTGTATGTAGCGAGCTCCCCCTGGTGGTGGCTGTATAACCTGGATGTAGTGAGCTCTCTTTGGTGGTGGCGGCTGTATAATCTATATGTAGTCTGCTCCCCCTGGTGGTGGCTGTATAATCTGTATGCTGTGAGCTCCCTCTGGTGGTGGCTGTTTAACCTGGATCTCGTGAGCTCTCTCTGGGGGTGGCTGTATAATCTTTATGTAGTCTGCTCCCCCTGGTGGTGGCTGTATAATCTGTATGTAGTGAGCTCCCCCTGGTGATGGCTGTATAACCTGTATGTAGCAAGCTCTTTCTGGTGGTGGCTGTGTAATGTGTATGTAGCGAGCTCCCACTGGTGGTAGCTGTATAACCTGTATGTTGTGAGCACTCTCTGGTGGTGGCTGTATAATCCGTATGTAGTGAGCACTCTCTGGTGGTGGCTGTATAATCGGTATGTAGTGAGCGCTCTCTGGTGGTGGCTGTATAATCTGTATGTAGCGAGCTCCCACTGGTGGTGGCTGTATAACCTGTATGTAACGAGCTCCCCCTGGTGGTGGCTGTATAATCTGTATGTAGTGAGCTCTCTCTGGTGGTGGCTGTATAATCTGTATGTATTGAGCTCCCCCTGGTGGTGGCTGTATAATCAGTATGTAGAGAGCTCCCTCTGGTGGTGGCTGTATAATCTGTATGTAGCGATCTCTCTCTGGTGGTGGCTGTATAATCTGTATGTAGTGAGCTCCCCCTGGTGGTGGCTGTATATTCTGTATGTAGTGAGCTCCCTCTGGTGGTGGCTGTATAATCTGTATGTAGGGAGCTCCCTCTGGTGGTGGCTGTATAATCTGTATGTAGTGAGCTTCCTCTAGTGGTGGCTGTATAATCTGTATGTAGTGAGCTTCCTCTAGTGGTGGCTGTATAATCTGTATGTAGTAAGCTCCCCCTAGTGGTGACTGTATAATCTGTATGTAGTGAGCTCCCTCTAGTGGTGGCTGTATAATCTGTATGTAGTGAGCTCCCTCTAGTGGTGACTGTATAATCTGTATGTAGTGAGCTCCCTCTAGTGGTGGCTGTATAATCTGTATGTTACAGTCTGTTTAAAAAACGATCTCCAAAACTGGAGAGGGGGGGGGGGGTCTGCCTTTATGTAAAGTCCTGTGGAGAGGGGGAGGGGTCTCCTTTATGTACAGTCCTGTGGAGAGGGGTAGGAGTCTCCTTTATGTAAAGTCCTGTGGAGAGGGGGAGGAGTCTCCTTTATGTAAAGTCCTGTGGAGAGGGGGAGGAGTCTCCTTTATGTAAAGTCCTGTGGAGAGGGGGAGGGGTCTCCTTTATGTAAAGTCCTATCTAAAGCCCACAGTCCGAGAAGAAATGAGTGAGGGACATGAATATGTGGAGTCATTGTGCGTAGAAATATATGGAGCCAAAAATAACAATAAATTACTAATAGGAGTGTATTATAAACCACCTAATATACCAGCAGAAAATCTATTACTAAACAAGATAGACGAGGCGGCAAATCATAATGAGGTGGTTCTTATCGGAGAACTCCGCAGATATAGACTCGGAAGGTGAAAGCTACACATACCATAAAGGAAACGGGTTCTTGATAATAACCAAAGACCATTACCTTTCCCAACTGGTTCAGGACCCAACTAGAGGGACGGCCATACTGGACTTAGTATTAACCAACAGACCGGACAGAACAACAGACGTGCAAGTCGGGGGACACCTGGGAAATTGTGACCATAAAGTAATAACCTTCCAATTATCCTTCAAAAGAGCATTTCTACGGGGAGGAACAAAAATACCGGACTTCAAAAGAGCAAAATTTAGCCAACATTAGAGGCCATAGGCCTAACTAACTGGGACAAAGTCCTCAAAAATAAACATACAGCCACAAAATTTTATATTTTTAAAAGCATTCTAAATTCTCATTGTGAGAGGTACATACCGTATGGGAATAAAGGGTTAAGGAACTAATGTGGATACATAAAACTGTAAAAAAAAGCAATAAATGACAAAAAGCACATAAATCACTAAAACAGGAGGGTAGCGAGGAAGCACTGAAAAACTAAGGAAAAAATAGAACATGAAAAAACAAATAAAAGTGGCCAAACTAGAGGCCGAGAGATTAATTGCCAAAGAGAGTAAAACTAACCCTAAAATGTTCTTCAACTATATTAATGGTAAAAAGTATAAATCTGAAGGTGTCAACCCTTTACAGAGTGATGAGGAGAAAGCAAAGTTGTTAAATATTTTTTTTCTCCACTATATTCACTGAGAAAAATAAACTGTCAGATAAAATGCAGAATGTAAAAGTAAATTCTGCATTAAAAGTGCCCTGTCTGACCCAGGAAGAAGTACAGCGGTGTCTTAAAAAGATTAAAATAGACAAATCGCCAGGACCAGATGGCATACACCCCCGTATCCTAAGGGAATTAAGTGATGTCATAGCCAGAACTTTATTTCTGATATTTACGGACTCTATACTGACGGGGAATGTTTCACAGGATTGGCGCATAGCAAATGTGGTGCCTATATTCAAAAAGGGTCCAAAAACAGCCTGGAAATTATAGGCCGGTAAGTTTAACATCGGTTGTGGGTAAACGACTTGAAGGTTTTCTAAGAGATGCTATCTTGAAAGATCTCAATGAAAATAAGAAAATAACGCTATATCAGCATGGCTTCATGAGGGATCGGTCATGTCAAACGAATGTAATCAGCTTCTATGAGGAGGTAAGTTCTAGACTTGACAGCAGCGAATCAATGGATGTCGTATATCTGGACTTCTCCAAAGCATTTGACACTGTACCTCATAAAAGGTTAGTATATAAAATGAGGATGCTCGGACTGGTAGAAAATGTCTGTATGTGGGTAAGTAACTGGCTGAGTGACAGAAAGCAGAGGGTGGTTATTAACAGTAGATACTCAGATTGAGTCACTGTAACCAGTGGGGTACCTCAGGGGTCAGTACTGGAGGGGTCCCTGTCACTAGTGGGGTACCTCAGGGGTCAGTACTGGAGGGGTCACTGTCACTAGTGGGGTACCTCAGGGGTCAGTACTGGAGGGGTCAGTGTCACTAGTGGGATACCACAGGGGTCAGTACTGGAGGGGTCACTGTCACTAGTAGGGGTACCTCAGGGGTCAGTACTGGAGGGGTCACTGTCACTAGTGGGGTACCTCAGGGGTCAGTATTGGGCCCTAATCCCTTCAATATATTAATGATCTTGTAAAAGGCCTGCACAGTAAAATATAAATTTTTGCAGATGACACTAACCTGTAAAGTAATTGACACAGAAGAGGACAGTATACTGTATATATACTACAGAGGACAGTATACTGTATATATACTACACAGGACAGTATACTGTATATATACTACACAGGACAGTATACTGTATATATACTACAGAGGACAGTATACTGTATATATACTACATAGTACAGTATACTGTATATATACTACAGAGGACAGTATACTGTATATACACTACAGAGGACAGTATACTGTATATATACTACAGAGGACAGTATACTGTATATACACTACAGAGGACAGTATACTGTATATATACTACACAGGACAGTATACTGTATATATACTACACAGGACAGTATACTGTATATATACTACACAGGACAGTATACTGTATATATGCTACACAGGACAGTATACTGTATATATACTACAGAGGACAGTATACTGTATATATACTACATAGTACAGTATACTGTATATATACTACAGAGGACAGTATACTGTATATACACTACAGAGGACAGTATACTGTATATATACTACAGAGGACAGTATACTGTATATACACTACAGAGGACAGTATACTGTATATATTCTACACAGGACAGTATACTGTATATACACTACAGAGGACAGTATACTGTATATACACTACAGAGGACAGTATACTGTATATACACTACAGAGGACAATATACTGTATATATACTACAGAGGACAGTATACTGTATATACACTACAGAGGACAGTATACTGTATATATACTACACAGGACAGTATACTGTATATACACTACAGAGGACAGTATACTGTATATATACTACAGAGGACAGTATACTGTATATACACTACAGAGGACAGTATACTGTATATACACTACAGAGGACAGTATACTGTATAAATATACTACAGAGGACAGTATACTGTATAAATATACTACAGAGGACAGTATACTGTGTATATATACTACAGAGGACAGTATACTGTATATATACACTACAGAGGACAGTATACTGTATATATACTACACAGGACAGTATACTGTATATATACTACAGAGGACAGTATACTGTATATACACTACAGAGGACAGTATACTGTATATACACTACAGAGGACAGTATACTGTATATATACTACACAGGACAGTATACTGTATATATACTACACAGGACAGTATACTGTATATATACTACACAGGACAGTATACTGTATATATACTACAGAGAACAGTAAATTGTATATATACTGCAGAGGACAGTATACTGCTACAGAGGCATCTGGATAGATTGGAGGCTTGGGCAGAGCAGTGGCAAATGAGGTTTAACACTGACAAATGTAAGGTTGTGCACATGGGAAGGAATAATGCAAGTCACCCGTACATACTAAATGGTAAAACACTGGGTAACACTGACATGGAAAAGGACCTAGGAATTTTAGAGAACAGCAAACTTAAGCTGTAAATACCAGTGTCAGGCAGCTGCTGCCAAGGCCAATAAGATAATGGGTTGAATCAAAAGGGGCATAGATGCCCGTGATGAGAACATAGTCCTACCACTAGGGCTCCTGTGTACAAGGCAGACATAGCAGAGCTGGAGAGGGTTCAGAGGAGGGCAACTAAAGTAATAATGTAATGATCTCCCTCTAGTGGTGACTATAATCTATATGCAGTGGCTGTATAATCTGTATGTAGTCTGCTCCCCCTCGTGGTGGCTGTATAATCTGTATGCAGTGGGCTCCCTCTAGTGGTGGCTGTATAATCTGTATGTAGTCTGCTCCCCCTCGTGGTGGCTGTATAATCTGTATGCAGTGGGCTCCCTCTAGTGGTGGCTGTATAATCTGTATGCAGTGGGCTTCCTCTAGTAGTGGCTGTATAATCTGTATGTAGTGAGCTCCCTCTTGTGGTGGCTGTATAACCTAGATGTAGTGAGCTCCCTCTAGTAGTGGCTGTATAATCTGTATGTAGCGAGCTCCCCCTGGTGGTGGCTGTATAACCTGTATGTAGCGAGCTCCCCCTGGTGGTGGCTGTATAACCTGTATGTAGCGAGCTCCCCCTGGTGGTGACTGTATAATCTGTATGTAGTGAGCTCCCTCTAGTAGTGGCTGTATAACCTGTATGTAGCGAGCTCCCCCTGGTGGTGGCTGTATAACCTGGATGTAGTGAGCTCTCTTTGGTGGTGGCGGCTGTATAATCTATATGTAGTCTGCTCCCCCTGGTGGTGGCTGTATAATCTGTATGCTGTGAGCTCCCTCTGGTGGTGGCTGTTTAACCTGGATCTCGTGAGCTCTCTCTGGGGGTGGCTGTATAATCTTTATGTAGTCTGCTCCCCCTGGTGGTGGCTGTATAATCTGTATGTAGTGAGCTCCCCTGGTGATGGCTGTATAACCTGTATGTAGCAAGCTCTTTCTGGTGGTGGCTGTGTAATGTGTATGTAGCGAGCTCCCACTGGTGGTAGCTGTATAACCTGTATGTTGTGAGCACTCTCTGGTGGTGGCTGTATAATCTGTATGTAGTGAGCACTCTGCTACTGGTGGTGGCTGTATAATCGTATGTAGTGAGCGCTATATCTGTATGGTGAGCTCCCTGGTGGTGGCTGTATAATCTGTATGTAGTGAGCTCCCTGTGGTGGCTGTATAATCTGTATGTAGTGAGCTCCTCTAGTGGTGGCTGTATAACCTGTATGTAGTGAGCACTCTCTGGTGGTGGCTGTATAATCTGTATGTAGTGAGCACTCTCTGGTGGTGGCTGTATAATCGGTATGTAGTGAGCTCTCTCTGGTGGTGGCTGTATAATCTGTATGTAGCGAGCTCCCACTGGTGGTGGCTGTATAACCTGTATGTAGCGAGCTCCCCCTGGTGGTGGCTGTATAATCTGTATGTAGTGAGCTCTCTCTGGTGGTGGCTGTATAATCTGTATGTATTGAGCTCCCCCTGGTGGTGGCTGTATAATCAGTATGTAGAGAGCTCCCTCTGGTGGTGGCTGTATAATCTGTATGTAGCGATCTCTCTCTGGTGGTGGCTGTATAATCTGTATGTAGTGAGCTCCCCCTGGTGGTGGCTGTATATTCTGTATGTAGTGAGCTCCCTCTGGTGGTGACTGTATAATCTGTATGTAGTGAGCTCCCTCTAGTGGCTGTATATTCTGTATGTAGTGAGCTCCCTCTGGTGGTGGCTGTATAATCTGTATGTAGGGAGCTCCCTCTGGTGGTGGCTGTATATTCTGTATGTAGTGAGCTCCCTCTGGTGGTGGCTGTATAATCTGTATGTAGGGAGCTCCCTCTTGTGGTGGCTGTATAATCTGTATGTAGTGAGCTTCCTCTAGTGGTGGCTGTATAATCTGTATGTAGTGAGCTCCCTCTGGTGGTGGCTGTATAATCTGTATGTAGTGAGCTCCCTCTGGTGGTGAATGCGGGCAGAAAAAAATGTATGGCTCTGCATTGGAATTATTCTATTGTACAGATATATAGTAACGTTATAATGAGAATTTTTGAGCTCAGCGTCACCTTGTAGGAGAAGTGGCGGAGCTCTGGTGAACTCCCCGATATCCTGAGCGGTGTCTCACTTTCCCAGAGCTGGAATTCTCGGGGTCATTCTCTTCTGGCAGGAAAAATACCTTCTACAATCTCAACCACTGACCTTTGATACTTCTACATAGTCACACTTCACTTGCAGGTCGGCTTCTGCCCAGCATCAGGTCACTTATTAGAAGCTAGCCGAGTTCCAGGAATGGTTCCTTGTAACCTTGGCAACTCGTGCAGCAGCGCATGGTGGGCTCCTGGGAGAACGGGCCGCGCTCCCTGAGCTAGAACCTATTACACCTATGATCTACAGTATGGGCAGAGGCTGCAATTCCCACGCTAACCACACAGTGGCAGCATCATACATCTGTAAATGGTCTGACTGCAGGTCTAATGATCTGAAATTACCGCAGCACTGATCCCTCAGCTGTTAGTTTAGGGCATCAGATCTGCAGTGTGAACGAGGCCTTAGTCGTCAGAATCTGCAGAATCGCTGAGAGGAAGGCAACTGCCACAGAACCGACAAAACCCTGCAATAGAGGAAGGAGGAGCGCTCCAGTTACCACAGTTAGCTGCTGGTGTGCCGCCATATATGCACGGTACATAAGGAGGCGCTCCCTGGATAGAGCGCTGTATGTAAGGAGATGCTCTCTGGATGGAGCGCTGTATAAAAGGCGACACTCTCTGGAGCGCTGTACATAAGAAGACACTCTCTGGAGCGCTGTACATAAGGAGACACTCTCTGGAGCACTGTATATAAGGAGACACTCTCTGGATGGAGCGCTGGATATAAGGAGACGCTCTCTGGAAGGAGCGCTGTATATAAGGAGACGCTCTCTGGATGGAGCACTGTATATAAGGAGACGCTCTCTGGATGGAGCGCTGTATATAAGGAGACACTCTCTGGATGGAGCGCTGTATAAAAGGAGACACTCTCTGGATAGAGCGCTGTATATAAGGAGACTCTCTCTGGATGGAGCGCTGTATATAAGGAGATGCTCTCTGGATGGAGCGCTGTATATAAGGAGACACTTTCTGGAGCACTGTATATAAGGTGACACTCTCTGGATGGAGCACTCTATATAAGGAGACACTCTCTGGATGGAGCGCTGTACATAAGGAGACACTCTCTGGATGGAGCGCTGTACATAAGGAGACACTCTCTGGAGCACTGTATATAAGGCGACGCTCTCTGGATGGAGCGCTGTATATAAGGAGACACTCTCTGGATAGAGAGCTGTATATAAGGAGACACTCTCTGGAGCACTGTATATAAGGAGACGCTCTCTGGATGGAGTGCTGTATATAAGGAGACGCTCTCTGGATGGAGCGCTGTACATAAGGAGACACTCTCTGGATGGAGCGCTGTACATAAGGAGACACTCTCTGGAGCACTGTATATAAGGTGACGCTCTCTGGATGGAGCGCTCTATATAAGGGACCGCTCTCTGGATGGAGCGCTGTATATAAGGCGATGCTCTCTGTTTGGCGCACTGTATATAAGGAGACGCTCTCTGGATGGAGCGCTGTATATAAGGAGACGCTCTCTGGATGGAGCGCAGTATATAAGGAGACGCTCTCTGTTTGGAGCGCTGTATATAAGGCGTCGCTCTCTGTTTGGAGCGCTGTATATAAGGAGACGCTCTCTGTTTGGAGCGCTGTATATAATGAGACGCTCTCTGTTTGGAGCACTGTATATAAGGCGTCGCTCTCTGTTTGGAGCGCTGTATATAAGGAGACGCTCTCTGGATGGAGCGCTGTATATAAGGCGTCGCTCTCTGTTTGAAGCGCTGTATGTAAGGCGTCGCTCTCTGTTTGGAGTGCTGTATATAAGGATACACTCTCTGGATGGAGCGCTGTATATAAGGCGTCGCTCTCTGTTTGGAGAGCTGTATATAAGGAGACACTCTCTGGATGGAGCGCTGTATATAAGGAGACACTCTCTGGTGCGCTGTATATAAGGAGACGCTCTCTGGATGGAGCGCTGTATATAAGGCGACGCTCTCTGGATGGAGCGCTGTATATACGGAGACGCTCTCTGGATGGAGCGCTGTATATAAGGAGACGCTCTCTGGATGGAGCGCTGTATATAAGGAGACGCTCTCTGGATGGAGCACTGTATATAAGGAGACGCTCTCTGGATGGAGCGCTGTATATAAGGCGACGCTCTTTGTTTGGAGCGCTGTATATAAGGCGTCGCTCTCTGTTTGAAGCCCTGTATATAAGGAGACGCTCTCTGGATGGAGCGCTGTATATTAGGAGACGCTCTCTGGATGGAGCGCTGTATATAAGGAGACGCTCTCTGGATGGAGCGCTGTATATAAGGAGACGCTCTCTGGATGGAGCGCTGTATATAAGGAGACGCTCTCTGGATAGAGCGCTGTATATAAGGATACACTCTCTGGATGGAGCGCTGTATATAAGGCGTCGCTCTCTGTTTGGAGAGCTGTATATAAGGAGACGCTCTCTGGATGGAGCGCTGTATATAAGGAGACGCTCTCTGGATGGAGCGCTGTATATAAGGCGTCGCTCTCTGTTTGAAGAGCTGTATATAAGGAGATGCTCTCTGGATGGAGCGCTGTATATAAGGAGACGCTCTCTGGATGGAGCGCTGTATATAAGGCGACGCTCTCTGGATGGAGCGCTGTATATAAGGAGACGCTCTCTGGATGGAGCGCTGTATATAAGGCGACGCTCTCTGGATGGAGCGCTGTATATAAGGAGACGCTCTCTGGATGGAGCGCTGTATATAAGGAGACGCTCTCTGGATGGAGCGCTGTATATAAGGAGACACTCTCTGGATGGAGCGCTGTACATAAGGAGACACTCTCTGGAGCACTGTATATAAGGAGACGCTCTCTGGATGGAGCGCTGTATATAAGGAGACACTCTCTGGAGCAGCTGTATATAAGGAGACGCTCTCTGGATGGAGCGCTCTATATAAGGGAACGCTCTCTGGATGGAGCGCTGTATATAAGGCGATGCTCTCTGTTTGGAGCACTGTATATAAGGCGTCGCTCTCTGTTTGGAGTGCTGTATATAAGGAGACGCTCTCTGGATGGAGCGCTGTATATAATGAGACGCTCTCTGTTTGGAGCACTGTATATAAGGCGTCGCTCTCTGTTTGGAGCGCAATATATAAGGCGACGCTCTCTGGATGGAGCGCTGTACATAAGGAGACACTCTCTGGAGCACTGTATATAAGGCGACGCTCTCTGGATGGAGCGCTGTATATAAGGAGACGCTCTCTGGATGGAGCGCTGTATATAAGGTGTCGCTCTCTGTTTGGAGCGCTGTATATAAGGAGACACTCTCTGGATGGAGCGCTGTATATAAGGAGACGCTCTCTGGATGGAGCGCTGTATATAAGGCGTCTCTCTGTTTGGAGCGCTGTATATAAGGAGACGCTCTCTGGATGGAGCGCTGTATATAGGAGACGCTCTCTGGATGGAGCGCTGTATATAAGGAGACGCTCTCTGTATGGAGCGCTGTATATAAGGCGACGCTCTCTGTATGGAGCGCTGTATATAGGAGACGCTCTCTGGATGGAGCGCTGTATATAAGGAGACGCTCTCTGTTTGGAGAGCTGTATATAAGGAGACGCTGTCTGGATGGAGCACTCTATATAAGGAGACACTCTCTGGATGGAGCGCTGTATATAAGGAGACGCTCTCTGTTGCACTGTATATAAGGAGACGCTCTCTGGATGGAGCGCTGTATATAAGGAGACGCTCTCTGGATGGAGCGCTGTATATAAGGCGACGCTCTCTGGAGCACTGTATATAAGGAGACGCTCTCTGGATGGAGCGCTGTATATAAGGAGACGCTCTCTGGATGGAGCGCTGTATATAAGGAGACGCTCTCTGGATGGAGCACAGTATATAAGGCGACGCTCTCTGTTTGGAGCGCAGTATATAAGCAGACGCTCTCTGTTTGGAGCGCAGTATATAAGGAGACGCTCTCTGTTTGCAGCGCTGTATATAAGGCGACGCTCTCTCACCAGCTCCCTGTAATCTCTTCGCCGTGTGCTCCTCCTCTCATCTGGCACACAGTGTGCAGCGGGCGGAGGATGGGGGTGATTTCTCCTCCTCCAGGAAGTGAAAACTCTAAAATACTGAAGGGAAATCACTCAGTGTCCCAACCACTTTCCTGCCGCAGACACCATGCTGCCCCTGTGCCGCCTGCTCGTACCCAGAGCCCAGGTAATACCACCCCCAGTGGAAGGAGCAGGGTCCCAGCAGCACAGAGGATTTCAGGAGAGGAGTGCGCTGATCCTGTGGAGGTCACAGGGTGAGAGTTAAATAGTGGGAGGAGCAGGGCCCCAGCAGCACAGAGGATTTCAGGAGAGGAGTGTGCTGATCCTGTGGAGGTCACAGGCTGAGAGTTAAATAGTGGAAGGAGCAGGGTCCTCCCAGCAGCACAGAGGATTTCAGGAGAGGAGTGTGCTGATCCTGTGGAGGTCACAGGCTGAGAGTTAAATAGTGGAAGGAGCAGGGTCCTCCCAGCAGCACAGAGGATTTCAGGATAGCAGTGCGCTGATGTGACATTACTGCCATTTCAGGTCTACCCTCGGACTCTCCGCTTGTTTTCGGATTCTCGGACCCCGTTTCGTATAAAACACTTGGACCACCTGGTGCTGACGGTGCAGAGCATAGAGCAGACGGTCGGTTTCTACACTCGGGTCCTGGGGATGGACGTGGTCACCTTCAAGGTACGACGATGCCACCATGCAGGGGCCCGCAGCAGCGCAGGTCCCTGGAGGTGCCCACCGCCCGCAGCAGCGCAGGTCCCTGGAGGTGCCCGCAGCAGCGCAGGTTCCAGGAGGTGCCCACAGCCCGCAGCAGCGCAGGTCCCTGGAGGTGCCCACCGCCCGCAGCAGCGCAGGTCCCTGGAGAGGTGCCCACGGCCCTCAGCAGCGCAGGTCCCAGGAGGTGCCCACCGCCTGCAGCAGAGCAGGTCCCTGGAGGTGCCCGCCGCCCGCAGTAGCGCAGGTCCCTGGAGGTGCCCACCGCCCACAGCAGCGCAGGTCCCTGGAGGTGCCCACCGCCCGCAGCAGAGCAGGTCCCTTGGGGTGCCCACCACCCGCAGCAGCGCAGGTCCCTGGAGGTGCCCACAGCCCGCAGCAGCGCAGGTCCCGGGAGGTGCCCACCGCCCGCAGCAGCGCAGGTCCCTGGAGGTGCCCACAGCCCGCAGCAGCGCAGGTCTCTGGAGGTGCCCACCGCCCGCAGCAGCGCAGGTCCCTGGAGAGGTGCCCACGGCCCTCAGCAGCGCAGGTCCCAGGAGGTGCCCACCGCCTGCAGCAGAGCAGGTCCCTGGAGGTGCCCGCCGCCCGCAGTAGCGCAGGTCCCTGGAGGTGCCCACCGCCCACAGCAGCGCAGGTCCCTGGAGGTGCCCACCGCCCGCAGCAGAGCAGGTCCCTGGAGGTGCCCACCACCCGCAGCAGCGCAGGTCCCTGGAGGTGCCCGCAGCAGCGCAGGTCCCAGGAGGTGACCACCGCCCGCAGCAGCGCAGGTCCCTGGAGGTGCCCACAGCCCGCAGCAGCGCAGGTCTCTGGAGGTGCCCACCGCCCGCAGCAGCGCAGGTCCCTGGAGGTGACCGCAGCACGCAGCAGTGCAGGTCCCTGGAGGTGCCCACCGCTTGCAGCAGTGCAGGTCCCTGGAGGTGCCCACCGCCCGCAGCAGTGCAGGTCCCAGGAGGTGCCCACCGCCCGCTGCAACACAGGTCCCTGGAGGTCCTCTGCTCTGCCACTAATGCCCCTGGGTCTGGGAAAGCTGGCCGCCATTACTCAGGGCATCCACCCAGCTTTCCTACCGTCCTGAATAGCTGTAAAGTCATATGTGGCTGACGTAGGAAAGGTCGTCCAGAACCACAACTGAGGGGCCCCTCACCTCCACTATAGGGGCCACAGATGGGAAGTGTGGAAACTGCAATAGACAGGAATCTGCTACTGACACATAGATCTTACTGACAAGGAAAGGGTCTTACTGACAGGTAGAGGAGGCCATGTCCCGGGGTCTTACTGACAGGTAGAGGAGGCCATGTCCCGGGGTCTTACTGACAGGTAGAGGAGGCCATGTCCCAGGGTCTTACTGACATGTAGAGGAGGCCATGTCCCAGGGTCTTACTGACAGGTAGAGGAGGCCATGTCCCGGGGTTTTACTGACAGATAGAGAAGGCCATGTCCGAGGGTCTTACTGACAGGTAGAGAAGGCCATGTCCCAGGGTCTTACTGACAGGTAGAGGAGGCCATGTCCCGGGTCTTACTGACAGGTAGAGGAGGCCATGTCCCAGGCTCTTACTGACAGGTAGAGGAGGCCATGTCCCGGGGTCTTACTGACAGGTAGAGGAGGCCATGTCCCGGGGTCTTACTGACAGGTAGAGGAGGCCATGTCCCAGGGTCTTACTGACAGGTAGAGGAGGCCATGTCCCAGGGTCTTACTGACAGGTAGAGGAGGCTTTGTCCCAGGGTCTTACTGACAGGTAAAAGTCTTACTGACGAGCCCCGTCCTGATATCCGGCTGATGACGTTTTGCTCTCTCAGGGGGACAGGAAGGCGCTGACATTCGGGAAGCAGAAGATTAACCTCCATGAAGCTGGGAAAGAATTTGAGCCGAAGGCAAGACACCCCAAACCGGGCTCCGCAGACCTGTGCCTGATCACCGAGACCCCCCTCCGCACCGTGCTGCAACATCTGCAGGTCTGTCACTTGGGGAAAGGGTTAATTATCCCGACTGGTAACGCTGGAGCAGTTGTCCATGGCTCTTGCAAGTTATCAGCCACTCCAGGATCACTCCCATCATCTGCTAGGAATCATGACTGCTGCTGATGATGGGTGACATTTTCTACTGTTCTTGATCACAGTCGCCTCCAAGTAAAACTACAACCCCCATCGTGGCTGGAGACCACAGTTCCAGTGTGGAATCAGGCCTCATGCACACGAACGTATTTTCTTTCCATGTCCGTTCTGTTTTTTTTGCAGACCATATATACGGAACCATTAATTTCAATGGGTCCGCAAAAAAAAACGGAAGTTACTTCATGTGCAGTCCGTTCTGCAAAAGAATAGAACATGTCCCATTATGGATCAGGATAGGACTGTTCTATTAGGGGCCGGCTGTTTCGTTCCGCAAAGTACGGAATGCACGTGGACGTCAGCCGTATTTTTTGCGAATTCGTTTTTTGCGGAATGCAAAATACATACGGTCGTGTGCATGAGGCCTAGGCTGCTATCTGTGCTCCACGGTACCGTCTGGGCTCATTAACCCTTTGGGGATCTTATTTGGTCCGCAGCGGAGCCACAAGCACCCACAGGCATTGACTTCAGTGGGAGCAGCGCTGCAGTTACCAGCTCTGTCCACTTCACTATGGATGGCGCCAAGTGCGAGGTGTCGGTCCTGTGGACAGCCCATCAGTATCACACTGCTGAGGCCCCTTCAGAGATGCACCAGATCCAATGACTCTGCTATGCTGTCTCACCCAACTCGAGTTTCGCAATCCTGCTTCTTCCAAGGCACAGCCCGTCCCGTCCCACAGATCATCGAAACCCTCGGGGCCTCACCCATACATCGCAGAAAAAAAGTCACGTACGCCGCTGCAGCCATGATGTGTCCACCCCGTCAAACCAGAAGTTCGTAAGTGGGACTGTGGCAAAGGGCAACCAAAGGAGTCGGGACCCAGGAACGGGTCCAGGATGAAAGGCCCTGGGAGCTGGCGCATTCTGAGCGGAGTGGGTGAGGCCCTGACGGTTTAGATGAAACTCGAGTCGGGCATTACCAGCCACATGGTAATTGGGGCCCATGCACACAAACGTATTTTCTTTCCATGTCCGTTTTTTCTGCAGCCCGTATGTGGAAACATGCATTACGTGTCCACAAGTCCGTTCCGCGAAAAAAATATATATATTTTTTGTCCGTTTTGCAGACAAGGACAGGCATTGTTTCCACGGGTCCACAAAAAAAAAAAAGAAGGATGTAACATGGTCCGTCATCCGTTTTTGGGCATTTTACAGTTCTGTGCATGAGCCCTTAATGAGAGGGGATTTCAGGAGACGTGATCCTGACCGCTCTGCGGAGGAGAACCGCGCCGGTTAATGGGACGACACTTGATAAAATTTACACAAACTGCTGCTAAACTGCCCTCCGCTCCTGAAAAGGGCGCATGGATCCGTTATTTTGCGGATCCATTATAATATCGTCTGTACAGAATAGGACATGTTCTATTTTTTTGTGGAACAGGCTCACGCACACGCAGTCATTTCCGTTTTTTTTTTTTTTACATGGAACAGAAAAAGAAAAAAAACGGAACAGACATGGAAACAAAATATGTTTATGTGCATAAGCCCTAAATCTCCCCCCGGGTCGCGCCTACTGCCGGGAGCCCCTCGTCTATCCTGTCACCCCGCCCTTCCTGTTGGATGAGTTTTGTACTTGTTCCCACTTGTTGCTGCAGAGCATCGCTCCTCCTGCCTGCTGCGCTCACAGATGTACGTTTCTTGCAGGCCTGCAACGTCCAGGTAGAGGAAGGCCCGGTGTCTCGGACCGGCGCGGTGGGCGACATCCATTCCGTGTATTTCCGGGATCCTGATCACAACCTAATAGAAGTCTCCAACTATGCGACCGACGTCGAGCTACCCTGAGGAGATGAGCCACAGCAGAGGATTTGTTACAGTCGTATCCAGTCCAGATGATCCACTGTGGGGGACACACGTCAGGTCCTCCTGCCCTGATAGTTTGTTACAATGTATCAGTGCAGGCATAATGTATCCAACCCGATTTGGAGCTGTCCACACAGGACTATCTAGAACCGATACAATGTAACAAACCCTTAGCTGTGAGACTGAGATCGCAACAGTGAGCACACTCAGTGACAGCCAAGCCATAGCTGTGAGACATGTATAGTGACGGGCCCCTGGGGGCCACACCTGTCCTGCAATTTGCAGCATTGATGGTACGAAGCTGGAATCTTCCTGTTTTCTCTACTTTTAATAAATTAGTGCTGGTGCTATGTGTGTAATAAGTCTGCAGAGCGTCGCATCACCGCCCCTCACCCCATAAGTAATGGCGCCGCTGATCCCCAGGTCTCAGTTCATACACAGAATTAATCTACAAAAAATTGTGTCCAGAGCTGCACTCACAATTCTGCTGGTTCTCAGTGGAAACCATCAGCAAGCAGCGTCCCTCAGCTAATCTCCCAGGTGGGGGGGCAGTTATGGTCGCCCCGTCTCACAATAAATCAAGAGATCGGACGCGGTCTGTGAAATCATCTTTATCTTGTACGACACGGAGTCCGGGAGGAAGATGAGAAATACAAAAATCAGCTTCACAAAAGCGAAAAAACCTTCCTGTACAGAAGCAGAGTCAGCGGCGCCGTCTGCTGGAGAACACCGGGTGGCGTGGCGGCGGCGGCGGCTACCAGAACGTCCAGGGCGGCTGCCGGAGCTCAAACGTGGGGATGCCGCTGACGTTGACCGGGATGGAGATGACCGCCCAGGGGAGGCCGTGCTGCTCCAGGGAGCGCTGGATCATGTACCTGCAGGGGAGGCGCAGACGTGAGACACAGGCGGCGGGGGCCATCTACAGACCGAACTATACTCCAGTCACAACCAAAGCTGCAGTCTTATGTCCTGCAGTGCTGGAAAGACACCGAACCAGCAGGGGGCAGCTGTGACGCGAGGACGTGCAAATAGGATCGTGAGTGCAGCTCTGGAGGTGACTGGAGTAGAACACACTGGATAGAACGATTTGCGAATTCACCGCCAAGATCATGTGACCCAGAAAGCGGACATAGCAGCGCCTGGGAAAGCTGGGTGAGAACCAATATGGCCGCCATACTCCAACAGAGCTGTCACCCAACTTTCTCAGAGCCACGCACAGGTTCTCTCAGCTAGGTCAGCCCTGCGCCGCTCAGCTCTGCTACAACACACCGCCCTGTAATATATGCAAATGACAAGGGATAATTTTCATCCTAGGCCACACCCCCCAGGCCAGCTCACCCATCCCTCCCCAGCAGGAAGAGCGCTGGGATTTCCGCCGTCCGTCCGCTGTTATCCTGGATCATTTCCACGTAGACGCTGTCGTTGTCGGAGGCGTTGTCAGCGATGATGACCGCTCGTCCGCCATGTTCCTGGATCACCCGCGTCTTGGACAGAAAGGAGCAGCCCCTGTCAGGAGGAGACAAGACCAGGGAATCAGTGGCGCCATCACATGATGGAACTGTCCGATATACGGATACAAGCTCCGCCCACAGCGCAGGGAGGGCCTCATTCACACAGCTGAATCTGCCAGAAATAAGCCATTACTTAAAGGGCCGGCGTCCAGTCTTCTGTATTATCGTACAAAGATAAATTCTGCAACTTAGGATTTCAAATTTCTAACCATTTAAAAAAAAAAAACTGCTTTCTGTCATTGAATGGAATCATTCATCACCCTGATCTAATAACTCTCACCGCTGATGGTTTGTTGCAATTGCGTCCAGCCTAGACAATCTTCTGCCTGCAAAATAACCTACCTGGACTACACTTAACCTGAACGGATACACTGCAACAAACCCCCAGCTGTGTGAAAAAGTTGTAGAACTTTCCTTAAACTTTGACAGTACCGGCCCTTTAACTAGTAATCAATGCTCCGTGTGAGGAAGATGCATTTATACCGCCGTGACCATGAGCGACTCTCTGCACGCAGTCTTAGGGGATTGCCTGACATGTCATGTGACCTATGAGCGGAGGGATCGGCTGTCACACTGAGCGGCTCCTCTGTCACCCGCGTCGCTCCTGCCCCTGAGAGCGACAATTTAGTAAAAGACATAAATTAGGGAATTGTCCTGCACGCACTTCTCCCCCCGCAGGGTTCACAGCGGCACCTCCGGAGTTAAACGGCAGGATGTAATTATGGAGTCAGCTGATACATTGTGTCAGATCCATCTGTTTCCATGGAGATAAGAATAGTGTCAGATAAGTGTGCTGCTGCGTCATGTCACCTGGAGGGGGCGCTGCTCAATCACAGCAGCTCAGAACGTACCAGTGCTAGAACAGAGGGGTGTGCCACCCAAACTGGGTACAGGGGTGTGCCAAGGTGGTGGCAGAAGCAATGAACACTTCCATAAATACAGATGGAAGGGGTCACTACCAGAGCGGGGGAGCCGGCGGTCCTTTCACTTACTGACCGCTCAGCTCCCCACGCTCCTTGTCCCGTTCCTGATGATCACCTCCAGCTCGCCCCCCGCGGGCACAGATCGCGCTGCCAACCTGTGTGGGAGGAGCCTGCAGGCTCGAAATCACCTGTGCTCCTCCCACACACTGCCATCTGTGCCCACAGGGGGAGAGCTGGAGGTGATCATCAGGAACGGGACAAGGGGCCCAGAGAGGGCGTCGCTGCCGTCGAGGGGGGCCCAGAGAGGGCGTCGCTGCCGTCGAGGGGGGCCCAGAGAGGGCGTCGCTGCCGTCGAGGGGGGCCCAGAGAGGGCGTCGCTGCCGTCGAGGGGGGCCCAGAGAGGGCGTCGCTGCCGTCGAGGGGGGCCCAGAGAGGGCGTCGCTGCCGTCGAGGGGGCCCAGAGAGGCGTCGCTGCCGTCGAGGGGGCCCAGAGAGGGCGTCGCTGCCGTCGAGGGGCCCAGAGAGGCGTCGCTGCCGTCGAGGGGCCCAGAGAGGGCGTCGCTGCCGTCGAGGGGGCCCAGAGAGGCGTCGCTGCCGTCGAGGGGGGCCCAGAGAGGGCGTCGCTGCCGTCGAGGGGGGCACAGAGAGGGCGTCGCTGCAGTCGAGGGGGGCACAGAGAGGGCGTCGCTGCCGTCGAGGGGGGCACAGAGAGGGCGTCGCTGCCGTCAAGGGGGGCACAGAGAGGGCGTCGCTGCCGTCAAGGGGGCACAGCGAGGCGTCGCTGCCGTCGAGGGCCAGAGGCGTCGCTGCCGTCGAGGGGGCCAGAGAGGCGTCGCTGCCGTCGAGGGGGCCCAGAGAGGGCGTCGCTGCCGTCGAGGGGCCCAGAGAGGCGCGCCGTCGAGGGGCCAGAGGGCGTCGCTGCCGTCGAGGGGGCCCAGAGAGGCGTCGCTGCCGTCAAGGGGCACAGAGAGGCGTCGCTGCCGTCAAGGGGAGCCCAGAGAGGGCGTCGCTGCCGTCAAGGGGGGCACAGAGAGGCGTCGCTGCCGTCAAGGGGGCACAGAGAGGCGTCGCTGCCGTCAAGGGGGGCACAGAGAGGGCGTCGCTGCCGTCAAGGGGGGCACAGAGAGGGCGTCGCTGCCGTCAAGGGGGGCACAGAGAGGGCGTCGCTGCCGTCAAGGGGGGCACAGAGAGGGCGTCGCTGCCGTCAAGGGGGGCACAGAGAGGGGGGGGGTGCCAAAGGACCCATCTCGGATGCAAAACACCTTAGACACACCACTGACTGGGGGCCCCTTTATGGCATGGTCCACTCACCCGCGCTCCACCAGTGCGATCTGGCCCTGGATGAAGGCGCCATTGTTAAGCTCTCCGCAGGCCTCGGGGGGATCAGCCGGGACCAGGTGGATCTGGTCGTATCTCTGGCTCTAGAGGGGAAACAGTCACAGAAGAGTCAGTGCCAAGCGTTTATGAAAAGTGGCGCCAATCTTACAGGGCAGCCTCACGTGACAAATATCAGGCGCAATGGTGTTATTAGGTCAGTGGCGCTTTAAGACAAATCTTGTACCATGTGACCTCGTGTCACATGACGCCATCTGCGCTCCAATCAAACTGCACAAACCTTCTTTACAGACAAAGTCGCTGGAGGGCGCAGTAATACTCACAAACGCTCCACCAAAGTCTTTAGCTGGGGTGGCGGTGAAGATGTAGCGGATGTCGCCTGGGCTCAGCACCTGGAAATACAAGTAATCCTGGATCCGGAGGCCTGAGGGCGAGAGAAGAGGGCAACCATTAACCCCGAGCACACCGGGAACCCACCCGACTGGCTACATCCAGAGGGCACTACACCAGAAAATGGGTAGAAGTACCTGACCTCTCATATCCTCACACTCTGATAACCCAAAACCACTCAGACCTTTCATTCCCTTCTAAGCCCTAAAGTTCCAGAACCCGTCACTAACCTCTGATGGCATGGCCACCTACTGCAGAGACAAGATTGGCAGCATCCGGCAGGAAATAATCTCCCAGTCCCCAACCAATTTCAGTCCTCCTTCCTCCCACACTTCCACATGCTCTTTCTCCTCTTTTGACCCTATAACAGAAGAAGTCTCCAGGCTTCTCTCTTCTTTTCGACCCACAGCAGTTATCAGTTCCCCTCACACCTCCTCCAGTCCCTCTCCCCGGGTGTTGGTACTCACCTCTCTACAATATATAACCTTTTCTCTCTTCCGATAGCTTTCTGTCTTTCAAACACTGCTATAACCCCACTACTAAATCACTACTGGATCCGACCTGTTTCTAACCTCCCTTAATCTCTAAACTCCTGGAATGTCTCATCTACTGGCACTTAAAGGGGTTATCCAAGTTATATTTATTGATGACCTATCCTCAGGATAGGTCATCAATATCAGATCGGCGGGGGTCCGACACCCGGCACCCCCGCCGATCAGCTGTTTGAGGAGAAGGCGAGCGCCGTGCCAGCGCTGCCTTCTTGTCATTGTTTACATGCTGGCCGTTGCATCTGCAGCGGTGAGCAGGTGTAATTACACCCAAGCCGCTCCATTCATTTCAATGGAACGGCTTGGGTGTAATTACACCTGCTCACCGCTGCAGATGCAACGGCCAGCATGTAAACAATGACGAGGAGGCAGCGCTGGCACGGCGCTCGCCTTCTCCTCAAACAGCTGATCGGTGGGGGTGCCGGGTGTCGGACCCCCGCCGATCTGATATTGATGACCTATCCTGAGGATAGGTCATCAATAAATATAACTTGGACAACCCCTTTAAGCTATTGTTCTGCAAACTCTCTTCTTCACCCCTTTTAATCTGCCTTTCGCCCTCTCCACTCTGCAGAACCGGCCCTTACTAAGAAGTGTCTAATGATCTCCTGACAGCAAAAAGGAATGGCGACTATTCTCTACTCATTCTGCTGGATCTCTCTGCAGTGTTTGGTACCGTAGACCATAAACTCCTCCTCACCATGCTCCACTAAATTGGCCTTAAGGACACTGCTCTCTCTTGGTTCTCTTCCCATCTCTCTGGCCGCTCCTTTACCCTGGGTTCAGACCTGAGCGTTTCTGAGACGCGCGTTTTCCGCGCGTTTTTGTCGCACGTTTTACGCACGTATTTGTGCACGTTTTTGGCAATAGTAAACGCGCGTTTTACGCGTGTTTGTGTGATTGACTGCAGTGTTGTCCAATGACCAAATATCCCTGTCTATATGAAGTGTGGCCTTTCCAGCGTGTTGCAAATTCATAAACGCGCGTTCGAACGCACGTTTTCAGTGTCAAAAACGCGCAAAATACAAGCTTTGCGCGTTCTCATTGAAGTCTATGGGCCAAAACGCGCGACAAACGCCCCCAAAAAAAAGCTCAAGTACTTGTTTATGCGTCGGGCGTTTTTCAGAGCATTCCAACGCGCTGTAAAACGCGAAAATGTGAACCAGTCCCATAGGGAAGCATTGGTTTGCATCGGTTATGCGTTTTACAGCGTGTTCAAATGCGCTGTAAAACACGCAAGTGTGAACTGAGGGTTAGTGTATCATTCGCTGCCTCTTCTTCTTCTCCTCTTCCTCTTGATGTTGGCGTTCCTAAGGGCTCAGTACTAGGTCCTCTACTCTTCTCCCTCTATACAGACCCCATCGGACAGACTTTAAGAAGATTTGGCTTTCAATACCATCTCTATGCTGATGACCCCCAACTATACACTTCTTCCCCTGACATCACCCCTGCTTTACTCCAACACACCAGTAACTGTATGGCAGCGGTCTATAACATCATGTCCTCTGTATCTAAAACTAAACCTCTCAAAAACTGAACTTCTTATCTTCCCCCATCTACTAACCCACCCAAACTTCTCCTCCTCATCCCCATCTACCACCCTACTCCTGCTCTCCACAGTGCTCCTCCATCCATACATCTCCTCCTCATCTCCATCTACCACCCTACTCCTGCTCTCCACAGTGCTGCACCTCCATATCTCCATCTACCACCCTACTCCTGTTCTCCACAGTGCTGCACCTCCATACATCTCCTCCTCATCTCCATCTACCACCCTACTCCTGCTCTCCACAGTGCTGCACCTCCATACATCTCCTCCTCATCTCCATCTACCACCCTACTCCTGCTCTCCACAGTGCTGCACCTCCATACATCTCCTCATCTCCAACCCTACTCCTGCTCTCCACAGTGCTGCACCTTCATACATCTCCTCCTCATCTCCATCTACCACCCTACTCCTGCTCTCCACAGTGCTGCACCTCCATACATCTCCTCCCTCATCTCCATCTACCACCCTACTCCTGCTCTCCACAGTGCTGCACCTCCATACATCTCCTCCTCATCTCCATCTACCACCCTACTCCTGCTCTCCACAGTGCTGCACCTCCATATATCTCCTCCCTCATCTCCATCTACCACCCTACTCCTGCTCTCCACAGTGCTGCACCTCCATACATCTCCCCCTCATCTCCATCTACCACCCTACTTGTGTTCTCCACATTGCAGCACCTCCATACATCTCCTACTCATCTCCATCTACCACCCTACTCCTGCTCTCCACAGTGCTGCACCTCCATACATCTCCTCCTCATCTCCATCTACCACCCTACTCCTGCTCTCCACAGTGCTGCACCTCCATATATCTCCTCCTCATCTCCATCTACCACCCTACTCCTGCTCTCCACAGTGCTGCACCTCCATACATATCCTCCTCATCTCCATCTACCACCCTACTCCTGCTCTCCACAGTGCTGCACCTCCATATATCTCCTCCTCATCTCCATCTACCACCCTACTCCTGCTCTCCACAGTGCTGCACCTCCATACACCTCCTCCTCATCTCCATCTACCACCCTACTCCCGCTCTCCACAGTGCTGCACCTCCATACATCTCCTCCTCATCTCCATCTACCACCCTACTCCTGCTCTCCACAGTGGTGCACCTCCATACACCTCCTCCTCATCTCCATCTACCACCCTACTCCCGCTCTCCACAGTGCTGCACCTCCATACATCTCCTCCTCATCTCCATCTACCACCCTACTCCTGCTCTCCACAGTGGTGCACCTCCATACATCTCTTCCTCATCTCCATCTACCACCATACTCCTGCTCTCCACAGTGCTGCACCTCCATACATCTCCTCCTCATCTCTATCTACCCCCCTACTCCTGCTCTCCACAGTGCTGCACCTCTATACATCTCCTCCTCATCTCCATCTACCCCCCTACTCCTGCTCTCCACAGTGCTGCACCTCCATATATCTCCTCCTCATCTCCATCTACCACCCTACTGCTGCTCTCCACAGTGCTGCACCTCCATACATCTCGTCCTCATCTCCGTCTACCACCCTACTCCTGCTCTCCACAGTACTGCACCTCCATACATCTCCTACCTCCTCTCCGTCTACCACCCTACTCCTGCTCTCCACAGTGCTCCACCTCCATATATCTCCTCCTCATCTCCATCTACCCCCCTACTCCTGCTCTCCACAGTGCTGCACCTCCATACATCTCCTCCTCATCTCCATCTACCACCCTACCCCTGCTCTCCACAGTGCTGCACCTCCATACATCTCCTCCTCATCTCCATCTACCACCCTACTCCTGTTCTCCACAGTGCTGCACCTCCATACATCTCCTCCTCATCTCCATCTACCACCCTACTCCTGCTCTCCACAGTGCTGCACCTCCATACAACTCCTCCTCATCTCCATCTACCCCCCTACTCCTGCTCTCCACAGTGCTGCACCTCCATACATCTCCTCCTCATCTCCATCTACCACCCTACTCCTGCTCTCCACAGTGCTGCACCTCCATACATCTCCTCCTCATCTCCATCTACCACCCTACTCCTGCTCTCCACAGTGCTGCACCTCCATATATCTCCTCCTCATCTCCATCTACCACCCTACTCCTGCTCTCCACAGTGCTGCACCTCCATACATCTCCTCATCTCCATCTACCACCCTACCCCTGCTCTCCACAGTGCTGCACCTCCATACACCTCCTCCTCATCTCCATCTACCACCCTACTCCTGCTCTCCACAGTGCTGCACCTCCATACATCTCCTCCTCATCTCCATCTACCACCCTACTCCTGCTCTCCACAGTGCTGCACCTCCATACATCTCCTCCCTCATCTCCATCTACCACCCTACTCCTGTTCTCCACAGTGCTGCACCTCCATACATCTCCTCCTCATCTCCATCTACCACCCTACTCCTGCTCTCCACAGTGCTGCACCTCCATACATCTCCATCTACCACCCTACTCCTGCTCTCCACAGTGCTGCACCTCCATACATCTCCTCCTCATCTCCATCTACCACCCTACTCCTGCTCTCCACAGTGCTGCACCTCCATACATCTCCATCTACCACCCTACTCCTGCTCTCCACAGTGCTGCACCTCCATACATCTCCTCCTCATCTCCATCTACCACCCTACTCCTGCTCTCCACAGTGCTGCACCTCCATACATCTCCATCTACCACCCTACCCCTGCTCTCCACAGTGCTGCACCTCCATACATCTCCTCCTCATCTCCATCTACCACCCTACTCCTGCTCTCCACAGTGCTGCACCTCCATACATCTCCATCTACCACCCTACTCCTGCTCTCCACAGTGCTCTTCCTCCATACATCTCCTCCTCATCTCCATCTACCCCCCTACTCCTGCTCTCCACAGTGCTGCACCTCCATACATCTCCTCCTCCTCCTCTCCATCTACCACCCTACTCCTGCTCTCCACAGTGCTGCACCTCCATAAATCTCCTCCTCATCCCCATCTACCACCCTACTCCTGCTCTCCACAGTGCTGCACCTTCATAAATCTCCTCCCTCATCTCCATCTACACCCTACTCCTGCTCTCCACGGTGCTGCACCTCCATACATCTCCTCCTCATCTCCATCTACCACCCTACTCCTGCTCTCCACAGTGCTCCTCCATACATATCCTCCTCATCTCCATCTACCCCCCTACTCCTGCTCTCCACAGTGCTGCACCTCCATACATCTCCTCCTCATCTCCATCTACCACCCTACTCCTGCTATCCACAGTGCTGCACCTCCATACATCTCCTCCTCATCTCCATCTACCACCCTACTCCTGCTCTCCACAGTGCTGCACCTCCATACATCTCCATCTACCACCCTACCCCTGCTCTCCACAGTGCTGCACCTCCATACATCTCCTCCTCATCTCCATCTACCACCCTACTCCTGCTCTCCACAGTGCTGCACCTCCATACATCTCCATCTACCACCCTACTCCTGCTCTCCACAGTGCTGCACATCCATACACCTCCTCCTCATCTCCATCTACCCCCCTACTCCTGCTCTCCACAGTGCTGCACCTCCATACATCTCCTCCTCATCTCCATCTACCACCCTACTCCTGCTCTCCACAGTGCTGCACCTCCATACATCTCCTCCTCATCTCCATCTACCACCCTACTCCTGCTCTCCACAGTGCTGCACCTCCATACATCTCCATCTACCACCCTACCCCTGCTCTCCACAGTGCTGCACCTCCATACATCTCCTCCTCATCTCCATCTACCACCCTACTCCTGCTCTCCACAGTGCTGCACCTCCATACATCTCCATCTACCACCCCTACTCCTGCTCTCCACAGTGCTGCACCTCCATACATCTCCTCCTCATCTCCATCTACCCCCTACTCCTGCTCTCCACAGTGCTGCACCTCCATACACCTCCTCCTCATCTCCATCTACCACCCTACTCCTGCTCTCCACAGTGCTGCACCTCTATACATCTCCTCCTCATCTCCATCTACCACCCTACTCCTGCTCTCCACAGTGCTGCACCTCCATACATCTCCTCCTCATCTCCATCTACCACCCTACTCCTGCTCTCCACAGTGCTGCACCTCCATACATCTCCATCTACCACCCTACCCCTGCTCTCCACAGTGCTGCACCTCCATACATCCATACATCTCCTCCTCATCTCCATCTACCACCCTACTCCTGCTCTCCACAGTGCTGCACCTCCATACATCTCCATCTACCACCCTACTCCTGCTCTCCACAGTGCTCTTCCTCCATACATCTCCTCCTCATCTCCATCTACCCCCCTACTCCTGCTCTCCTCAGTGCTGTACCTCCATACATCTCCTCCTCATCTCCATCTACCCCCCTACTCCTGCTCTCCACAGTGCTGCACCTCCATACATCTCCTCCTCATCTCCATCTACCCTCCTACTCCTGCTCTCCACAGTGCTCCACCTCCATACATCTCCTCCTCATCTCCATCTACCACCCTACTCCTGCTCTCCACAGTGCTGCACCTCCATACATCTCCTCCTCATCTCCATCTACCACCCTACTCCTGTTCTCCACAGTGCTGCACCTCCATACATCTCCTCCTCATCTCCACCTACCACCATACTCCTGCTCTCCACAGTGCTGCACCTCCATACATCTCCTCCTCATCTCCATCTACCACCCTACTCCTGCTCTCCACGGTGCTGCACCTCCATACATCTCCTCCTCATCTCCATCTACCACCCTACTCCTGCTCTCCACAGTGCTGCACCTCCATACACCTCCTCCTCATCTCCATCTACCACCCTACTCCTGCTCTCCACAGTGCTCCACCTCCATACATCTCCTCCTCATCTCCATCTACCACCCTACTCCTGCTCTCCACAGTGCTGCACCTCCATACAGCTCCTCCTCATCTCCATCTACCCCCTACTCCTGCTCTCCACAGTGCTGCACCTCCATACATCTCCTCCTCATCTCCATCTACCACCCTACTCCTGCTCTCCGCAGTGCTGCACCTCCATACATCTTCTCCCTCATCTCCATCTACCACCCTACTCCTGCTCTCCACAGTGCTGCACCTCCATACATCTCCTCCTCATCTCCATCTACCCCCCTACTCCTGCTCTCCACATTGCTGCACCTCCATACATCTCCTCCTCATCTCCATCTACCACCCTACTCCTGCTCTCCACAGTGCTGCACCTCCATACATCTCCTCCTCATCTCCATCTACCCCCCTACTCCTGCTCTCCACAGTGCTTCACCTCCATACATCTCCTCCTCATCTCCATCTACCACCCTACTCCTGGTCTCCACAGTGCTGCACCTTCATACATCTCCTCCTCATCTCCATCTATCACCCTACTCCTGCTCTCCACAGTGCTGCACCTCCATACATCCCCTCCACATCTCCATCTACCACCCTACTCCTGCTCTCCACAGTGCTGCACCTCCATACATCTCCTCCTCATCTCCATCTACCTCCCTACTCCTGCTCCCCACAGTAATGCACCTCCATACATCTCCTCTTCTTCTCCATCCACCACCCTACTCCTGCTCTCCACAGTGCTCCACCTCCATACATCTCCTCCTCATCTCCATCTACCACCCTACTCCTGCTCTCCACAGTGCTCCACCTCCATACATCTCCTCCTCATCTCCATCTACCACCCTACTCCTGCTCTCCACAGTGCTGCACCTCCATACATCTCCTCCTCATCTCCATCTATCCCCCTACTCCTGCTCTCCACAGTGCTGCACCTCCATACATCTCCTCCTCATCTCCATCTACCACCCTACTCCTGCTCTCCACAGTGCTGCACCCCCATACATCTCCTCCTCATCTCCATCTACCACCCTACTCCTGCTCTCCACAGTGCTGCACCTCCATACATCTCCTCCTCATCTCCATCTACCACCCTACTCCTGCTCTCCACAGTGCTGCACTCCCATACATCTCCTCCTCATCTCCATCTACCCCCCTACTCCTGCTCTCCACAGTGCTGCACTCCCATACATCTCCTCCTCATCTCCATCTACCCCCCTACTCCTGCTCTCCACAGTGCTGCACCTCCATACATCTCCATCTACCACCCTACTCCTGCTCTCCACAGTGCTGCACCTCCATACATCTCCTTCTCATCTCCATCTACCACCCTACTCCTGCTCTCCACAGTGCTGCACCTCCATACATCTTCTCCACATCTCCATCTACCACCCTACTCCTGCTCTCCACAGTGCTGCACCTCCATACATCTCCTCCTCATCTCCATCTACCACCCTACTCCTGCTCTCCACAGTGCTGCACCTCCATACATCTCCTCTTCATCTCCATCTACCACCCTACCCCTGCTCTCCTCCCTTATCTACATCTACCCCCCTACTCCAGCTCTCCACAGTGCTGCACCTCTATACATCTCCTCCTCATCTCCATCTACCACCCTACTCCTGCTCTTCACAGTGCTGCACCTCCATACATCTCCTCCCTCATCTCCATCTACCCCCTAATCCTGCTCTCCACAGTGCTGCACCTCCATACATCTCCTTCTCATCTCCATCTACCACCCTACTCCTGCTCTCCACAGTGCTGCACCTCCATACATCTCCTCCTTATCTCCATCTACCACCCTACTCCTGCTCTCCACAGTGCTGCACCTCCACATATCTCCTCCTCATCTCCATCTACCACCCTACTCCTGCTCTCCACAGTACTGCACCTCCATACATCTCCTCCTCATCTCCAGCTAACACCCTACTCCTGCTCTCCACAGTGCTGCACCTCCATACTTTTCCTCCCTCATCTCCATATACCACCCTACTCCTGCTCTCCACAGTGCTGCACCTCCATACATCTCCTTCTCATCTCCATCTACCACCCTACTCCTGCTCTCCACAGTGCTGCACCTCCATACATCTCCTTCTCATCTCCATCTACCCCCTACTCCTGCTCTCCACAGTGCTGCACCTCCATACATCTCCTCCTCATCTCCATCTACCACCCTACTCTTGCTCTCCACAGTGCTGCACCTCCATACATCTCCTCCTCATCTCCTTCTACCACCCTACTCCTGCTCTCCACAGTGCTGCACCTCCATACACCTCCTCCTCATCTCCATCTACCACCCTACTCCTGCTCTCCACAGTGCTGCACCTCCATACATCTCCTCCTCATCTCCATCTACCACCCTACTCCTGCTCTGCACAGTGCTGCACCTCCATACATCTCCATCTACCACCCTACTCCTGCTCTGCACAGTGCTGCACCTCCATACATCTCCTCCTCATCTCCATCTACCACCCTACTCCTGCTCTCCACAGTGCTGCACCTCCATACATCTCCTCCTCATCTCCATCTACCACCCTACTCCTGCTCTCCACAGTGCTGCACCTCCATACATCTCCTCCTCATCTCCATCTACCTCCCTACTCCTGCTCTCCACGGTGCTGCACCTCCATACATCTCCTCCTCATCTCCATCTACCACCCTACTCCTGCTCTCCACAGTGCTGCACCTCCATACATCTCCTCCTCTTCTCCATCTACCACCCTACTCCTGCTCTCCACAGTGCTGCACCTCCATACACCTCCTCCTCATCTCCATCTACCACCCTACTCCTGCTCCCCACAGTGCTGCACCTCCAAACATCTCCATCCTCCATGATTCGTTCCTCTCACTCCCGTCTTCAAGACTTTTCTCGAGCTGCTCCTACTCTCTGGAATCCTCTGCCCCAGAATTTTAGGTCAATTCACAACTTCTCCACCTTTAAATGTGCTTTAAAAACACATCTTTTCAGGCAATCTTATCATACTTCCTAAACTGACTCTACCCCCCCCCCCCCCCCAACTATTCAGACCTGAAATCGACCGTCTGACAGTAACCCCCACACCCAAAGCACTAGCAAACACAGATCGGCCTGTTCAGTCCAAAAATAACATTATATACCCTCACAGAGCTCTACAGGAGATATTACTATTATATACCATCACAGAGACCTCTACAGGAGATAATACTATTATATACCATCACAGAGCTCTACAGGATATATACTATTATATACCATCACAGAGCTCTACAGGAGATGATACTATTATATACCCTCACAGAGCTCTACAGGAGATATTACTATTATATACCATCACAGAGCTCTACAGGAGATATTACTATTATATACCCTCACAGAGCTCTACAGGAGATAATACTATTATATACCCTCACAGAGCTCTACAGGAGATAATACTATTATATACCCTCACAGAGCTCTACAGGAGATAATACTATTATATACCCTCACAGAGCTCTACAGGAGATATTACTATTATATACCATCACAGAGCTCTACAGGAGATATTACTATTATATACCATCACAGAGCTCTACAGGAGATATTACTATTATATACCATCACAGAGCTCTACAGTAGAATAATACTATTATATACCCTCACAGGAGCTCTACAGGAGATATTACTATTATATACCATCACAGAGCTCTACAGGAGATAATACTATTATATACCATCACAGAGCTCTACAGGAGATATTACTATTATATACCCTCACAGAGCTCTACAGGAGATATTACTATTATATACCCTCACAGAGCTCTACAGGAGATATTACTATTATATACCATCACAGAGCTCTACAGGAGATAATACTATTATATACCCTCACAGAGCTCTACAGGAGATAATACTATTATATACCCTCACAGAGATCTACAGGAGATAATACTATTATATACCATCACAGAGCTCTACAGGAGATATTACTATTATATACCCTCACAGAGCTCTACAGGAGATAATACTATTATATACCATCACAGAGCTCTACAGGAGATAATACTATTATATACCATCACAGAGCTCTACAGGAGATAATACTATTATATACCATCACAGAGCTCTACAGGAGATATTACTATTATATACCCTCACAGAGCTCTACAGGAGATATTACTATTATATACCCTCACAGAGATCTACAGGAGATAATACTATTATATACCCTCACAGAGCTCTACAGGAGATATTACTATTATATACCATCACAGAGCTCTACAGGAGATAATACTATTATATACCATCACAGAGCTCTACAGGAGATATTACTATTATATACCCTCACAGAGCTCTACAGGAGATAATACTATTATATACCATCACAGAGATCTACAGGAGATATTACTATTATATACCATCACAGAGCTCTACAGGAGATATTACTATTATATACCCTCACAGAGCTCTACAGGAGATAATACTATTATATACCCTCACAGAGCTCTACAGGAGATAATACTATTATATACCCTCACAGAGCTCTACAGGAGATAATACTATTATATACCCTCACAGAGCTCTACAGGAGATAATACTATTATATACCATCACAGAGCTCTACAGGAGATATTACTATTATATACCATCACAGAGCTCTACAGGAGATATTACTATTATATACCATCACAGAGCTCTACAGGAGATAATACTATTATATACCATCACAGAGCTCTACAGGAGATAATACTATTATATACCATCACAGAGCTCTACAGGAGATAATACTATTATATACCATCACAGAGCTCTACAGGAGATATTACTATTATATACCATCACAGAGCTCTACAGGAGATATTACTATTATATACCATCACAGAGCTCTACAGGAGATAATACTATTATATACCCTCACAGAGCTCTACAGGAGATAATACTATTATATACCCTCACAGAGCTCTACAGGAGATAATACTATTATATACCCTCACAGAGCTCTACAGGAGATATTACTATTATATACCATCACAGAGCTCTACAGGAGATATTACTATTATATACCATCACAGAGCTCTACAGGAGATAATACTATTATATACCATCACAGAGCTCTACAGGAGATAATACTATTATATACCCTCACAGAGCTCTACAGGAGATAATACTATTATATACCATCACAGAGATCTACAGGAGATATTACTATTATATACCCTCACAGAGCTCTACAGGAGATAATACTATTATATACCCTCACAGAGCTCTACAGGAGATAATACTATTATATACCATCACAGAGCTCTACAGGAGATATTACTATTATATACCCTCACAGAGCTCTACAGGAGATAATACTATTATATACCCTCACAGAGCTCTACAGGAGATAATACTATTATATACCCTCACAGAGCTCTACAGGAGATATTACTATTATATACCCTCACAGAGCTCTACAGGAGATATTACTATTATATACCCTCACAGAGCTCTACAGGAGATATTACTATTATATACCATCACAGAGCTCTACAGGAGATAATACTATTATATACCATCACAGAGCTCTACAGGAGATATTACTATTATATACCCTCACAGAGCTCTACAGGAGATAATACTATTATATACCCTCACAGAGCTCTACAGGAGATATTACTATTATATACCCTCACAGAGCTCTACAGGAGATAATACTATTATATACCCTCACAGAGCTCTACAGGAGATAATACTATTATATACCATCACAGAGCTCTACAGGAGATATTACTATTATATACCATCACAGAGCTCTACAGGAGATATTACTATTATATACCCTCACAGAGCTCTACAGGAGATAATACTATTATATACCATCACAGAGCTCTACAGGAGATATTACTATTATATACCCTCACAGAGCTCTACAGGAGATATTACTATTATATACCCTCACAGAGCTCTACAGGAGATATTACTATTATATACCATCACAGAGCTCTACAGGAGATAATACTATTATATACCATCACAGAGCTCTACAGGAGATATTACTATTATATACCATCACAGAGCTCTACAGGAGATAATACTATTATATACCATCACAGAGCTCTACAGGAGATATTACTATTATATACCATCACAGAGCTCTACAGGAGATATTACTATTATATACCCTCACAGAGCTCTACAGGAGATATTACTATTATATACCCTCACAGAGCTCTACAGGAGATAATACTATTATATACCATCACAGAGCTCTACAGGAGATAATACTATTATATACCCTCACAGAGATCTACAGGAGATAATACTATTATATACCCTCACAGAGATCTACAGGAGATATTACTATTATATACCCTCACAGAGCTCTACAGGAGATAGTACTATTATATACCCTCACAGAGCTCTACAGGAGATAATACTATTATCTATACCATCACAGAGCTCTACAGGAGATAATACTATTATATACCATCACTGAGATCTACAGGAGATAATACTATTATATACCCTCACAGAGCTCTACAGGAGATATTACTATTATATACCATCACAGAGCTCTACAGGAGATATTACTATTATATACCCTCACAGAGCTCTACAGGAGATAATACTATTATATACCCTCACAGAGCTCTACAGGAGATAATACTATTATATACCATCACAGAGCTCTACAGGAGATAATACTATTATATACCATCACAGAGCTCTACAGGAGATATTACTATTATATACCCTCACAGAGCTCTACAGGAGATATTACTATTATATACCCTCACAGAGCTCTACAGGAGATAATACTATTATATACCATCACAGAGCTCTACAGGAGATATTACTATTATATACCCTCACAGAGCTCTACAGGAGATAATACTATTATATACCTTCACAGAGATCTACAGGAGATAATACTATTATATACCATCACAGAGCTCTACAGGAGATATTACTATTATATACCCTCACAGAGCTCTACAGGAGATAATACTATTATATACCCTCACAGAGCTCTACAGGAGATATTACTATTATATACCATCACAGAGATCTAAAGGAGATAATACTATTATATACCATCACACAGCTCTACAGGAGATAATACTATTATATACCATCACAGAGCTCTACAGGAGATAATACTATTATATACCATCACAGAGCTCTACAGGAGATATTACTATTATATACCATCACAGAGATCTACAGGAGATAATACTATTATATACCCTCACAGACCTCTACAGGAGATAATACTATTATATACCATCACAGAGCTCTACAGGAGATATTACTATTATATACCCTCACAGAGCTCTACAGGAGATATTACTATTATATACCCTCACAGAGCTCTACAGGAGATATTACTATTATATACCATCACAGAGATCTAAAGGAGATAATACTATTATATACCATCACAGAGCTCTACAAGAGATAATACTATTATATACCATCACAGAGCTCTACAGGAGATAATACTATTATATACCCTCACAGAGCTCTACAGCAGATAATACTATTATATACTCTCACAGAGCTCTACAGGAGATAATACTATTATATACCCTCACAGAGCTCTACAGGAGATAATACTATTATATACCATCACAGAGCTCTACAGGAGATATTACTATTATATACCATCACAGAGCTCTACAGGAGATATTACTATTATATACCATCACAGACCTCTACAGGAGATACTACTATTATATACCATCACAGACCTCTACAGGATATATTACTATTATATACCATCACAGACCTCTACAGGATATATTACTATTATATACCATCACAGAGCTCTACAGGAGATAATAGTATTATATATCCTCACAGAGCTCTACAGGAGATATTACTATTATATACCCCCACAGAGCTCTACAGGAGATATTACTATTATATAGCATCACAGAGCTCTACAGTAGATAATACTATTATATACCATCACAGAGATCTACTGTAGAAAATACTATTATATACCATCACAGAGCTCTACTGTAGAAAATACTATCATATACCCCCACGGAGCTCTACAGGAGATATTACTATTATATAGCATCACAGAGATCTACAGTAGATAATACTATTATATACCATCACAGAGCTCTACTGTAGAAAATACTATCATATACCCCCACGGAGCTCTACAGGAGATAATACTATTATATACCCCCACAGAGCTCTACAGGAGATATTACTATTATATACCCTCACAGAGATCTACAGGAGATAATACTATTATATACCCTCACAGAGCTCTACATGAGATAATACTATTATATACCCTCACAAAGATCAACAGGAGATATTACTATTATATACCCTCACAGAGATCTAAAGGAGATAATACTATTATATACCCTCACAGAGCTCTACAGGAGATATTACTATTATATACCCTCACAGAGCTCTACAGGAGATATTACTATTATATACCCCCACGGAGCTCTACATGAGATAATACTATTATATACCCTCACAAAGATCAACAGGAGATATTACTATTATATACCCTCACAGACCTCTACAGGAGATAATACTATTATATACCCTCACAGAGCTCTACAGGAGATATTACTATTATATACCCTCACAGAGATCTACAGGAGATAATGCTATTATATACCATCACAGAGATCTACAGGAGATATTACTATTATATACTATCACAGAGCTCTACAGGAGATAATACTATTTTATACCATCACAGAGCTCTACATGAGATATTACTATTATATACCCTCACAGAGCTCTACAGGAGATATTACTATTATATACCATCACAGAGCTCTACAGTAGATAATACTGTTATATACCCTCACAGAGCTCTACAGGAGATATTACTATTATATACCATCACAGAGCTCTACAGGAGATATTACTATTATATACCCTCACAGAGCTCTACAGGAGATATTACTATTATATACCCTCACAGAGATCTACAGGAGATACTACTATTATAAACCCTCACAGAGCTCTACAGGAGATAATACTATTATATACCCCCACAAAGCTCTACAGGAGATAATACTATTATATACCCTCACAGAGCTCTACAGGAGATAATACTATTATATTCCATCACAGGGCTCTACAGGAGATACTACTATTATATACCATCACAGAGCTCTACAGGAGATAATACTATTTTATACCCTCACAGAGCTCTACAGCAGATAATACTATTATATACCATCACAGAGCTCTACAGGAGATAATACTATTATATACCATCACAGAGATCTACAGGAGATAATACTATTATATACCCTCACAGACCTCTACAGGATATATTACTATTATATACCATTACAGAGCTCTACAGGAGATAATACTATTATATACCATCACAGAGATCTACAGGAGATAATACTATTATATACCATCACAGAGCTCTACAGGAGATATTACTATTATATACCCTCACAGAGATCTACAGGAGATATTACTATTATATACCCTCACAGACCTCTACAGGAGATAATACTATTATATACCCTCACAGAGATCTACAGGAGATAATACTATTATATACCATCACAGAGATCTACAGGATATATTACTATTATATACCATCACAGAGCTCTACAGGAGATATTACTATTATATACCCTCACAGACCTCTTCAGGAGATATTACTATTATATACCCTCACAGACCTCTACAGGATATATTACTATTATATACCCTCATAGAGCTCTACAGGAGATATTACTATTATATACCATCACAGAGCTCTACAGGAGATAATACTAGTATATACCATCACAGAGATCTACAGGAGATAATACTATTATATACCATCACAGAGATCTACAGGAGATTATACTATTATATACCCTCACAGAGCTCTACAGGAGATATTACTATTATATACCCTCACAGAGCTCTACAGGAGATATTACTATTATATACCATCACAGAGATCTAAAGGAGATAATACTATTATATACCATCACAGAGCTCTACAGGAGATAATACTATTATATACCATCACAGAGCTCTACAGGAGATAATACTATTATATACCCTCACAGAGCTCTACAGGAGATAATACTATTATATACCCTCACAGAGCTCTACAGGAGATAATACTATTATATACCCTCACAGAGCTCTACAGGAGATAATACTATTATATACCATCACAGAGCTCTACAGGAGATAATACTATTATATACCATCACAGAGCTCTACAGGAGATATTACTATTATATACCATCACAGAGCCTCTACAGGAGATACTACTATTATATACCATCACAGACCTCTACAGGATATATTACTATTATATACCATCACAGACCTCTACAGGATATATTACTATTATATACCATCACAGAGCTCTACAGGAGATAATACTATTATATACCCTCACAGAGCTCTACAGGAGATATTACTATTATATACCCTCACAGAGCTCTACAGGAGATATTACTATTATATACCATCACAGAGCTCTACAGGAGATAATACTATTATATACCCTCACAGAGCTCTACAGGAGATAATACTATTATATACCATCACAGAGCTCTACAGGAGATAATACTATTATATACCCTCACAGAGCTCTACAGGAGATATTACTATTATATACCCTCACAGAGCTCTACAGGAGATAATACTATTATATACCATCACAGAGCTCTACAGGAGATAATACTATCATATACCCTCACAGAGCTCTACAGGAGATAATACTATTATATACCCTCACAGAGCTCTACAGGAGATATTACTATTATATACCCTCACAGAGCTCTACAGGAGATATTACTATTATATACCATCACAGAGCTCTACAGGAGATAATACTATTATATACCCTCACAGAGCTCTACAGGAGATATTACTATTATATACCCTCACAGAGCTCTACAGGAGATAATACTATTATATACCCTCACAGAGCTCTACAGGAGATATTACTATTATATACCCTCACAGAGATCTACAGGAGATAATACTATTATATACCATCACAGAGCTCTACAGGAGATATTACTATTATATACCATCACAGAGCTCTACAGGAGATAATACTATTATATACCATCACAGAGCTCTACAGGAGATATTACTATTATATACCATCACAGAGCTCTACAGGAGATATTACTATTATATACCATCACAGAGCTCTACAGTAGATAATACTGTTATATACCCTCACAGAGCTCTACAGGAGATATTACTATTATATACCATCACAGAGATCTACAGGAGATAATACTATTATATACCATCACAGAGCTCTACAGGAGATATTACTATTATATACCCTCACAGACCTCTACAGGAGATATTACTATTATATACCCTCACATAGCTCTACAGGAGATAATACTATTATATACCCTCACAGAGATCTACAGGAGATAATACTATTATATACCATCACAGAGATCTACAGGAGATAATACTATTATATACCATCACAGAGCTCTACAGGAGATATTACTATTATATACCCTCACAGAGCTCTACAGGAGATATTACTATTATATACCCTCACAGAGATCTACAGGAGATACTACTATTATAAACCCTCACAGAGCTCTACAGGAGATAATACTATTATATACCCTCACAAAGCTCTACAGGAGATAATACTATTATATACCCTCACAGAGCTCTACAGGAGATAATACTATTATATTCCATCACAGGGCTCTACAGGAGATACTACTATTATACACCCTCACAGAGCTCTACAGGAGATAATACTATTATATACCATCACAGGGCTCTACAGGAGATACTACTATTATATACCGTCACAGAGATCTACAGGAGATAATACTATTATATACCATCACAGAGCTCTACAGGAGATATTACTATTATATACCCTCACAGAGATCTACAGGAGATATTACTATTATATACCCTCACAGACCTCTACAGGAGATAATACTATTATATACCCTCACAGAGATCTACAGGAGATAATACTATTATATACCATCACAGAGATCTACAGGAGATATTACTATTATATACCATCACAGAGCCTCTACAGGAGATATTACTATTATATACCATCACAGAGCTCTACAGGAGATAATACTATTATATACCCTCACAGACCTCTACAGGAGATATTACTATTATATACCCTCATAGAGCTCTACAGGAGATATTACTATTATATACCATCACAGAGCTCTACAGGAGATAATACTAGTATATACCATCACAGAGATCTACAGGAGATAATACTATTATATACCATCACAGAGATCTACAGGAGATTATACTATTATATACCCTCACAGAGATCTACAGGAGATACTACTATTATATACCATCACAGAGATCTACAGGAGATAATACTATTATATACCCTTACAGAGCTCTACAGGAGATAATACTATTATATACCCTCACAGAGCTCTACAGCAGATAATACTATTATATACCATCACAGAGCTCTACAGGAGATAATACTATTATATACCATCACAGAGATCTACAGGAGATAATACTATTATATACCATCACAGAGCTCTACAGGAGATAATACTATTATATACCCTCACAGACCTCAACAGGAGATATTACTATTATATACCCTCACAGACCTCTACAGGAGATAATACTATTTAATACCCTCACAGAGCTCTACAGGATATATTACTATTATATACCATCACAGAGATCTACAGGAGATATTACTATTATATACCATCACAGAGCTCTACAGGAGATAATACTATTATATTCCATCACAGAGCTCTACAGGAGATAATACTATTATATTCCATCACAGAGCTCTACAGGAGATATTACTATTATATACCCTCACAGAGATCTACAGGAGATAATACTATTATATACCCTCACAGACCTCTACAGGAGATATTACTATTATATACCATCACAGAGATCTACAGGAGATATTACTATTATATACCCCCACAGACCTCTACAGGAGATAATACTATTATATACCCTCACAGAGATCTACAGGAGATATTACTATTATATACCCTCACAGAGCTCTACAGGAGATATTACTATTATATACCCTCACAGAGATCAACAGGAGATAATACTATTATATACCCTCACAGACCTCTACAGGAGATAATACTATTATATACCATCACAGAGCTCTACAGGATATATTACTATTATATACCATCACAGAGCTCTACAGGGGAAATTACTATTATATACCATCACAGAGCTCTACAGGAGATATTACTATTATATACCCTCACAGAGCTCTACAAGATATATTACTATTATATACCCTCACAGACCTCTACAGGAGATATTACTATTATATACCATCACAGAGCTCTACAGGAGATATTACTATTATATACCATCACAGAGCTCAACAGGAGATATTACTATTATATACCATCACAGAGCTCTACAGGAGATATTACTATTATATACCATCACAGAGCTCTACAGGAGATATTACTATTATATACCATCACAGAGCTCTACAGGAGATATTACTATTATATACCATCACAGAGCTCTACAGGAGATATTACTATTATATACCATCACAGAGCTCTACAGGAGATAATACTATTATATACCCTCACAGAGCTCTACAGGAGATATTACTATTATATACCCTCACAGAGCTCTACAGGAGATATTACTATTATATACCCTCACAGAGCTCTACAGGAGATAATACTATTATATACCCTCACAGAGCTCTACAGGAGATAATACTATTATATACCATCACAGAGCTCTACAGGAGATATTACTATTATATACCCTCACAGAGCTCTACAGGAGATATTACTATTATATACCCTCACAGAGCTCTACAGGAGATATTACTATTATATACCATCACAGAGCTCTACAGGAGATAATACTATTATATACCATCACAGAGCTCTACAGGAGATAATACTATTATATACCCTCACAGAGCTCTACAGGAGATATTACTATTATATACCATCACAGAGCTCTACAGGAGATATTACTATTATATACCCTCACAGACCTCTACAGGAGATATTACTATTATATACCCTCACAGAGATCTACAGGAGAAAATACTATTATATACCATCACAGACCTCTACAGGAGATAATACTATTATATACCCTCACAGAGCTCTACAGGAGATATTACTATTATATACCCTCACAGAGATCTACAGGAGATATTACTATTATATACCATCACAGAGCTCTACAGGAGATAATACTATTATATACCATCACAGAGCTCTACAGGAGATTATACTATTATATACCATCACAGAGCTCTACAGGATATATTACTATTATATACCCTCACAGAGCTCTACAGGAGATATTACTATTATATACCCTCACAGAGCTCTACAGGATATATTACTATTATATACCCTCACAGACCTCTACAGGAGATATTACTATTATATACCATCACAGAGCTCTACAGGAGATATTACTATTATATACCCTCACAGAGCTCTACAGGAGATATTACTATTATATACCATCACAGAGCTCTACAGGAGATATTACTATTATATACCATCACAGAGATCTACAGGAGATATTACTATTATATACCATCACAGACCTCTACAGGAGATATTACTATTATATACCCTCACAGAGATCTACAGGAGATATTACTTTTATATACCATCACAGAGATCTACAGGAGATATAACTATTATATACCCTCACAGACCTCTACAGGAGATATTACTATTATATACCCTCACAGAGCTCTACAGGAGATAATACTATTATATACCATCACAGAGCTCTACAGGAGATATTACTATTATATACCCTCACAGAGATCAACAGGAGATATTACTATTATATACCATCACAGAGATCTAAAGGAGATAATACTATTATATACCATCACAGAGCTCTCCAGGAGATAATACTATTATATACCCTCACAGAGCTCTACAGGAGATAATACTATTATATACCCTCACATAGCTCTACAGGAGATATTACTATTATATTCCATCACAGAGCTCTACAGGAGATATTACTATTATATACCCTCACAGAGCTCTACAGGAGATATTACTATTATATACCCTCACAGAGATCTACAGGAGATATTACTATTATATACCATCACAGAGCTCTACAGGAGATATTACTATTATATACCCTCACAGACCTCTACAGGAGATATTACTATTATATACCCTCACAGAGCTCTACAGGAGATAATACTATTATATACCCTCACAGAGCTCTACAGGAGATAATACTATTATATACCATCACAGAGCTCTACAGGAGATATTACTATTATATACCATCATATAGCTCTACAGGAGATATTACTATTATATACCCTCACAGAGCTCTACAGGAGATATTACTATTATATACCATCACAGAGATCTAAAGGAGATAATACTATTATATACCCTCACAGAGCTCTACAGGAGATAATACTATTATATACCCTCACATAGCTCTACAGGAGATATTACTATTATATACCCTCACAGACCTCTACAGGAGATAATACTATTATATACCATCACAGAGCTCTACAGGAGATATTACTATTATATACCCTCACAGAGCTCTACAGGAGATAATACTATTATATACCCTCACATAGCTCTACAGGAGATATTACTATTATATACCCTCACAGACCTCTACAGGAGATAATACTATTATATACCATCACAGAGCTCTACAGGAGATAATACTATTATATACCCTCACATAGCTCTACAGGAGATATTACTATTTTATATACCATCACAGAGCTCTACAGGAGATATTACTATTATATACACTCACAGACCTCTACAGGAGATATTACTATTATATACCCTCACAGAGCTCTACAGGAGATATTACTATTATATACCATCACAGACCTCTACAGGAGATAATACTATTATATACCCTCACAGAGCTCTACAGGAGATATTACTATTTTATACCATCACAGAGTTCTACAGGAGATAATACTATTATATACCCTCACAGAGATCTACAGAAGATAATACTATTATATACCCTCACAGAGCTCTACAGGAGATATTACTATTATATACCATCACAGACCTCTACAGGAGATATTACTATTATATACCCTCACAGAGATCTACAGGAGATAATACTATTATATACCATCACAGAGCTCTACAGGAGATATTACTATTATATACCATCACAGACCTCTACAGGAGATAATACTATTATATACCATCACAGACCTCTACAGGAGATATTACTATTATATACCCTCACAGAGATCTACAGGAGATATTACTGTTATATACCCTCACAGAGCTCTACAGGAGATATTACTATTATATACCCCCACAGACCTCTACAGGAGATATTACTATTATATACCCTCACAGAGCTCTACAGGAGATAATACTATTATATGCCCTCACAGAGCTCTACAGGAGATAATACTATTATATACCCTCACAGAGCTCTACAGGAGATAATACTATTATACACCCTCACAGAGCTCTACAGGAGATAATACTATTATATACCCTCACAGAGCTCTACAGGAGATATTACTATTATATACCCTCACAGAGCTCTACAGGAGATAATACTATTATATACCCTCACAGAGATCTACAGGAGATAATACTATTATATACCATCACAGAGCTCTACAGGAGATATTACTATTATATACCCTCACAGAGCTCTACAGGAGATATTACTATTATATACCATCACAGAGATCTAAAGGAGATAATACTATTATATACCATCACAGAGCACTACAGGAGATAAAACTATTATATACCATCACAGAGCTCTACAGGAGATAATACTATTATATACCATCACAGAGCTCTACAGGAGATAATACTATTATATACCATCACAGAGCTCTACAGGAGATAATACTATTATATACCATCACAGAGCTCTACAGGAGATATTACTATTATATACCCTCACAGAGCTCTACAGGAGATAATACTATTATATACCCTCACAGAGCTCTACAGGAGATATTACTATTATATACCCTCACAGAGATCTACAGGAGATACTACTATTATATACCCTCACAGAGCTCTTCAGGAGATATTACTATTATATACCCTCACAGACCTCTACAGGAGATAATACTATTATATACCATCACAGAGCTCTACAGGAGATAATATTATTATATACCCTCACAGACCTCTACAGGAGATATTACTATTATATACCATCACAGAGCTCTACAGGAGATAATATTATTATATACCCTCACAGACCTCTACAGGAGATAATACTATTATATACCATCACAGAGATCTACAGGAGATAATACTATTATATACCCTCACAGAGCTCTACAGGAGATATTACTATTATATACCCTCACAGACCTCTACAGGAGATAATACTATTATATACCATCACAGACCTCTACAGGAGATAATACTATTATATACCCTCACAGAGCTCTACAGGAGATATTACTATTATATAACCTTACAGAGCTCTACAGGAGATAATACTATTATATACCCTCACAGAGCTCTACAGGAGATAATACTATTATATTCCATCACAGAGATCTACAGGAGATAATACTATTATATACCATCACAGACCTCTACAGGAGATAATACTATTATATACCATCACAGAGCTCTACAGGAGATCGTACTATTATATACCCTCACAGAGATCTACAGGAGATATTACTATTATATACCCTCACAGAGATCTACAGGAGATATTACTATTATATACCATCACAGAGCTCTACAGGAGATAATACTATTATATACCCTCACAGAGATCTACAGGAGATATTACTATTATATACCCTCACAGACCTCTACAGGAGATATTACTATTATATACCATCACAGACCTCTACAGGAGATATTACTATTATATACCCTCACAGACCTCTACAGGAGATAATAGTATTATATACCATCACAGAGCTCAACAGGAGATAATACTATTATATACCCTCACAGAGCTCTACAGGAGATATTACTATTATATACCCTCACAGACCTCTACAGGAGATAATAGTATTATATACCATCACAGACCTCTACAGGAGATATTACTATGTCAATAAACAAAAACAACCATGGGGGTTCTCTAATGGCCAAACTAAGTAGAACAAAAAATATTGTGACTATATAACCAAGGACAACCCAATCCAAAATGATGGCACAGACTCCCAACAACCAGAGCAACAACAACGATAACAGAGTCCACAATTACCCATAAAAAAGTTTTCGTTTATTAAGTTACAGTCTAAGGGTCCATTCACACGTCCACAATTCTGTTCCGCATTTGCGGAACGGAATTGCGGTCCATTAATTTCAATGGGGACAGACGATGTCCCGGCCGGGTCCGCAATTGCGGTTCCGCACTTCCGGGTCCGCAATCGCGTTCCCGAAAAAAATAGAACACGTCCTATTCTTGTCCGCAATTGCAGACAAGAAAAGGCATTTTCTATGAGAGTGCCGGCGATGTGCGGTCCACAAATTGCGGAACGCACATCGCCGATGCTCGTGTTTTGCGGATCTGCGGATCCGTGGATCCGGAAAACACACACGGACGTGTGAATGGACCCTAAGTTATATGAAATGCCGTTAAAAGCAGGAAAGTGACAGAAAAACACCATTCTTGCACAACACACTAGGCAAGAAGTATACATAAATAAACAATCGGAAAAAACGGATAAGTTACCCAATATTAAATAAGTCAACACTGATCACAAAATAATAATGACTGATAAAAAGGTGGGTGGAATCTACACACATAAGATCACAAACAGTCCTAAATAAGAAATGGACCCCCGGACGAAGGCCCGCCGAAACGAGCTCAGTTATCCATCCACAGATGGCTTAGGTCTTCCCCGTCACATCCTTAATGCTGGGTTCAGACCTGAGCGTTTCTGAGACGCGCGCTTTCCGCGCGTTTTTGTCGCGCGTTTTTGGCAATAGTAAACATGCGTTTTACGCGCGTTTGTGTGATTGACTGCAGTGTTGTCCAGTGACCAACTATCCCTGTCAATATGAAGTTTGGCCTTTCCAGCATGTTGCAAATTCATAAACGCGCGTTCGAAGGCGCGTTTTTAGTGTCAAAAACGCGCAAAATACAAGCGTTGGGCGTTCCCATTGAAGTCTATGGGCGAAAACGCACGACAAACGCCCCAAAAAAAGCTCAAGTACTTGTTTATGCATCGGGCGTTTTTCAGCCCGTTTGAACGCATTATAAAACGCGCAAATTTGAACTGCGGGTAAAGCTTGTAAAAGAGCGGGATCTTGACATAGGGGCCACTTAATATGGTGGATTTGGTGATCTCTGTAATGGAGACACCCCTTTGCTCGGTTTTCCTTCCTTGGAGGGATATCTGGCTTTTATTGTGTTGTAGACCCATAACTGGGGCTCCACGGTTATTTAGCATATTACTGTTTCCCAGGCAGCTTTGCACTTTGGACGCTGTGTTGAGACTCTTGGATGAGGCTCCGCAGTGTTTTCTGTAGCTGGTCACTCTGAGATCAGCTATTTTTTTGTTTGGACATAACTACTGTAACGGGGACACATATCTGGCCATAACTCCTGTGGGGGGCACATATCTAGACATAACTACTGTATTGGGGACACATATCTGGCCATAACTACTGTAATTGGGGCACATATCTGGGCATAACTACTGTGAGGGGGCACATATCTGGGCATAACTACTGTGAGGGGGCACATATCTGGTATAACTACTGTGAGGGGCACATATCTGGCCATAACTACTGTAATTGGGGCACATATCTGGGCATAACTACTGTGAGGGGCACATATCTGGGCATAACTACTGTGAGGGGGCACATAACTGGTATAACTACTGTGAGGGGCACATATCTGGTATAACTATGAGGGACACATATCTGGTATAACTACTGTGAGGGGCACATATCTGGTATAACTACTGTGAGGGGCACATATCTGGCCATAACTACTGTAATTGGGGTACATATCTGGGCATAACTACTGTGAGGGGGACATATCTGGGCATAACTACTGTGAGGGGCACATATCTGGTATAACTACTATGAGGGGCAGATATCTGGTATAACTACTGTGAGGGGGCACATATCTGGTATAACTACTGTTAGGGATCACATATCTGGACATAACTACTGTGAGGGGGCACATATCTGGATATAACTACTGTGAGGGGGCACATATCTGGGCATAACTACTGTGAGGGGCACATATCTGGGAGTAATACTGTGAGGGGCACATATCTGGATATAACTACTGTGAGGGGCACATATCTGGGAGTAATACTGTGAGGGGCACATATCTGGGAGTAATACTGTGAGGGGGCACATATCTGGGAGTAATACTGTGGGGGCACATATCTGGGAGTAATACTGTGAGGGGCACATATCTGGGAGTAATACTGTGAGGGGCACATATCTGGGAGTAATACTGTGAGGGGCACATATCTGGGAGTAATACTGTTAGGGGCACATATCTGGGAGTAATACTGTGGGTGGCACATATCTGTGAGTAATACTGTGAGGGGCACATATCTCGGAGTAATACTGTGAGGGGAACATATCTGGGAGTAATACTGTGAGGGGCACATATCTGGGATAATACTATGAGGGGCACATATCTGGGAGTAATACTGTGAGGGGCACATATCTGGGAGTAATACTGTGAGGGGCACATATCTGGGAGTAATACTGTGAGGGGCACATATCTGGGCATAATTACTGTGAGGGGCACATATCTGGGAGTAATACTGTGAGGGGCACATATCTGGGAGTAATACTGTGAGGGCACATATCTGGTATAATTACTGTGAGGGGCACATATCTGGGAGTAATACTGTGAGGGGCACATATCTGGGAGTAATACTGTGAGGGGCACATATCCGGGCATATTACTGTGAGGGGCACATATCTGGGAGTAATACTGTGAGGGGCACATATCTGGGAGTAATACTGTGAGGGGCACATATCTGGTATAATTACTGTGAGGGGCACATATCTGGGAGTAATTCTGTGGGGGCACATATCTGGGAGTAATACTGTGAGGGGCACATATCTGGGCATATTACTGTGAGGGGCACATATCTGGTAGTAATACTGTGAGGGGGGCACATATCTGGGAGTAATACTGTGAGGGTCACATATCTGGGAGTAATACTGTGAGGGGCACATATCTGGGCATAATTACTGTGAGGGGGCACATATCTGGGAGTAATACTGTGAGGGGCACATATCTGGGAGTAACACTGTGAGGGGCACATATCAGGAGTAATACTGTGAGGGGCACATATCTGGGAGTAATACTGTGAGGGGGCACATATCTGGGAGTAATACTGTGAGGGGCACATATCTGGGAATAATACTATGAGGGGAACATATCTGGGAGTAATACTGTGAGGGCACATATCTGGGAGTAATACTGTGAGGGGCACATATCTGGGAGTAATTCTGTGAGGGGCACATATCTGGGAGTAATACTGTGAGGGGCACATATCTGGGAGTAATACTGTGAGGGGCACATATCTGGGAGTAATACTGTGAGGGGCACATATCTGGGATTAATACTGTGAGGGGCACATATCTGGGAGTAATACTGTGGGGGGCACATATCTGGGAGTAATACTGTGAGGGGCACATATCTGGGAGTAATACTGTGAGAGGGCACATATTTGGGAGTAATACTGTGGGGGGCACATATCTGGGAGTAATACTGTGGGGGGCACATATCTGGAAGTAATACTGTGAGGGGCACATATCTGGGAGTAATACTGTGGGGGCACATATCTGGGAGTAATACTGTGAGGGCACATATCTGGGCATATTACTGTGAGGGGCACATATCTGGGAGTAATACTGTGAGGGGCACATATCTGGGAGTAATACTGTGAGGGGGCACATATCTGGGAGTAATACTGTGAGGGGCACATATCTGGGAGTAATACTGTGAGGGGCACATATCTGGGAGTAATACTGTGAGGGGCACATATCTGGGAGTAATACTGTGGGGGGCACATATCTGGGAGTAATACTGTGGGGGCACATATCTGGGAGTAATACTGTGAGGGCACATATCTGGGAGTAATACTGTGGGGGCACATATCTGGGAGTAATACTGTGAGGGGCACATATCTGGGAGTAATACTGTGAGGGGCACATATCTGGGAGTAATACTGTGAGGGCACATATCTGGGCATATTACTGTGAGGGCACATATCTGGGAGTAATACTGTAGGGGCACATATATGGGAGTAATACTGTGAGGGGCACATATCTGGGCATATTACTCTGAGGGGAACATATCGGGCATATTACTGTGAGGGGCACATATCTGGGAGTAATACTGTGGGGGCACATATCTGGGAGTAATACTGTGAGGGGGCACATATCTGGGAGTAATACTGTGAGGGCACATATCTGGGAGTAATACTGTGAGGGGCACATATCTGGGAGTAATACTGTGGGGTAACATATCTGGGAGTAATACTGTGAGGGCACATATCTGGGATAATACTATGAGGGGCACATATCTGGGAGTAATACTGTGAGGGGCACATATCTGGAAGTAATACTGTGAGGGGCACATATCTGGGAGTAATACTGTGAGGGGCACATATCTGGGCATAATTACTGTGAGGGCACATATCTGGGAGTAATGCTGTGAGGGGCACATATCTGGGAGTAATACTGTGAGGGGCACATATCTGGTATAATTACTGTGAGGGGCACATATCTGGGAGTAATACTGTAAAGGGCACATATCTGGGAGTAATACTGTGGGGGCACATATCTGGGAGTAATACTGTGAGGGGCACATATCTGGGCATATTACTGTGAGGGGGCACATATCTGGGAGTAATACTGTGAGGGGTCACATATCTGGGAGTAATACTGTGAGGGGCACATATCTGGGCATAATTACTGTGAGGGGGCACATATCTGGGAGTAATACTGTGAGGGGCACATATCTGGGAGTAACACTGTGAGGGGCACATATCAGGGAGTAATACTGTGAGGGGCACATATCTGGGAGTAATACTGTGAGGGGCACATATCTGGGAGTAATACTGTGAGGGGCACATATCTGGGAGTAATACTGTGAGGGGCACATATCTGGGAGTAATACTGTGAGTGGCACATATCTGGGAGTAATACTGTGAGGGGACACATATCTGGGAGAAATACTGTGAGGGGCACATATCTGGGAGTAATACTGTGAGGGGCACATATCTGGGAGTAATACTGTGAGGGCACATATCTGGGAGTAATACTGTGAGGGGCACATATCTGGGATTAATACTGTTAGGGGCACATATCTGGGAGTAATACTGTGGGGGCACATATCTGGGAGTAATACTGTGGGGGCACATATCTGGGAGTAATACTGTGAGAGGGCACATATTTGGGAGTAATACTGTGGGGGCACATATCTGGGAGTAATACAGTGGGGGCACATATCTGGGAGTAATACTGTGAGGGGCACATATCTGGGAGTAATACTGTGGGGGCACATATCTGGGAGTATTACTGTGAGGGGGCACATATCTGGGCATAATTACTGTGAGGGGCACATATCTGGCCATATTACTGTGAGGGGGCACATATCTGGGAGTAATACTGTGAGCGGCACATATCTGGGCATATTACTGTGAGGGGCACATATCTGGGAGTAATACTGTGGGGGCACATATCTGGGAGTAATACTGTGAGGGGCACATATCTGGGCATATTACTCTGAGGGGAACATATCGGGCATATTACTGTGAGGGGCACATATCTGGGAGTAATACTGTGGGGGCACATATCTGGGAGTAATACTGTGAGGGGCACATATCTGGGAGTAATACTGTGAGGGCACATATCTGGGAGTAATACTGTGAGGGGCACATATCTGGGAGTAATACTTTGAGGGGAACATATCGGGCATATTACTGTGAGGGGCACATATCTGGGAGTAATACTGTGAGGGCACATATCTGGGAGTAATACTGTGAGGGCACATATCTGGGAGTAATACTGTGAGGGGCACATATCTGGGCATATTACTGTGAGGGCACATATCTGGGAGTAATACTGTGGGGGCACATATCTGGGAGTAATACTGTGAGGGGCACATATCTGGGAGTAATACTGTGAGGGGCACATATCTGGGAGTAATACTGTGAGGGGCACATATCTGGGATTAATACTGTGAGGGCACATATCTGGGAGTAATACTGTGGGGGCACATATCTGGGAATAATACTGTGGGGGCACATATCTGGGAGTAATACTGTGAGAGGGCACATATTTGGGAGTAATACTGTGGGGGGCACATATCTGGGAGTAATACTGTGAGGGGGCACATATCTGGGAGTAATACTGTGAGGGGCACATATCTGGGAGTAATACTGTGAGGGGCACATATCTGGGATTAATACTGTGAGGGGCACATATCTGGGAGTAATACTGTGGGGGCACATATCTGGGAGTAATACTGTGGGGAACATATCTGGGAGTAATACTGTGAGGGGGCACATATCTGGGCATATTACTCTGAGGGGAACATATCGGGCATATTACTGTGAGGGCACATATCTGGGAGTAATACTGTGGGGGCACATATCTGGGAGTAATACTGTGAGGGGCACATATCTGGGAGTAATACTGTGAGGGGCACATATCTGGGAGTAATACTGTGAGGGGCACATATCTGGGAGTAATACTGTGGGGTAACATATCTGGGAGTAATACTGTGAGGGGCACATATCTGGGATAATACTATGAGGGGCACATATCTGGGAGTAATACTGTGAGGGGCACATATCTGGAAGTAATACTGTGAGGGGCACATATCTGGGAGTAATACTGTGAGGGGCACATATCTGGGCATAATTACTGTGAGGGGCACATATCTGGGAGTAATGCTGTGAGGGGCACATATCTGGGAGTAATACTGTGAGGGGCACATATCTGGTATAATTACTGTGAGGGGCACATATCTGGGAGTAATACTGTAAAGGGCACATATCTGGGAGTAATACTGTGAGGGGCACATATCTGGGCATAATTACTGTGAGGGGCACATATCTGGGAGTAATGCTGTGAGGGGCACATATCTGGGAGTAATACTGTGAGGGACACATATCTGGTATAATTACTGTGAGGGGCACATATCTGGGAGTAATACTGTAAAGGGCACATATCTGGGAGTAATACTGTGGGGGCACATATCTGGGAGTAATACTGTGAGGGGCACATATCTGGGCATATTACTGTGAGGGGGGCACATATCTGGGAGTAATACTGTGAGGGGTCACATATCTGGGAGTAATACTGTGAGGGGCACATATCTGGGCATAATTACTGTGAGGGGGCACATATCTGGGAGTAATACTGTGAGGGGCACATATCTGGGAGTAACACTGTGAGGGGCACATATCAGGGAGTAATACTGTGAGGGCACATATCTGGGAGTAATACTGTGAGGGGCACATATCTGGGAGTAATACTGTGAGGGGCACATATCTGGGAGTAATACTGTGAGGGGCACATATCTGGGAGTAATACTGTGAGTGGCACATATCTGGGAGTAATACTGTGAGGGGGCACATATCTGGGAGTAATACTGTGAGGGGCACATATCTGGGAGTAATACTGTGAGGGGGCACATATCTGGGATTAATACTGTTAGGGGCACATATCTGGGAGTAATACTGTGGGGGCACATATCTGGGAGTAATACTGTGGGGGCACATATCTGGGAGTAATACTGTGAGAGGGCACATATTTGGGAGTAATACTGTGGGGGGCACATATCTGGGAGTAATACAGTGGGGGGCACATATCTGGGAGTAATACTGTGAGGGGCACATATCTGGGAGTAATACTGTGGGGGCACATATCTGGGAGTATTACTGTGAGGGGCACATATCTGGGCATAATTACTGTGAGGGGCACATATCTGGCCATATTACTGTGAGGGGCACATATCTGGGAGTAATACTGTGAGCGGCACATATCTGGGCATATTACTGTGAGGGGCACATATCTGGGAGTAATACTGTGGGGGGCACATATCTGGGAGTAATACTGTGAGGGGCACATATCTGGGCATATTACTCTGAGGGGAACATATCGGGCATATTACTGTGAGGGCACATATCTGGGAGTAATACTGTGAGGGCACATATCTGGGAGTAATACTGTGAGGGCACATATCTGGGAGTAATACTGTGAGGGCACATATCTGGGAGTAATACTGTGAGGGCACATATCTGGGAGTAATACTTTGAGGGAACATATCTGGGCAGTAATACTGTGAGGGGCACATATCTGGGAGTAATACTGTGAGGGGCACATATCTGGGAGTAATACTGTGAGGGCACATATCTGGGAGTAATACTGTGAGGGCACATATCTGGGCATATTACTGTGAGGGCACATATCTGGGAGTAATACTGTGGGGGCACATATCTGGGAGTAATACTGTGAGGGGCACATATCTGGGAGTAATACTGTGAGGGCACATATCTGGCAGTAATACTGTGAGGGGCACATATCTGGGATTAATACTGTGAGGGGCACATATATGGGAGTAATACTGTGGGGGCACATATCTGGGAATAATACTGTGGGGGCACATATCTGGGAGTAATACTGTGAGAGGGCACATATTTGGGAGTAATACTGTGAGGGCACATATCTGGGAGTAATACTGTGAGGGGCACATATCTGGGAGTAATACTGTGAGGGGCACATATCTGGGAGTAATACTGTGGGGGCACATATCTGGGAGTAATACTGTGAGGGGCACATATCTGGGCATATTACTGTGAGGGCACATATCTGGGAGTAATACTGTGAGGGGCACATATCTGGGAGTAATACTGTGAGGGGCACATATCTGGGCATATTACTCTGAGGGGAACATATCGGGCATATTACTGTGAGGGCACATATCTGGGAGTAATACTGTGGGGGCACATATCTGGGAGTAATACTGTGAGGGGCACATATCTGGGAGTAATACTGTGAGGGGCACATATCTGGGAGTAATACTGTGAGGGGCACATATCTGGGAGTAATACTGTGGGGTAACATATCTGGGAGTAATACTGTGAGGGGCACATATCTGGGATAATACTATGAGGGGCACATATCTGGGAGTAATACTGTGAGGGGCACATATCTGGAAGTAATACTGTGAGGGGCACATATCTGGGAGTAATACTGTGAGGGGCACATATCTGGGCATAATTACTGTGAGGGGCACATATCTTGGAGTAATGCTGTGAGGGGCACATATCTGGGAGTAATACTGTGAGGGGCACATATCTGGTATAATTACTGTGAGGGGCACATATCTGGGAGTAATACTGTAAAGGGCACATATCTGGGATTAATACTGTGGGGGCACATATCTGGGAGTAATACTGTGAGGGGCACATATCTGGGCATATTACTGTGAGGGGCACATATCTGGGAGTAATACTGTGAGGGTCACATATCTGGGAGTAATACTGTGAGGGGCACATATCTGGGCATAATTACTGTGAGGGGCACATATCTGGGAGTAATACTGTGAGGGGCACATATCTGGGAGTAACACTGTGAGGGCACATATCAGGGAGTAATACTGTGAGGGCACATATCTGGGAGTAATACTGTGAGGGGCACATATCTGGGAGTAATACTGTGAGGGGCACATATCTGGGAGTAATACTGTGAGGGGCACATATCTGGGAGTAATACTGTGAGTGGCACATATCTGGGAGTAATACTGTGAGGGGACACATATCTGGGAGAAATACTGTGAGGGGCACATATCTGGGAGTAATACTGTGAGGGGCACATATCTGGGAGTAATACTGTGAGGGGCACATATCTGGGAGTAATACTGTGAGGGGCACATATCTGGGATTAATACTGTTAGGGGCACATATCTGGGAGTAATACTGTGGGGGCACATATCTGGGAGTAATACTGTGGGGGCACATATCTGGGAGTAATACTGTGAGAGGGCACATATTTGGGAGTAATACTGTGGGGGCACATATCTGGGAGTAATACAGTGGGGGCACATATCTGGGAGTAATACTGTGAGGGGCACATATCTGGGAGTAATACTGTGGGGGCACATATCTGGGAGTATTACTGTGAGGGGCACATATCTGGGCATAATTACTGTGAGGGGCACATATCTGGCCATATTACTGTGAGGGGCACATATCTGGGAGTAATACTGTGAGCGGCACATATCTGGGCATATTACTGTGAGGGCACATATCTGGGAGTAATACTGTGGGGGCACATATCTGGGAGTAATACTGTGAGGGCACATATCTGGGCATATTACTCTGAGGGAACATATCGGGCATATTACTGTGAGGGCACATATCTGGGAGTAATACTGTGGGGGCACATATCTGGGAAGTAATACTGTGAGGGGCACATATCTGGGAGTAATACTGTAAGGGGCACATATCTGGGAGTAATACTGTGAGGGCACATATCTGGGAGTAATACTGTGGGGGGCACATATCTGGGAGTAATACTGTGAGGGCACATATCTGGGCATATTACTGTGAGGGGCACATATCTGGGAGTAATACTGTGGGGGCACATATCTGGGAGTAATACTGTGAGGGGCACATATCTGGGAGTAATACTGTGAGGGCACATATCTGGGAGTAATACTGTGAGGGGCACATATCTGGGATTAATACTGTGAGGGCACATATCTGGGAGTAATACTGTGAGGGGCACATATCTGGGAGTAATACTGTGAGGGGCACATATCTGGGAGTAATACTGTGAGGGCACATATCTGGGAGTAATACTGTGAGTGGCACATATCTGGGAGTAATACTGTGAGGGGCACATATCTGGGAGTAATACTGTGAGGGCACATATCTGGGAGTAATACTGTGAGGGGCACATATCTGGGATTAATACTGTTAGGGGCACATATCTGGGAGTAATACTGTGGGGGCACATATCTGGGAGTAATACTGTGGGGGCACATATCTGGGAGTAATACTGTGAGAGGGCACATATTTGGGAGTAATACTGTGGGGGCACATATCTGGGAGTAATACAGTGGGGGCACATATCTGGGAGTAATACTGTGAGGGGCACATATCTGGGAGTAATACTGTGGGGGCACATATCTGGGAGTATTACTGTGAGGGGCACATATCTGGGCATAATTACTGTGAGGGGCACATATCTGGCCATATTACTGTGAGGGGCACATATCTGGGAGTAATACTGTGAGCGGCACATATCTGGGCATATTACTGTGAGGGGCACATATCTGGGAGTAATACTGTGGGGGCACATATCTGGGAGTAATACTGTGAGGGCACATATCTGGGCATATTACTCTGAGGGAACATATCGGGCATATTACTGTGAGGGGCACATATCTGGGAGTAATACTGTGAGGGGCACATATCTGGGAGTAATACTGTGAGGGCACATATCTGGGAGTAATACTGTGAGGGCACATATCTGGGAGTAATACTGTGAGGGCACATATCTGGGAGTAATACTTTGAGGGGAACATATCGGGCATATTACTGTGAGGGGCACATATCTGGGAGTAATACTGTGAGGGCACATATCTGGGAGTAATACTGTGGGGGCACATATCTGGGAGTAATACTGTGAGGGGCACATATCTGGGCATATTACTGTGAGGGCACATATCTGGGAGTAATACTGTGGGGGCACATATCTGGGAGTAATACTGTGAGGGGCACATATCTGGGAGTAATACTGTGAGGGCACATATCTGGCAGTAATACTGTGAGGGGCACATATCTGGGATTAATACTGTGAGGGGCACATATATGGGAGTAATACTGTGGGGGCACATATCTGGGAATAATACTGTGGGGGCACATATCTGGGAGTAATACTGTGAGAGGGCACATATTTGGGAGTAATACTGTGGGGGCACATATCTGGGAGTAATACTGTGAGGGCACATATCTGGGAGTAATACTGTGAGGGGCACATATCTGGGAGTAATACTGTGGGGGGCACATATCTGGGAGTAATACTGTGAGGGCACATATCTGGGCATAATTACTGTGAGGGGCACATATCTGGGAGTAATACTGTAGGGGCACATATCTGGGAGTAATACTGTGAGGGCACATATCTGGGCATATTACTCTGAGGGGAACATATCGGGCATATTACTGTGAGGGGCACATATCTGGGAGTAATACTGTGGGGGCACATATCTGGGAGTAATACTGTGAGGGGCACATATCTGGGAGTAATACTGTGAGGGGCACATATCTGGGAGTAATACTGTGAGGGGCACATATCTGGGAGTAATACTGTGGGGTAACATATCTGGGAGTAATACTGTGAGGGGCACATATCTGGGATAATACTATGAGGGGCACATATCTGGGAGTAATACTGTGAGGGGCACATATCTGGAAGTAATACTGTGAGGGGCACATATCTGGGAGTAATACTGTGAGGGGCACATATCTGGGCATAATTACTGTGAGGGCACATATCTGGGAGTAATGCTGTGAGGGGCACATATCTGGGAGTAATACTGTGAGGGCACATATCTGGTATAATTACTGTGAGGGCACATATCTGGGAGTAATACTGTAAAGGGCACATATCTGGGAGTAATACTGTGGGGGCACATATCTGGGAGTAATACTGTGAGGGGCACATATCTGGGCATATTACTGTGAGGGGGCACATATCTGGGAGTAATACTGTGAGGGGTCACATATCTGGGAGTAATACTGTGAGGGGCACATATCTGGGCATAATTACTGTGAGGGGCACATATCTGGGAGTAATACTGTGAGGGGCACATATCTGGGAGTAACACTGTGAGGGGCACATATCAGGGAGTAATACTGTGAGGGGCACATATCTGGGAGTAATACTGTGAGGGGCACATATCTGGGAGTAATACTGTGAGGGGCACATATCTGGGAGTAATACTGTGAGGGGCACATATCTGGGAGTAATACTGTGAGGGGCACATATCTGGGAGTAATACTGTGAGGGGCACATATCTGGGAGAAATACTGTGAGGGCACATATCTGGGAGTAATACTGTGAGGGGCACATATCTGGGAGTAATACTGTGAGGGCACATATCTGGGAGTAATACTGTGAGGGGGCACATATCTGGGATTAATACTGTTAGGGGCACATATCTGGGAGTAATACTGTGGGGGGCACATATCTGGGAGTAATACTGTGGGGGGCACATATCTGGGAGTAATACTGTGAGAGGGCACATATTTGGGAGTAATACTGTGGGGGGCACATATCTGGGAGTAATACAGTGGGGGCACATATCTGGGAGTAATACTGTGAGGGCACATATCTGGGAGTAATACTGTGGGGGCACATATCTGGGAGTATTACTGTGAGGGGCACATATCTGGGCATAATTACTGTGAGGGGCACATATCTGGCCATATTACTGTGAGGGGCACATATCTGGGAGTAATACTGTGAGCGGCACATATCTGGGCATATTACTGTGAGGGGCACATATCTGGGAGTAATACTGTGGGGGCACATATCTGGGAGTAATACTGTGAGGGGCACATATCTGGGCATATTACTCTGAGAGAACATATCGGGCATATTACTGTGAGGGGCACATATCTGGGAGTAATACTGTGAGGGGCACATATCTGGGAGTAATACTGTGAGGGGCACATATCTGGGAGTAATACTGTGAGGGCACATATCTGGGAGTAATACTGTGAGGGCACATATCTGGGAGTAATACTGTGAGGGGCACATATCTGGGAGTAATACTGTGAGGGGCACATATCTGGGAGTAATACTGTGAGGGGCACATATCTGGGAGTAATACTGTGAGGGGCACATATCTGGGAGTAATACTGTGAGGGGCACATATCTGGGAGTAATACTGTGAGGGGCACATATCTGGGAGTAATACTGTGAGAGGGCACATATCTGGGAGTAATACTGTGAGGGGCACATATCTGGGAGTAATACTGTGGGGGCACATATCTGGGAGTAATACTGTGAGGGGCACATATCTGGGAGTAATACTGTGAGGGCACATATCTGGGAGTAATACTGTGAGGGGCACATATCTGGGAGTAATACTGTGAGGGCACATATCTGGGCAGTAATACTGTGAGGGGCACATATCTGGGAGTAATACTGTGGGGGCACATATCTGGGAGTAATACTGTGAGGGGGCACATATCTGGGCATATTACTCTGAGGGGAACATATCGGGCATATTACTGTGAGGGCACATATCTGGGAGTAATACTGTGGGGGCACATATCTGGGAGTAATACTGTGAGGGGCACATATCTGGGAGTAATACTGTGAGGGGCACATATCTGGGAGTAATACTGTGAGGGGCACATATCTGGGAGTAATACTGTGGGGTAACATATCTGGGAGTAATACTGTGAGGGCACATATCTGGGATAATACTATGAGGGGCACATATCTGGGAGTAATACTGTGAGGGGCACATATCTGGAAGTAATACTGTGAGGGGCACATATCTGGGAGTAATACTGTGAGGGGCACATATCTGGGCATAATTACTGTGAGGGCACATATCTGGGAGTAATGCTGTGAGGGGCACATATCTGGGAGTAATACTGTGAGGGGCACATATCTGGTATAATTACTGTGAGGGGCACATATCTGGGAGTAATACTGTAAAGGGCACATATCTGGGAGTAATACTGTGGGGGCACATATCTGGGAGTAATACTGTGAGGGGCACATATCTGGGCATATTACTGTGAGGGGCACATATCTGGGAGTAATACTGTGAGGGTCACATATCTGGGAGTAATACTGTGAGGGGCACATATCTGGGCATAATTACTGTGAGGGGGCACATATCTGGGAGTAATACTGTGAGGGGCACATATCTGGGAGTAACACTGTGAGGGGCACATATCAGGGAGTAATACTGTGAGGGGCACATATCTGGGAGTAATACTGTGAGGGGGCACATATCTGGGAGTAATACTGTGAGGGGCACATATCTGGGAGTAATACTGTGAGGGCACATATCTGGGAGTAATACTGTGAGTGGCACATATCTGGGAGTAATACTGTGAGGGGCACATATCTGGGAGAAATACTGTGAGGGCACATATCTGGGAGTAATACTGTGAGGGGGCACATATCTGGGAGTAATACTGTGAGGGGCACATATCTGGGAGTAATACTGTGAGGGGCACATATCTGGGATTAATACTGTTAGGGGCACATATCTGGGAGTAATACTGTGGGGGCACATATCTGGGAGTAATACTGTGGGGGCACATATCTGGGAGTAATACTGTGAGAGGGCACATATTTGGGAGTAATACTGTGAGGGGCACATATCTGGGAGTAATACTGTGGGGGCACATATCTGGGAGTAATACTGTGAGGGCACATATCTGGGAGTAATACTGTGGGGGCACATATCTGGGAGTATTACTGTGAGGGGCACATATCTGGGCATAATTACTGTGAGGGGCACATATCTGGCCATATTACTGTGAGGGCACATATCTGGGAGTAATACTGTGGCGGCACATATCTGGGCATATTACTGTGAGGGCACATATCTGGGAGTAATACTGTGGGGGCACATATCTGGGAGTAATACTGTGAGGGGCACATATCTGGGCATATTACTCTGAGAGGAACATATCGGGCATATTACTGTGAGGGGCACATATCTGGGAGTAATACTGTGAGGGCACATATCTGGGAGTAATACTGTGAGGGGCACATATCTGGGAGTAATACTGTGAGGGGCACATATCTGGGAGTAATACTGTGAGGGGCACATATCTGGGAGTAATACTGTGAGGGGCACATATCTGGGCAGTATTACTGTGAGGGGCACATATCTGGGAGTAATACTGTGAGGGGCACATATCTGGGAGTAATACTGTGAGGGGCACATATCTGGGAGTAATACTGTGAGGGGCACATATCTGGGCATATTACTGTGAGGGGCACATATCTGGGAGTAATACTGTGAGCAGGCACATATCTGGGAGTAACACTGTGAGGCAGCCCCGATGGGGACGGGGACCCGATGGTTGCTATGGCAGCCCCGATGGGGACCCGATGGTTGCTATGGCAGCCAGCTACGGAAGCCTAGGAGATCCAGCCCCAGGGCTGGGTCTCCTAGGCAACTGTTAGTGTCTTACAGTGGAAGACACTGACAGTTCAGTACAGCACAATACAGATGTATTGTGCTGTATTGAAACAGGGATCAGACCCTGAAATCTTGGAGTCCCATAGTGGGACAAAACATAAAGTGAAAAAAGAAGTTAAAAAAATAAAGTTAAAAAAAATAAAAATTAAAAGTTGCAAGTAAAAAAAAAAAAAGCGCCCGTTTCCCAAAATAAAGTAAAAGAAATTGTAAAAAATAGGAAAAAAAAAGAAAAGTAGACATATTAGGTATCTCTGCGTCCGTATCGACCGGCTCTATAAAAATGTCACATGACCTAACCCTTCAGGTAAACACCGTAAAAATTAAAAACAATGTCAAAAAAGCAATTTTTTGTCACCTTACATCACTAAAAGTGTAACACCAAGTGATCAAAAAGGTGTATGTCCCCCAAAATAGTACCAATCTAACCGTCACCTCATTCCACAAAAAATGAACCCCTACACTAAACAATCGCCCAAAAAAATAAAAAACACTATGGCTCTCAGACTATGGAGACACTAAAACATGATTTTTTATGTTTCAAAAGTGATGTTATTGTGTAAAACGTAAATAAATAAAAAGAAAGTAGACATATTATGTATCGCCGCGTTCGTAAGAACCTGCTGTATAAACATATCACAGGAACTAACCTCTCAGATGAACTCCGTAAAAAAAAAAAAAGTGTAAAAAAAATCATACCAATCAAACCGTCATCTCATTCAGCAAAAAATGAGACCCTAACTAAGACAATCGCCGAAAAATATAAAAACTATGGCTGTCAGAATATGGAGACACTTATCACGTAGATTCCAAAATGGGGTCATTTTTTTGGAGGGGTGCATCAGGGGGGCTTCAAATGAGACATGGTGTTAAAAAAAACAATCCAGCAAAATCTGCCTTCAAAAACCATATGGCGCTCCTTTCCTTCTGCGCCCTGACGTGTTCCCGTACACCACATATGGGGTGTTTGTGCAAACTACAGAATCGGGGCAATAAATATTGAGTTTGGTTTGGCTATTAGTAAGCTGAAGTAGAATGAAACGGAGGCACTCACCCACGGTGGATAATGTTCAAGCTTTTATTCGGCACACACCGGTGCACTATGAAGGTAGGGGCAGGCACGAGAAATCATACATGAGCAGACAAAACAGCAGCAATAGCTATTTCGCGCGACACGCGCTTCTTCAGAACTGCACACCGCGTCATCCAGTGATGACGTCAATTTAAAGCGCTAACGTCCCGGGTTACTAAGATACCATGGACGCCACTCGCTAATAAACACTTGCGGGACAACCCGCTTACAGAACATGCGCTCCAACAAAACAAGACAAATACATAAAACATTCGAGTGTTATAAGAAAACTGATAGATCAGCGCGTTCGTTGAGTCCCAAAAGTCCAGTGGCCTGAGTGCGGAGGATCCACCTACTTTCCCGTTGTAGGAGTAGGCGGTGTCTATCCCCTCCACTTACCGGAGGCCGGACTAACTCCAAACCAACAAAGTGCAGCGGTCTCAAATCGCCGGAGTGTACTGTCCGGATGTGCTCTATTACCCGTGGGCAGCCTTTCCCTGAGGAGATAGAGGACACATGTTCTCTAATGCGCTCATTCAGACACCGTTTCGTCTTTCCTATGTAGAAGCAGCCACAATCGCATATCAAAGCGTACACGACGTGAGTGCTTCTACAATTAATAAAATCTTTTATTCTGTGATACTGACCAGCAACTAACACAACCTTCTTCTGCAGGCTATATTTGCACATGTTGCAATTACCACATTTAAAATGGCCTACCGGTTTACTTCTAGACAGCCAATCTTCACTCCGTGACACACTGAACCTGCTGCGTACTACCTTATTCCTGATCGTATGGGTTCGTCTGAGACGAAACCAGCGGTTTCTCTGAACTGATCTGGGCTAACATCGGGTCCCTTTTCAGAATGTCCCAATGGTTTAGGATAACAGACCTGATCTTGTCCGCCATGGGGCTGTATTTAAATGTCATGGGGAACCTATTAGGTTTGCTACATCTCCCTCCTGTTCTCTGTTTGCTACGGGTCCCCTGTAGCAACATCCGTTAGGAAAACTGTTCCTCGACCCTCCTCATGTCCTCCACTACATCTTTTTCTGGATAGCCTCTGGAAAGCAAACGCTCTTTCAGCTCACTGGCCTGTTGACGATAACTAGCTGTATCCCTGTTTATCCTCCGCAACCTAATGAACTGTCCAAAGGAAACAGATTTCTTGACACTACCAGGGTGGTAACTGTCGTGGTGGAGCAAGGAGTTGGTCGCCGTGGGCTTACGAAAACCCTCCGTGACCAACTCGTCGCCCATCACCACGACAGCCACATCCAAGAACTCCAATCTTGATCCCCGAAATTAAGGGTGAAAACCATTCCCATGGAATTGTCATTTAAATATCGCACAAATGCGACGCATTCTTCCTCTGTACCAGCCCAGACAATGAATACATCGTCCACAAACCTAACATATGTCTTCACCATTGATGCAAAGGGGTTAAGAGGGAGAACACAAATTTGTCCTCCAACCTTGCCAAATACATATTGGCGAAAGTGCACGACACTGGGGTACCCATGGCCGTCCCCACTCGTTGTCTGAACCACTCATCACCAAATTTGAAGACATTGTTTTTTAAAATGAACGACAAGGAGTCCTCCACAAACTCACAGAATACTTCATCTTTTTTTCATGTTACGCAGGACATCAGTGATAGCCTCTACCCCGGCATCATGAGGGATGCGGGTGTAGAGGCTCTCAACATCCAAGGAAACAAGCTTGTAGTCCGATCTCCAGTGGATGCCGTCCAAAGCCACCAAAAAATCATTAGTGTCCTTCAGATAAGCCGGGGCACTAGGGAGAATGGGTCTCAACAACCAGTCGATGTACTTTGACAAGGGCTCAGTCACTGACCCAACCCCAGAGACAATAGGTCTCCCGGGAGTGGGTCAGTGACTTATCCTGCTGGCAAGAAATACCAACACGGCTTGGCAGGCGCTTCAGGGATTAACTTTTTGCCATCTTCCCACTCAAGAAACCCACATCCACAAACCTCTGGAGTAGGACTGCTAACTCTTGTTGTATTTCAGGAATAGGATCACCCCTGATCGCCTCATACGTATGGCCATCTTTCAACTGTCTATAAGCTTCGGACATGTAGTAAGTGGTTGTCATAAGGACTACATTGCCGCCCTTGTCGGCCGGTTTAATTATTATTTCTTTCTGTGCTTGTAACCAATCGAGGGCTTTCTTTTCTTCCCACGAAATATTGTACTGTGCTCTCGGATATATTAATGCTCGTATATCCTTGAGTACCTGACAATAAAAATATCAATGCAGCTACCGGCCGGCATAGGGGGCAAAATGTAGAGCGTACACCTCCTGCAAGCGGAGGCGCCTGGCCTGCACCAGTCACTACATCGCCCTCATCTACACCCGCTAAGGCCAATAAGCACTCTTTTTCCTCATCACTTAGGACATTGGTAACCCTAAAAGCTGACACATCGGGGGCCAAGGGAGTCTCGCCTGGTAAACTATGAGGGATAGGATTCCGGTCCTCATGAAACATTTTCAATAAGTACATCTTCCTAATGGCTTTAAACAAGTCGATCTCAAATGTTACCGGGTCGAACTGTTCAACCAAGCTGAACCCAAGTCCCCTACTGAGGACTCTGGTGCAGCCTTCGGGCAGTTCGACACCCGTGAGATTAATAACACCAGATTCATCAACCGCTTGATTACGGGAAGTGGCAGTCTCATTCATTTTCTCCAAGACACCTGTTTCCTTGGTCGGTTTGATTTCCTCAAGCCCGTTCTGCCGTGACTTGTTCCTGCCCCTTCTGATACATCTCCTAAAGGGGCATTCTCGCTTCTGTTTTTGTTTGAATTCTTATCAGCCAGGCCACCCTGGGTCAGGTCATCAGACCCACTGGATTCAGACTCGCTCGTCCAAAAATCACTTTTCTGGCGTTTCCCTATTTTCCGCCTAGCTGATCTTCTTTTTGGGAACTGCCAACCAAAAATGTGTCCTGAGTCATGTTTGACTGCCGGCGTTGGTGAGTGTTGCCATTGTTGCCCCTGACTATTGCATCTTTGGTTTGGCTATTAACCCTTGCTTTGTTACTGAAATAAAATTATTAAAATGGAAAACCTGACAAAAAAGTGAAATTCTGAAATTTCATCTCCATTTTCCATGAATTCTTCTGTAACACCTAAAGGGTTAACAAAGCTTGTAAAATCAGTTTTGAATACCTTGAGGGTGTAGTTTCTAGAATGGGGTCACTTTTGGGTGGTTTCCTTTATGTAAGCCTCACAAAGTGACTTCAGACCTGAACTGGTCCTCAAAAAGTGGGTTTTGGAAATTTTGTGAAAAATTTCAAGATTTGCTTCTAAACTTCTAAGCCTTGTATCGTCCCCAAAAAAATGAAATGGCATTCCCAAAATGTTCCAAACATGAAGTAGAAATATGGGACATGTAAAGTAATAACTATTTTTGGAGTTATTACTATCTGTTATAAAAGTAGAGAAATTGAAATTTGCAAATTTGCAAATTTTTCAAAATTTTTGGTAAATTTGGTATTTTTTTATAAATAAAAATGAAATTTTTTGACTCCGTTTTACCACTGTCATAAAGTACAATATGTGTCTCAGAATGGCCTGGATAAGTAAAAGCGTTTTACAGTTATTACTACATATAGTGACACTGGTCAGATTTGCTAAAAATGGCCTGGGCCTTAGGCCTCTTTTACAAGGGCGTCACGGGAAAATGCGTGATTTTTCCACGCAAGTGCAAAGCATTTAATGCGTTTTGCACACAAGTGGGAAAAATCGGCATGTGTTCGGGTTGAGTATTCTGTATAAAAAGTCCGGTTTCGGGTTGAGTATTCTGTAAATTTTATTATTTTCCCTTATACACGGTTATAAGGAAAATAATAGCATTCTAAATACAGAATGCTCAGTAAAATGTGGATTAAGGGGTTAAAATAAAAAACTCACCTTATCCACTTGATCGCGTAGTTGCGATCTCTTCTCTCTTCTTCATTCATTAGCTGCCGGCTAATGGACCTGTGATGAAGTCACTGGGCTCATCACATGGTCCAATCACATGGTCCATCACCATGGTGATGGACCATGTGATGGACCATGTGATGACGTCACCACAGGTCCTTTAGCCGGCAGCTAATGAATGAAGAAGAGAGAAGAGATCGGCAACTACGCGATCAAGTGGATAAGGTGAGTTAATTTTTTTATTTTTAACCCCTTAATCCACATTTTACTGAGCAATCTGTAGTGAGAATGCTATTATTTTCCCTTATAACCGTGTTATAAGGGAAAATAATAAAGATCGGGTCCCGTCTCTTAGCAACCTTGCTGGAAAATCGCAACGCATCCGCACTTGCTTGCAGATTCTTGCGATTTTCCCACAGCCCCATTCACTTCTATGGGGCCTGCGTTGCGTGAAAAACGCACAATATAGAGCATGCTGCGATTTTTAGACAACGTAGAAGTGATGCGTGAAAATCACCACTCATGTGCACAGCCCCATAGAAATGAATGGGTCCGGATTCAGTGCGGGTGCAATGCGTCCACCTCACGCATTGCACCCGCGCGGAAATCACGCCCGTGTGAAAGGGGCCTTAAGGTGAAAAATGGCTGGGTCCTTAAGGGGTTAAAGGGAATCTCTCAAAAATGTAAATTGACTGGGGACAGATGCACCCTTATTGCAAATGGCATAGAACAATATACACAAACTTGCACCGTCATAGATAACATATAAAAGTACGGCAAAAGGACCCATTAATGCAAGGGCTTGTCAGTAGTGATGAGCGAGCACCAAAGTGTTGAGGTACTCAGTCCGAACACATAGCGATATTCGTGCACTCCACCGAGCACCCGAGTATATTGGAAGTCAATGGGAGACAACCAGGCACCCCCTGCTCTGAAGAGGGGAGGCTGCCCGGTCCATTGGAAAAGGTCAGAAAGTGACAAACACCACCATAATGGATCGGGAACAGCATGGGGACCATGTCTGGATGCATCTTGGACTCCAATGTCGCTGCTGAGAACCATATTGTCCCAGTTGTCCACCACTTTTACATGGCGACAAAATCACGCCCAAAATCCCGCCCCCTCAAAAAAGACATTTTTAGAGGTAAAATTGTTAGGAAACATTCTTAATTGTATATACAGTGCAAATGCTGCCAACAATTACAAGTAAGAGGCGCTCTGATACAACCTGTATATCACATAATGGAGGGCCTCATTCACATTGTGGTACAATTGTTCAGGTAGTGGGACTGCTGCACTTATAAAGCCTATGCACTAAGAGAAAGGGCTGCCAAAAATTACAGGGAACCGGCACTGCAATACACCCTTTATTACACATAAAGGAGGGCATCATACACACCCTTGAAAAATGATCATTGATGGCCTGCTGGTGACCCTCAAACATTTGGAGCAAGAGCGTGCTGGTTACCCTCTAAAGCATTTTAGTTGAGGGCCTAAAGTTGAGCGAACCCCATAAATCGTTGCAGTGATGGGCTACAGGTGAGCAGACGGTATAAAACATTGGAGGTGAGGGCCTGAAGCCGAGCGAACCCCACAAAACATTGTAGTGAGGTCATATATTCTGTATCGAAGAGGAGGAGGCGGATGAGAAAACAAGATTCAAACATATAGCCTTTTATGCAGTGAAAAGGCTGCATCTGAATCTTGTGGATTGAGTACATTATAAAGCATACATTTAAATTGCCTTTATGTTCCTCATCAGCTCAGCTTTCCTCTGGTGGTGGGGAGAAGTCAGGGGCAATCCAGGCCTCGTTTATTTGTATCTGAGTCAACCGGTCAGCATTGTCAGTGGACAGGCGGATACTCTTATCTGTTATAATGCCACCTGCAGCACTAAATACACGCTCATACAATACGCTGGCGTCAGGGCAGGCCAGCACCTCCGAGGCGTAGAGCGCAAGTTGGTGCCACGTGTCCAGCTTGGACACCCAGTAGTTGTAAGGCACTGAGGGATCATTTAGGACGCTGACACTGTCTGCTATGTATTCCTTCACCATCTTCCAAAGGTTTTCCCTCCTTGTAACACTAGGCCGTGCTTCAGGGTGAGGTTGCTGGCGCGGTGTCATGAATGTGTCCCAGGCTTTGGAAAGTGTTGCCCTGCCTCTGTTGGAACTACTGTGTGTTCCCCTTGTCTCCCTTCCTCGGTTGCCTAAGGAACTACGGACTCTGGCGGCCGCATTGTCAGATGGAAAATGTTTGAGTATTCTGTCAAGTACCTTCTGGTATTGCACGGTTTTACTCATCCTCTCCACCACAGGAATGAGAAATGAGAAGTTCCTTTGTAGCGGGGTCGAGAAGGGTGAACACCCAGTAATCAATGTTATCTAAAATGCGTATAATGCAAGGGTCGCGGGAAAGGCAACCAAACATGAAGTCAGCCCTGTGTGCCAAAGTACCAACAGGCAAGATGCCCATAACTTCAGGATGACTCTCCATACCCTCATCCTCCTCTTCTGCCCATCCACGCTGAACAGATGGAAATAAAGTTCCATGGGTACTACCCTCTGTAGCAGAGGCAAGTGTCTCCAGCTCCTCCTCCTCTTCATGGCCCAATTTGCGCTGAGAAGACGAACTGGGGAGGTCCGGCTATCACCCTGTGTAATGTTCTCCCCCTTACCTCATCTGCCACAGTCAAAGCATCCTCCTTAATTGTGAGCAGCGATCGTTTGAGTAGACACAGCAGTGGGATGGTTACGCTGATAATAGCGTTATCGCCACTAACCATCTGTGTGGATTCATCAAAGTTTTTTAAAACCTGACATAGGTCTGACATCAATGCCCACTCCTCGCTTGTGAATAGTGGCAGTTGACTGGAAAGGCGACGACAATGTTTCAGCTGGTATTCTACTACTGCCCTCTGCTGCTCACAAAGCCTGGCTAACATGTATAACGTAGAGTTCAAGCACGTCGGTGAGCTGGAAGCCGCAAGCGCTGCTGTAGCGTTGACAGACCGGCTAAAGCTGTTGATGACTTTTGGAAATGGGCACACAAGCGGCGCGCCTTCACTAGTAGCTCGTGCAAATTGGGGTAGGTTTTGATAAACCGCTGAACCAGGGGACTGGCCAGCAGCACATAACCTAGGGGAAGAGGAGGCAGTGGTGTGACCCGCCAGACCCAGAGTGTGGACCCAGGTGTTTGGCCCACTTATTAGGGTGCTTGGATGCCATGTGGCGGATCATGCTGGTGGTGGTGAGGTTGCTAGTGTTCGCGCCCGGCTGATTTTAGTACGGCACAGGTTGCAAATTACCACTCTTGTCGTCTGCGATTTCCTAAAAAAGTGCCATACTACGGAACACCTACCCCTTGGCAAAGTAGATTTACGCATGGGGATGCTCGGTGTAACTGTTGCGGGCCTGTTTGGTGTGGGCCGACGTCTCCCTTTTACAACCCCACTGCCTCTTCCAGTCTGTTGCGGTGCTACGGATCCCTCCCCTCTGTTCTGCTGTCCTCGCTCGGCTTTTCATCTTCCCATGTTGGGTCAGTGACCTCATCATCCACTCCTCACTCTGCTCATCCTCCTGACTTGACCTAACCGCAACCTGAGTGATTGGCAACTGTGTCTCATCATCATCCATCTTGTGAATGAATGATTGCCGTTCACCACCGTCATCTTCTTGAGACTGTGAAGGCTGGTAATCAGGGCACAATATCTCAGGTACCTCTTCAAGCGTGCTGGGCGAGAGCCAAACCAAGTACTGGCGATGAAAAGAGGTCATGTGAATATAAGAGTGTGGGATTAGACGCGACATGGTGGGAGGAAGGAGGATCAGAGTAAGGATTCGGTTTATCAGACTCTTGGCTACAGAGACTGGACTTCGTGGAAGAGAGGGTGGTGCTTAACCGACTGAAAGCATTATCATCTGCAATCCAACCGACCACCTGTTGGCACTGGTCCGTCTTAGAAAGCGTTGTCCTGCGCCACCCAGCTAAGTTGGACATAAAGCTGGGTAAGGTGGATTTATTTTTATTTTTCTGGTGCACTGGCAGCAGGCACAGTTTCATTGCGCCCAGGGCCACGGCCTCTGCTTGCACCATCAGCATCATGCCCACTTCCCCGTCCCTTTGTGCTCGCCTTCTTCAAATTAATGGTTTTGTCTGTAGATGTTGCGCAGATTGTTTTACTGTTCCCTAAAGACAGTTTTCTGATGCAGGTCAGTACTTGATACAAAAAATACAGATTTTGGCCACTATACTAGCCCAGAGATAATGTAATTTTGACAATACACTGTATCCGTATGTGGTTCTATATTGGATACAAATTTGTCCCAAATAAAATGTATTCTCTGCAGGAATACTGTGGTTGCGGCCTAAACGCACACACAGATGAGCCCAAAACTAGTTAACTATGGCCAAAATATAAATCCCTCTCTTCTGGAGTACTTAATATACCGGTTGAGGATTGAACGCACACACAGATGTGACACAAGTTTAATTTACCCAGAAAAAATAATTTCTCTGATGGTGCAGTGCATATCTCAGTACCAGGCACACTGTAGTGAATAAGCCCCTTTTTATAATGTCTGCCCCACACACTGCTTTATGATGTCGTATTGTAGTTGTCACTAATCGGAAATCTTTCTATCTTTTAGAAGTTAAAAAAGCGATTCCCAAGCCCTGCACTATCTGCCCCTTCCTGGTGACGCCTGTCCCTGATAGTGCTGAAGCAAACCCCTTCTTAGAAAGGGGTTTGGTCTTTAAATAAGGTTTTTTGGAGTAAAATCAGTAAGTTTAAAGCAAAACGCTATCTGTCCCTGCCTAATGTCTGCTCTCCCTGACGCTGAATGAGCCGAGCGCCGGACCTCCGCTCCTGTATGAAATGGTATGACGTGTATCGGCCACCCAATCAGTGTAAGGCTTACAGCTAACATGGCTATGGCCTTACACTGACTGAGGGGAATTACTTACCTGGACCTTGATTGGCTGCTTAGAAGGCTCCAAATGTACGGGGAGGAGACTCGAGCAATGCGACGAATACACGTGGTGCTCGGCCAAGTAAATCCGAGCATAGCGATGCTCGAGCCAAACCAATACTCGGCCGAGCATGAGCGCTCATCACTACTTGTCAGTACAATGACAACACCAAAGACTACAGTGGGTGGTGTTGCACAGGGACACACAAAGGGGCATCAAAGTGGGCAAAATCTCCCTGACAATTATACATGCAGAAAACATCGGAGGCCGGGGTAGACCCATCTGGCCTTGTATGAAGAATAAATGGTAATCTCAATTTTGAGAGAGAGGTCACTGTTCTTTTTAGTGTTCTTGGTCCTGGAGACGTGCACACTATTATCCCGGGGAGGTCTAAGTGAACACTCAGGTAAGTGGCAACGATACAAATGGATCCACCACAAAGTCTACTTTATTCAGGTGAACAGATTACGCACATCCTAAGTGGTAATGGAGATGAAGGGGCCTTCCTTTATAGACCCACTATGGATTGAATTAAACGAAAATGGGAAAATGAAAGAAGACGCCTTATCAATACGGAGTTACATTTGTCTACCTTGAGGGAGTACTACAAGGCAGAGCGGATCCCAAGGGGTCTCAGGACACACCTGAGATCGATTCTGTTTATTAACAATTCAGAATTTTTTTTATAAATTCACCATGCTGGCGAATCGCTTCTCAAGAAACATGATGCTTTTGAATATGGAATACCTGCAAAAGGACCTGGTCATCAGCAATAGTAAGGCGATGGACTATGAGTCACAACTTAAGAACCTGATGAATGGACTTGACTGTCAGAACAAACAGTGGAACTAAATAAATACTGTGCGTGCGCATATAGAAGCTACGAAGAGACAGAAGTGGTACCATGATCAGGAGGATCATTTATAAAAAAAAACGTGCCTGAAAACAAGGACAGTCAGAACAGCAGACGTAGACCGCAAAGACCTCTTGGACGTCTGGTAGATTTAACAGACAGAGTCTTCAGGAGAACCCGCAGATGATATGAGACTTCAAGGAAAGTTTTTTTTTTTTTTTAGGAGGACAAGGCGCACAAGGAGGGGTAGGCATAAACATCACCGCAACGGCCAAAGAGGGAACAAGTACACGATTGCCCCGCTTGATGAAGCGGCCCATGGAAATCAAAGCCCCTGTTCAACAGGGGACGCACAAGAGAAAAGACTATGACTGACACTGTCCTTCTGTCCACAAGTAGACACAGACTGGTTTCAAAATGAAATGGACTGGTATTTTTTTAGACGTATTAAAATGAACAGGTAACACCCACACTGCCTGCCACTGATGTTTCTGCTGACACCAGCCAGAGTATTCTAACACTAAAAGGGGTGATTTTTGTTTTGCCACAAGGCCATAGACTCCTACATCTCCCTCGTCAGATCGGAAATCTTGTGACTGAGAAATCAACAAATCCATGCTCATGGCTCCAATCTGAAGAGGGAAGAAAGAATAGCCCTCACAACACTTAGCCAGCGCAAGGAGCTTACTATATTATGATATTTAAGCGGCGGACAAGGGAGGGGCCATAGTGGTCATGGATACAACCAAGTATATAGCGGAGATTTACAACCACAGACCCCAAGTTTGCCATCATGAAAAGGATGAGGGTTTTGGTGGATAACGCATATGCTAATGACCTGGTGGATGAAAAGTTGCATACATACCTTCTTCCGCCACATCCTGTTACACCAACGTTATATACCCTTCCCAAGATCCACAAGGATCTTTATGATCCCCCAGGCCGACTAATTGTATCTGTGAGTAATTGGGTCTTTGCACCAGCAGCGATTTTTCTGGATGAAGTGTTGAGGACATATGTGACCAGGGCATTTGACTGCATTAACTTTCAATCCCAATGATAGGCTTGTTTCCTCTGATGTGACCAGCCTGTACACGTGTATAGAACATGATCGTGGGCTGAAGGCTGTCAAATGGGCTTTGGGGAGCTCGGATTACCCCAAAGAGGTTTGTGACTTTCTGCTGGCGCTCCTGGGGATATTACTGTGCTGCAATTATTTCCGGTTTGATAACCAGTTCTACATGCAGTGCCAGGGGACCGCTATGGGGTCGAATGTGGCCCCGACATATGCTAATATTTATATGACATACGTGGAGGAATTGTTTATATACCCGTCCGCCTCCTTCCAGCTTGTGAGGGGGTCGATGATATATATATATATATATATATATATAATTTCCACCCAGGGGCGTAGCGAACGGCTCATGGGCCCTGGTGCAAGAGTTCAGCTTGGGCCCCCCTTTCTTAAGTGCTTTGTGTGTCTTCTTATGCAGCACAAGGGTCTTTGGGCCCCCTCAGGCTCCTGGGCCCGGTAGCGACTGCTACCTCTGCACCCCCTATAGCTACGCCCATGTTTCCACCAATCATCTCCATGACGGGACAACTGAGATTGCCTTCCTCTGATGGGACAGGAAAAAGCACACAGAGGTTAAAAACCCCACCCCCACCCCTCATCCCCAGTGTTTTTTTCCTGTCCTGTCAAGGAAGGAATGCCATAGAGGTGCTGGGAGCTCTTCTGGGTTCTCTAGTCCTTTTTTGTTTTTTCCCCTATGTTGCCCTGCTGCGGCAGGGCTTCACCTGATACACCAGAGGTTGGTTCCGGAGTCCGGCTCTTCCCTCCTCCAGGCGCAGTTTATGCCCAGGTCTCCCCTGTTCATGGTGCCCCCAGCGAAGTTCCCTCTGCGGCGGCCCAGGCAGGCTTGATGCAGCGAGGTACGGGCGGCTGTAGCGACGCTATGACGCGATTCCCTCCAGTCGCTGGGTGATGACGTCGGAAAGGCGTGGCCAATGTCGTGACGTCAAAGACGCCAAATTTAAAAGGATGCCGATTCTGACCGCTCTGAGGCCTGCATACTTCACCCTGCTTGCTGGCAGCATCACATGTGGACGGGAGCTGAGAGGATGAGTGCCCCTACCACTTTGGGCGGTGTGAGAAGCCTGCTGGCACCTGTTCATCTTATGTATTTGCCCTGCTGTGGTTGACCCTTTCCTCCCTTGTGTATTACAGGGAGAAAATGAGTCTACCTCTTCTGTTAAGACCAGACCCAGGAAGTGCGGCGCCTGCTCTAAGCGCCTTCCTTCCACAGCAGGCATCCTCAAACTGCGGCCCTCCAGCTGTTGCAAAACTACAACTCCCAGCATGCCCGAACAGCCTACAGGTATCAGCCTACAGCAGGGCATTGTGGGAGTTGTAGTTTTACAACAGCTGGAGGGCCACAGTTTGAGGATGCCTGTTAGACAGGGTCTAAGCTGCTGTGTAAGGACTGCACCTCTACCGTGGTAAAGGCGGAGTCCTCCAGTCTTATGAAGGAGATTAAGACACTGGTCAGAACGGAGGTCCAATCAGCGTTAGCTGCTAGGGACCCCCCTGCCTCCCCTAGACCCCAGCCTCGCCATGGCCACAGACCACCCTCCTCCAGAGGCTTTGACTACTCTGGGAGTGACCTGGACTCGGCCAACCCTGAATTATCAGACGTGGAAACTACTGCAAGATCCCTGGAATTGGAGTAAAGTAGTGAGTACAAGAGATTCCTCTTTAACCCAGAGGATATCGATGAATTAATCTGTACCATCAGGGCCACTATAAGGATGGAGATCCCTAAGCGGTCCAAGTCAGTCCAGGAGGAGATTTTCGGGGGTTTAGGGGAGAGGCACAGGTCGGTGTTCCCTGTCCCGGACAATATCCAGAAGATAAGGGCAGAATGGGAGAAGCTGGAGAAGGGTTCCTTTATCCGACGGGGCCTTAAAAGGTGATACCCCTTCAACGAAGCAGACTGTGCTGATTGGGAAGCCATTCCCAGGGTTGACTCCCCCGTTGCCAAAGTAGCAAAACGTACAGTCCTACCATTCGTGGACGCGGCGAATCTCAAGGACCCTCTAGATAGGAAAGCCGAGGGCCTGCTCAAAAAGACATGGGAAGCTACAGCAGCTCTCCTGAAACCGGGCGTTGCTCATACACTCGCCGTGTGGCTTGAACAGATGGAGTGCCATAAAGCAAATAAGGACCCTCGGGAGGAGATCCTGGACAGTCTTCCTCTTTTAAAGAAGGCCCCTTTCTTTCTTGCCGATGCCGCAGAATCGGCCAGGCTATCTTCCCGCACGGCGGTCATTTCCAACACTACCAGAAGGGTACTGTGGCTTAATGCCTGGTCAGGTGATACAGTCTCAAAGAACAGGCTGATATCCCTAACCTTTCACAGTCAGTACGTGTTCATGTCCGACCTGCACAAGATCCTCGAATGCCACAGACCGTAAAGGGGTTTCCCAGAGGATATATCCAAGTCCAGGAGACAGTTTTTTTTTCGGAGGCCCCAGCAGGATCGCAGGGCCGATAGGAGGGGCCGCGAGGGTCGCAGCTTTACAAGAGGCGGGAAAGGAAAAAGTTTTTCCTCAATCCCAACAGGGAGATCCTTCTCCTTCTTCGTCAAAGCAATGATCTAATCCCGGTCAGAGGAAGGCTCAGCTCCTTTCTAGGGGTTTGGAAAACAAATCATCATGAATCCATATGAATCCATATGTATTGGGCATTGGTTTTTTTGTGAACATTAAATTTTTATTCAAAGTTTTTCATACATAAAATGTAAAATGACATGAGATAAATATATCAGCAAATTTTAATATAAATGACAGGAGTAGTCAGGTTAATCATGACAAGGTGCTAACAATAAACTAATAACAACAGTAGGTTACATAGTATATCAGAATTTATAATGGTCAAGTCTCAAATTGTATCTACTAAACAATAGATTAGATGGAACAATTGGAACCTTTCTGGAGAAAGAAAAAATTCCATAGGTGGATTTTAGGAGTGCGAATGAATGAATTTGCGTCCATCTCACAAAGGTGACTCGAAAGCCAGAGATCCCAAGAATCTTTGAATTGGGATTTCTTACTTTTGGCTGACGCCCATAGTCCCTCGTAAATACAGTTAGTGTCTAATAATCTGAAGACTCTTCTGAAGTTGGGAATAATTTCAGACCTCCACGTGTGGCTATGATTGCATGCAAAATTATAGTTCTCGTATTTCCAGGAAAGGAACGGAGGCTTATGGATAGGAGGGCTAGTTTTGGAGCAGGAGCTATCGTAAAACCTGTGATACTGGAGATGTAGAAGAAGACTTTTGTCCAAAGGCGTTTAACAGGAGGACAGTCCCACCACATATCTAGGTAAGTGCCTTCTGACTTGTGACATCTCCAACACATTGAGGAAAAATGAGAATAAATAGCGTCAATAGATGTGGGGGTTTTATACCATCTGTACATAAGTTTCCTAGCTCCCTCCAAATGGTCCACACACCTAGTGAATTTGGTAATGGAAGAAAAGGCTTCACTCCAGTCCTGAGAGGAGATTGTCATGTTCAGGTTTGAGTTCCAGGCATCCATCAGTTTAGATAAGGGATCTGATTCTTGGCATTTCAAAAGCTGATAACCTAGTGTAATTCCTCTGTGTGGTGGAATGGTAGAGAATATCCATGAATGCAATCTTCTGTCAGCAGGGTGGCACTCAAATATATATCTGGAGTTCAGTAGATGTCTAATTTGAAGAAATTTGTAGAACTCAGTATTAGGGATGCCAAATGTGTTGTGAATATAAGCAAAGTCTACTAAAGTTCCCTGGAGTCGGAGTTGTGAAATTTTTGAAAGACCCGCTAATTCCCACTGTCTCAATGAAAGACCAGGAACAGCAATTTCCCAAAATGTGATTGGAGCATCTGTCAGCGACACAAAGACACGTTTTTCGGTTATCGAAATAGGTTTCCAAAACTTTGTAGAAAGCCTAAACAGTACATAAAGGTGACATCATTGGAAGATTAAAAATGCTACGGGCTAATAAATGAAGATAAGTGTTAGGTGGAGAGAGCAAATTATTTTCAATGGGCACCCATTTCCTGGATGTGTCAGCACAAAGCAGAAATTTAAGTTGAGCTAGAATAGTCGATTGAGAGGTTTGTAAAGAATAGAAGCTTTAACCCTCGGCTTACGTTTGTTCCAGGAGTAGTAATTAAGTAAAGTTTGTATCTTTTTTAGGAAATAAACTGGGACCGCTATCGGGACATTTCAAAATACATATAGAATCTTGGGAAGAATTGCCATTTTTATGGCGGCTATTTTCCCCAACCAGGATAAAGATTGGAGTTGGACATTATCTAAGCTTGTCTTGATTTTATCTAATAAGGGTAAGTAGTTATGTCGAAATAGGTTACTAGAAGGGAAAGTAAGCTGTATTCCAAGATATGTGAGTGAATCTTTTGCCCAGGCATACTCCTGAGACCTGGATATTTCATCTTTTGCACGTTGGGATAAACCCAAGGCGTTTACCTTATCATATGACGCATGACCGAATTCACAAATAATGTCATTTATTGCTGGCAAAGAGGAGCCCGGGTTGGAAGTGATGATAAGTACGTCATCTGCAAAGAGCCCTATTTTATGGTCCTGGCCTCCAGCCTTTAAACCTTGTATGTCTGAATGAGTTCTAATGTGTTCTACGAAAGGTTCCATAGAGAGGTGACATAGGGCATCCTTGTCTAGTACCATTATTTATATTGAATGGCTTAGACAGGAAGTTTGAAGTATAGACTGAAGCAGTAGGTTGCGAGTATAGAGCCATCACAGCATGTAAGTAAAATCCAGTAAACCCCGATTTCAGTAAGGTTTCCCGGACATAACTCCAGTGAATTCTATCAAACGCCTTCTCTGCATCCAAGGAGAGGAGCAGAGAAGGCATTTGGGACATTTTGGCCACCTCTAGGAGATCTATAAAACGTCATGTCCCGTCTGATGACTGTCTGTTGGAAACTAAACCTATTTGGTCACTGTTAACCAGGGACGGGAGTATTTTAGCAAGTATCTCTGCCTTGATTATCGCATAAATTTTAATATCGGAGTTTAAACGGGATATAGGCCGAAAATTGGCCGGGTTGTCAGACGGTTTTCCGGTTTTAATAGTGGTATAATAAGAGCATGTAACATGTCCCTGGGAGCGGATTCTGAGGATGCGATCATATTAAAAGTACGTACTAGATATGGTGACAGTGTGGATGAAAAGGTTTTGTAGTATTCGCTTGTTAATCCGTCAGGGCCAGGTGATTTATTACGTTTCAGTGAACTAATAGACTTAGTGACTTCTGATTCAGTTAATTCCTTGTTAAGCTCGGATATTTGAGATTGTGATAGAGAGGGAAGATTGATTTCCTTTAGAAAGGAAGAGATAGAAGTTGAGTTTGGTTGAAGGGGTTCCGAGGAATTCTTAACGCCTTAAGGACACATGACATACCGGTACGTCATGAGTAGTTCTGATCACTGCTGCTCAGCCGGCGGTGATCGGAACAAGGTACCTGCTGAAATCATTCAGCGGGTACCTTGTTACAATGCCCAGGGGTCCTGTGACCCCCGTATGGGCGATCGCTGCAAACCGCAGGTCAATTAAGACCTGCGGTTTGCAGCTCTTTCACTATCTCTGATCCCCGCGGTCCGTGACCGCGGGATCAAAGAGTTAATGCCCCCAAAGTGTTTAATTTAATCCCCTGCAGCCCCCAATCATATTATGGCAGCGGGGTGCAGGCGGCGTATTCCCTGGTGTCTAGTGGATCTATCAGAGTGTCAGCACATTGCTGACACTCTGATAGAAACGGCTGGCATCTGTGCTTGATCTTCCATCGGGGGCTGCTGTGCCTTGCAGCCCCCAACAGGATGGGATCACAGAGGAGGGAGCTCCACTCCTCCTCATCCATCACCCGCTGCTTTCTTATGGCAGCGGGTGATGGCTGCCATGGAGACAGGACGCTTCAGAAGCGCCCTGCTCTCCATGGTGCTGAAAGTCTGAATAGACCTGCTAAAGGTCTATTCAGACTTTGTAAAGTAAGAAATACAGCACAGTGCACTATATAGTGTACTGTACTGTATTATACAGACACCAGATCCACTGGATCTACAAGAACCACGTGGGTCTGGGTAAAAAAATGTAAAAAGTGAAAAATAAAAAACACATATCACTGAATAAAAATTAAAAAAATAAAATACACTACACATATTAGGTATCGCCGCATCAATAAAAACCTGCTCTATAAAAATATCACATGACTGAACTCCTCAGGTGAACGCCATAAAAAAAAAAAAAAAAATGGTGTAAATAAGCCATTTTTGGCACCTTACATCACTAAAAGTATAATACAAAGCGATCAAAAAGGCGTATGCCTCCCAAAATAGTACCAATCAAACCGCCATCTCATCCCGCAAAAAATGAACCCCTATCTAAAACAATTCGCCAAAAATTAAAAAAACTATGCCTCTCAGACTAAAAACATGATTTTTTTGTTTCAAAAATGCTTTTTAGTGTTAAATGTAAAAAAAAAAAAAAAAAAAGTAGACATATTGGGTATCTCCATGTCCGTAAGAATCTGCTCTATAAAAATATCACATGACCTAACCCCTCAAGTAAACACTGTAAAAAAATAAAAATTAAAACCTTGTCAAAAAGCCATTTTTTTGTCACCTTACATCACAAAAAGTGTAATAGCAAGCGATCAAAAAGTCATATGACCCCCCAAATAGTGCCAATCTAACCGTCACCTCATCCCGCAAAAATTATACCCAACCTGAGACAATTGCCTAAAAACTGAAAAATATATGGCTCTCAGACTATGGAGACACTAAAACATGTTTTTTTTTGTTTTAAAAAATGATATTATTGTGTAAAACTTAGATAAATAAAAAGTATACATATTATGTATCGCCGCGTCTGTCACAACCTGATCTATAAAAATAACACATGACCTAACCCCTCAGCTGAACACAGCAAAAGCAAAAAAATAAATACGGTGTCAAAAGCCATTTTTGTCACCTTACATCACAAAAAGTGTAATAGCAAGCGACCAAAATGTCATATGCACCCCAAGATAGTGCAAATCAAACCGCCATCTCATCCCGCAAAAAATGAGCCCCTACATAAGACAGTTGCCCAAAAAAAAAAAAAAATATGGCTTTCAGAATGTGGAGACAGTAAAAAATAATTTTTTTCAAAAATGCTTTATTATGTAAAACTGAAACAAAAAACCCCAAAAAGTAGTCATATTTGGTATTGTCGCGTCCGTAACAACCTGCTCTATAGAAATAGCACACAATCTAACCTGTCAGTTCAACGATGTAAATAACAAAAAATAAAAACGGTCCCAAAACAGCTATTTTTTTGCAAATTTTCCATTTTAATCCATTTTTCCAGTAACAAAGCGGATATGGTTTTTGGAAGGCAGATTTTGTTGGACTGGTTATTTGACACTATGTCCCATTTGAACCCCCCCGATGCACCCCTACAGTACAAACTCCAAAAAAGTGACCCCATTTTGGAAACTACGGGATAAGGTGTCAGTTTTGTTGGTACTATTTTAGGGTAAATATGCTTTTTGGTTGCTCTATATTACTCTTTTTTGAGACAAGGTAACAAAAAATAGAAATTCGAAATTTCATCTCCATTTGCCAATAACTCTTGTGGAACACCTAAAGGGTTAACAAAGTTTGTACAACTGGTTTTGAATACCTTGAGGGGTGTAGTTTCTTAGATGGAGTCACTTTTATGGAATTTGTACTGTAGGGGTGGATCAGGGGGCTTCAAATGGGACATAGTGTCTAAAAACCAGTCCAGCAAAATCTGCCTTCCAAAAACCATATGGCGTTCCTTTCCTTCTGAGCCCTGCCGTTTGGCCATACAGCAGTTTATGACCACATATTGGGTGTTCGTGCAAACTGCAGAATCGGGGGAATAAATATTAAGTTTTGTTTGGCTGTTAACCCTTGCTTTGTTACTGGAAAAAATGGATTAAAATGGAAAATTTTACAAAAATTGAAATTCTGAAATTTTATCTCCATTTGCCATTAACTCTTGTGGAAAACCTAAAGGGTTAATGACGTTTGTAAAATCAGTTTTGAATACCTTGAGGGGTGTAGTTTCTAGAATGGGGTCATTTTTGGGTGGTTTTATTATGTAAGCCTCACAAAGTGACTTCAGACCTGAACTGGTCCCAAAAAGTGGGTTTTTGAAAATTTCAGAAAAATTTCAAGATTTGCTTCTAAACTTCTAAGCCTTGTAACGTCCCCAAAAATAAAATGGCATTACCAAAATGATCGATACATGAAGTAGACATATGGGGAATGTAAATCAATAACTTTTTGGCGGTATTACTATGTATTATAGAAGTAGAGAAATTGAAACTTGGAAAATTGCAAATTTTTCAACATTTTTAGTAAATTTGGTATTTTTTATAAATAAAAATGAAATTTTTCGACTTCATTTTACCAGTGTCATGAAGTACAATATGTGACGAAAAACAATCTCAGAATGGCCTGGATAAGAAAAAGCGTTTTAAAGTTATCACCACATAAAGTGACACTGGTCAGATTTTGAAAAAATGAGTCCTTAAGGTGAAATAGGGCCGTGTCCTTAAGGGAATAAGATTATATCATTTGGAGTAGAATGTCGCAAATTCATCTGCCACCTGTTTGGGGTTGAGAATTTTTCCCCTTTTCATTTATTAGCAAAGAATTTTGGTTTTTAGTTCTCTTTTTCTGATTCTATTAGCTAGAAGTTTAGAGACGTTATCTCCTTGCCAGTATTGTTCTGCCTTCAGCTTACGAAGGTGGAATTCGTATCTGTTGTGGCAATGCATATAAAGGTCATGGCTAGCCTTTTTAGCTGGGAACCTATTTTCTGATAAAGAGATGATTTATATTTTTCTCTAGGTCTCTAATTAATAGGGTCAAGGTGTCAGTGGTTTTCTGGTGTAATTTTTTTTGGGTGGAGGCATGTTTTAGAAGATGACCTCGAATGAAAGCCTTATGGGCACACCATAGGGTTGTATCCGATACTGATATATTGTCGTTTAATTTGAAATATTCCTTAAGGGAGATTGTAATATCTTCACTAATGGAGGATGACTAAAGTAGGGAATTATTCATTCTCCAAGGTGAGTATACAAGGTTAGAGTATTGATCTTTCATTTTTAATGTAATGGGAGCATGGTCTGACCAGGTAATGGAATGAATATCTGAAGAAATAATCTCCTGAAGTAACCATTTATCTACTATGAATAGATCGATTCTGGAAAAGGAGTTATGGGGATTGGAGAAAAAGGAGTCATCTCTTTCATCTGCATGTAGAACTCTCCATGTGTCAAACAGACCTTCATTATGAAGGAGGCCTTGTAGATCTGATTGTCGGGAAATTCGTGGCGTTCTTGTGGTCCTATCTAGAAGGGGTCAGGACAAAGATTAAAATCACCGCATATAAGGAACAGTCCTTGTTTGTTGTTTTGGGCCAAATTAATGGTTTTTCTAATGAACCTGAGCTGATGTTTGTTAGGGGCATACAAATTTAGCAAGATATAGCGTGTGTTGTTTATGTCACATATAATAATGACAAATCTGCCCTTATCATCAATTATAGTGTTATGAAGAACAAAAGAGATTGAGTTCCTGATGCCTATCAACACTCCGCCTTTTTTTTTGGTTGCTGGAGAAAAGAATAGGAATGGGAAGTCTCTATGATGAACACGGAAAGTATCTGAGGCATTTAAATGTGTTTCTTGGATACAAATGATATCACTTTTCAGTTTCTTAACATCAGACCACAGTTTAGAGCGTTTGTATGGACTATTAAGTCCTTTCACATTAAATGATAACACGTTAATACCCATATTAATAACAGTGGAACCCGCTATAAAGTATTTCCCAGCGTTGACAACTCAAGAGTTGAGTGGTCCCCGGTGGCAAACAGATAGATCTACCCTGTGAATGAAATAAGGAAGCATCCAAATAGAGTACTTGAAGCCGGACATAGTGAGGGTGAAGCATTTCAAGGTTCAGAAATATTCCTCTTCTTGTGAGACAGCGAAACCTACTTAAACAAACATAAAAAAACAAAAAGAACATTGTGTAACCACAAAAGGATAAGCATTAAAATAGCGGTCCGCAGGGACCTCAGTATTCAGTATGCAAGGTAAATACTTCTTGGGGGTGAAGTAGTGGAAGGGATAGAGTGCAAACTGGGTAAAGTGTCCTAGGATAACCATGTAACATTAGGCTGAATGGATATATCTAGGCTACCAAATGGTATATAAAGATCTGAGTAGTAGCTGAGAACAGGAGATTCTTCATCCGACTGCCGACCATTCATGAGATAAGGAAGAGAGTTTCTTCCTTGGAGGTGAGGAGGATGGAGACACAGTTCCTTTAGGTGATTTGTGGAACCCTGGGGAGTGAGATTCTATTTAGAGATGAACGAGGCTGCATCCTGGGAAGAGTTCCATATAAATGTGGAATTTTGGAATTTGACTATCAATTTTACCGGATAACCCCATTTATAAGGGATGTTGTTGTCTCTTAGTATCTTTGTGTATTGCTGAAATTCTCGCCTTTTGGCGAGAGTGGCCGAGGATAAGTCAGTAAACAGGAGAACATCCTGAAACCGTTCTGGGAGAGCAGTTTTGTTTTACTGAGGCTTTCATCAGATCTTCCTTAATTCGGTAGAAATGGATTCTAGCTAATACGCCCGGGGCACGGAGGGAGCTAGAGATTTTGGTTTGGGGACCCGATGTGCTCTGTCAATAATCAGGTCATTACTGGTGACTTCTGGGAAGTATGCCACCGTGAGATCTGTGAGATTCAGGGATATTACGAAACCTGATGTTATTCCTCCTGGAGCGGTCCTCCAGGTCCGCCATCTTTAAGTTTAATAGCAGCAATTTCGTCCTCCAAATTGTTGTGGACGTCTACTAGAGCGTTATGAGCTGTGACAAATTCCTCCATTTTATCTTCCAAGTGGACCGTTCTCTCCCCTATGGATACAATCTCAGCATGAATCGTGGAGATAGTGTCAATGAAATCCCTATGTATAGACTGCTTCAACTCTGTGAGCATGTCTTGCATAATGGCTACCGTTATAGCAGAGTCTTTAGAGTTAAGCAAAGTTTCTGTAGGTGATACAGGCAAGGATGCTTGCGATATGAAGTCACTCACCCTACTTTGTCTTTTTTGTCATGCAGGTTGGGATCGACTGCGATTTGCTACAAATTCGGCAGGAGCAGAGGCGGGCTGGATCCTGAAGACCTGGGCGAGGAGTGGGGAGTGTCCTCCGTATGGCGGGAGTCCGCGCCATCTTGCTTGTCTGCTTTTGCAGAGGAAAGAAGGCCATCATCTTCTGCGGGCCCGGAGCTTTTTCCTGCCCTTTGCCATTATCGATGTCTTCCCCGCTTCTTAGGAGAGGTAAGATGTGAAAAATCGTGCTCTAAGGTAACGCTGTGAGCCGCTTGTCAGCCTGATTACACGGAGCTCCTAAGCTATGCGACCACGCGCTCGGTATCCGGCCACGCCCCTGGGCATTGTAAAACATGGCTACACTATAGAGCTGGATTCCCTTCCTCCGCAGTGGTTCGTCCTGTACAAGCTCCCCATGGCCCTTGAGTCTCCCTTGTCCAATGGCGTAAGAAACCTGCCGGACAATTGGGGAGGGGTCACTACCCCTTATTCCTGGTCCGGAAATCGAATGGCAATTTTCGGACTATTATAAATTTCAAACCCCTGAACAAACATATCACTTACCACAAGTTCATGATGGAGACTGTCAAGTTGGTGGTGAAGCTCATCAAGAGAGGGGCTATGATTGCTACAATAGACCTCTCCGACGCATACTTCCATATCCCAATACAGGTCCGTTCCAGAAGATGCCTGAGGTTCGCGGTGGAGCAGGGTGGGGCAGCTCACTACTATCAATTCAAGTGCTTCCCGTTCGGCATTTCATCAGCACCCGCATATTCACCAAGGTTATGCCTCCCTAAGCAAGGAGGGGATAATAATTGTCCCTTACCTGGACGACCTGCTAATAGTAGCAGAAACCTCAGATCTCCTTCACAGGAACATCCACGTGGTTCTCTCGTGCCTCCAGAACTTGGGCTGATTAGTCAACCGGGAGAAGTCCGACTTGCTCCCAGACCATCGGAAGGTCTTCTTGGGTATCCTCTTGGATTACACTCTTCAAAGATCCTTTCTACCTAAGGGTACAAAAGCTGAAGTTAAGGGTCCTCCACTTCACCAAGCAGTCCCATTGCTCAATAAGGCAGGCCATGGAGATGCTGGGCCACCTCACCTCCTGCATCCCTGTGGTAGCCTAGACCCTTACAGAAGCTGGTCCTCAGACAATGGAACAGGTCTCAATCATCCCTGGACTGAAGGTTGTCGATGTCCTGGGAAGTGAAGACTTCACTGGACTGTTGGCTGAAGACCAAAAACCTGGAAACGGGAATTCCTTGGAGGCAGGAGTATGTGTTTTTCCTCACAACGGATGACAGCTCCCGAGGCTGGGGGCCCTCACGGCTTCAGAAACCTTTCAGGGAATCTGGTCCGAAGACCAGAGAAGGATGTCCTTCAACTACAGAGAACTCCAAGTACAGGCCAAGAATCGCCACGTCCTGGTCTATTCGGACAACTCCACAGCTGTGGCGTTTATCCAGCACCAGGGAGGAACAAGACACAGTCACCTCCAGAGGCTCTCAGACCGAATCTTCCTTTGGGCAGAAAGGAATCTAAAATCCCTTGCGGCAGTACATCTGAAGGGATCCCTGAATCACCAGGCAGATTACCTCAGTTGGCGAAGTCTGGATCCAGGCAATTGGTCCTTGTCCCAGACCGCTTTCCAAAAGATTTGGGATCGATGGGGAGTCCCATCCTAGACCATGCATAGCAATAGACGCTTTTACTCAGAACTGGACGTCGGGCCTAGTCTATACCTTCCCCGATACCAGTAATCCCAAGAGTACTCCAAAAGTTTCAGTCCAAAAGGTACAGACTGATTCTGGTGGTCCCATTCTGGCCCGAAAGAAGCTGGTTCAGGCTCCTCAGGTCTCTCAGCCTGGATGATCCCATCTGATTCATGCCAGAGGAGGGCCTTCTAACGCAGGGTCCCTTCCCGCAGCCCAATGCCAACCTCCTCAAGCTGTCCGCCTGGATTTTGAGCAATCCCTCTTGTTAGGGCTCTCTAAGAGTAGTTAAGACCCTCTTACTCAGTAGAAAGTCAAACGCCTCCAAAGCATATCTCAAAGTCTGGAGGAAGTTCGCCTCCTGGGACGGGGTTAAGTTCAACCAGTCCACCCCTAATATTCCTCTTATCCTGGATTTCCTCCAGGATGGGTTGGATTTGGGCCTTGCTCCTAACACACTGCGAGTCCAGGTGTCGGCCTTAGGGGCCCTCTATAATACCAGCCTTTATGAGGTCCCCTGGGTAGCAAGATTTCTGAAAATGGCGGATCGACTAAATCCCGAGTCAGAAATATGGTTGCACCGTGGAACCTTAACACCGTCCTGTTAAAGGCACCATTTGAGCCTCTTCTCTCTTCTTCCCTATCCATTAAGTGGCTCACACTGAAAGCTATCTTCCTAGTGGCCATATCCTCCGCAAGGAGGGTTTGCGAGCTCCAGGCCCTGTCCATACAGGAGCCCTTCCTCAAGGTGCTGGAGGACAAGCTTGTTTTTAAGTTAGACCCCTGTTTTCTTCCCAAAATGGTCTCCCTTCCACAGGTCACAAGATAGTCATCTCGTCTTTTTTTCTAGCCCTAAAGACGAGCAGGAATCTAGATTCCACAATTTAGATGTTAGGCGTTCAGTTCTTCATTATTTACATGCCACAGAGGAGTGGCGCATTGACAAAAATCTATTTATCTAGTTTGCAGGCCAAAATAGGGGTAAGAAGCCAGCCAAGAGCTCTATATCCCACTGTATTACATGCGCCATTTCCGAGGCCTATAAAGCTCTCGGTAAGGAGGCTCCTCCATCCCTTAGAGCCCACTCGGTTAGATCAGTCTCCACTTTCTGGGCTGAGAGAGCCTCTGCTCCGTTAGAACAAATCTGCAGGGCGGCCACCTGGAAGAGGGCCCACACCTTCACCAAGCATTATAGGGTGGACGTATTTGCTGACGAGGACTTGGCTTTTGGACGGTGCTGTAGTCCCCCAAGTTACTTTGTCAGTTCTCAGTTGTGCTGTCATGGAGACGACTGGGAAATGAGTATTACACTCACCTGGAAGTCTCCATGACAGCACACTTTTGTCCCATCCTTGTTTTCTTTGTCAATAGACTAAATTGACTAGTTATGTTCTACCCCTTGTCCTAGTCCTGTTATAATACACTGGCGATGAGGGGTGGGGTTTTTAACCTCTGTGCTTTTTCCTTTCCTATCAGAGGAAGGCAATCTCAGTCCATGGAGACTTCCAGGAAACCGGATTACCGGTGAGTGTAATACTCATATATTCATAAGCACTTCCTACTTTGCTCTTGCTATATATATACTGTGCACTGTGAATAGTGATGCTTTCTAGTGCAATGCTTTAGTGTAAAGGTCAGCTCTTGTTCCTCTGTCCATGGTATCTAGGATTGCGCCAAACAACATCTCATTGTAATGTACAGTGACAATAAAGGAATCTTATCTTGGCTACAAGAGTTCCATTACCCCCTCAATGACATACATCCCCAACTAAAATTCACCAGGGTTGATTCCCTACAGTTCCTTGACACACTGGTGTATGTGACGGACCATGGGTTACAGACGGATCTGTTTACAAAACCAACGGACCGTGATAACATGCTGAGATACGACAGTGCGCATCCCAAGGGGGTGATCAATTCACTCCCCTATAGCCAACTTTTGAGGGTCAGAAGGATCATTTCAGAGGAGGAATGGATGGAGAAGAGACTCAGGAAGATGGGAAAGAAACTTGTAGACCGAAAATACCCTAAGGGACTTGTCAAGAGACATTGTGACAGTCAAACGGACTGAACAGGACAGTTACTGTCAACACGTGAAAGGGTGGCCCAACCCACAAGGATCCCCGGTGTGTCCACCTTTTCAGCACAAAGTGGGCGCATCATGGAGCCCCTTAAACGCAACCGGAACATCTTAGCACAGGCTTTTACTGATATTGCATAATTTCAGGCCCCACCCCTGATGACATACAGAAGGTCTAAGAACTTGGGTGACAACCCCCACATACAGTTCTTCCTAAACCTGATACGGTTGTTAGGTACAGGAACAGGAGCCATCCTTGACTTATTTGCTGTAATTGCAACAGTATTATAACCCCTTAAGGACCCATGACGTATGGGTACGTCATGGGTCCGATCCCTAAGTATGGCGCCCGCTCCTGCCCTCTGTGGGCGCGATCGCTGCGGGGGTCCGGCTGTTTCCTGTAGCTGACCCCCGCGGCTAATGATCGCGGCCGGCAGCGATGCCGATCGCAATCATTTAACCCCGCAGATGCCGTGGTCAATCCTGACCACGGCATCTGCGCGCGCTAAAACCGAAAGTAAAACTTTCGGCAGCTCTCTGGCTCCCCCTAGTGGTGATCGGGGGAATCGCAGGGCTGGATGTAGTAACCTCGAACTCAATGAATGATTCGAGGTTACTACTTACTATTTCCTATGGAGCCCTTGTTAGCAATAGGGCTTCATAGGAAAGTAGTAAAATCCTCATAAACTCCAATACAAGTGTATTGGAGTTTATGTTAGAAGCAATCAGATGACTGATTTATATAGGTCCCTATGGGATCTATATAAAAGTGTAAAAGAAAAATAAAAGAAATAAAAAAATAAAAAATAAATAAAAAAACCTAAAAATTCAAATCACCCCCTTTCCCCAAAATTAAAATAAAATAATAATTTTTTTTAAAAATACACATCATGGGTGTCGCAATGTGCGAAAACGCCCGTGGTATAAAAATATAAAAATATATTCCCCATACGGTAAACAGAAAAATGGAAAAGCGCCCAAATGGCGGATTCGCCATTTTTGAACGCTTCATTTCCTCAAAAAAATTAAATAAAAAGTGATCAAAAGTCCTACACACCCCATAATGGTATCAACTAAAAGTTCAGATCGCCCCGCAAAAAATAATCCCCATACAATGCCATACACTTAATTACAACAAAAAGTTATAGGGGTCAAAATATGGTGACAAAAAAATAAATAAAAAATTTCCCACTTTTGAATTTTTTTCACTATCAAAACGCAAGAAAAACTATACATATTGGGTATCGCCGGATTCGTACTGACCTGTAGAATAAAACTAAATGGTCAGTTTTATCACACATCAAACGTCATAATTTAAAAACCCGTAAAATTGTGGTAGAATTTTTTTTTTTTGCAATTTCACCCCATTTGGAATTTTTTCCTGCTTCCCACTACATCGTATGCAATATTAAATGGTGGCGTTGGAAAGTACAACTTGTCCCGCAAAAATAAAGCCCTCATATGGCCATGTGAACGTAAAAATAAAAAGTTATGGCTCTCGGAAGGCATGGAGCGCAAAACGAAAATGCAAAAATGAAAAACCCCGAGTCCTTAAGGGGTTAAAGGGGAATAAGTTCTCCCACCCCAGGACAGGTAGACGATATAGGATTAAGGGCTTCTGTAAATGTGCTCTGACTACGCGTTGCAGTGCCCTTGTGGCCTGCTATATGTCGGTGAGAAGACACAGATGTGCAAGTTGAGAATAAATCAGCACCGCTACACGGAAATTGTTCGAAAAACGACAGACGGCTGACAATGAGGGTGATCTACCGGGTCCCCGAGCACTTCCACAGGTGTAGACATAATGTAACACAACTCCAATTCAGGATAATTGAGTCCTCACCTCGCCTCCCCCTCGAGTAGAGTGGGAGACTGAGAAGGTATTTTAAAGAGGTTGGAACTCAGATGGATTTTTAGTTGGACACATTAGAACCCAGGGAATAAACCGTGACTTCAAAGTGGGGTCCCTATTCTAACTTTACTTACTAAGCGATGTGCGTAGTGTTGTATTCATACATTCTTGTGACAGTATGGTTTTATTTGTAACCTAAGCTTAATTTTCTGATGGCGTGACTGCTATCAATCTTTAATCCTTTTTTCACCCTTGTCTTTTCTAGTTCTACCCATTGTCGGGTATTATAATAATTCAATTAAGAATTATTAATTATGGTCATAAAAATATTTTTTTCATAACTTGTAGAAATTATGACCTGGTGAATTGTAGATAACCCAATCGATACAATTCACATCTGAGGCCGACTATTTCCTCAGATAATAAGTTCTTTTCATGAGAGATGACATTAATGATAAAGATGTAGTTTTGACATTAAATAATACGCAGATATATAAAAATATGCAGATTTTATTAGTTACACGATTATAAACAAATAGGTATATAAACACGATTATATATGCCAAGGAATATATATGGCAATGATATATGAAGCATTACAAGCTTATCATAAGTAAATAAAAAATGATATCTGCCAATTAATATATACGGCATTGATATCAGGCACTAGAAGCTTCACAATAAGTAAATAAACACATGTGGGTAAGAGCAGCTCGTCACATTATAACAAAGCTATTTGGTTAGGATATCAAAACAAGAAGTTAAATTACAGTATATACAGTGGCGTACCGCCAATATAGGCAGGGTACGCCACTGCTATGGGGCCCGAGGCACAGAGGGGCCCGGAGTGCTTGGAAGGCCCCGCCCCCTGCAGACCAGGGCTTTTTTTCAGGCTGAAATGCAGATGCCCGTCCGCCCCAGCCTCACTCCATCCGCCGTCCGCGGCTGTGTCGGCCCCCAGCAGCTGAGCTCCGTCCCTGCGCTGCGCTGTGCCCTGGTCCTGGTGGCTCCTCTCACACAGCAGTGCACTATCACGTGGACATGGGGGGCGTGACTTTTGAGTGGCGGCGCCACTCGCACAGGCAGGCAGCTCAGGAGGACAGATGATTTCCCGCCTGTGGCTCTGCCTCAAGTCACCGTCTGTCACCCTATCTGGTAGCCTGGTAGGTGGTTTGTTAAACTGAAACTATGGGGGGGGGTTGAGGGATGAGAATCTGGATCATGGATGGAGGATCTGTGCCATCGGAGGTTGATTGGGGATGAGAATCTGGCTGGATGATGGATTTTTGTGGGGGGCTGCGGAGGTAGTGCCAAATGCTAGGTGCTGAAAGAAACTATGGGGGGATTTGGGGATGAGAATCTGGATGGGAAGAATGGAGAAATGGCAGGGCAGGGGTCATGAAAAAGGCATGGTGGAGGGGGGAGGGGGTGCGGCGAAGAAATGTGAAATGGGAGGGGACAAATGTGACATGGAGGGGGAGAAATGTGACATGGAGATGGAGAAATGTGACATGAGGGGAGAAATGTGACATTAAGGGGGAGAAATGTGACATGAGGGGCTGATCTGAGGCATTAGGGGTCTGATTGCTGGTCTGACTAAGTGTAACAAAAAATTATTTTTCTTATTATCATTGTCTAAAACCTAGGTGCGTCTTATAGGGCGATAAATACGGTCCCCACACCAGCAAAGCAGAGCGAAGATACCAGGACCACACAGAGGAGAAGCCAGCTGCTGCAGACGAGACCAGAGCCAGGTGAGCCGCGCGTGTGATGGGGGCGCCAAAATAACGCAATTCCATGACGGAATCCATAACGGAATGCCTTTAGAGGCATTCCGTCATAATAGAAGTCTATGGGCTGCATAACGGATCCGTCCGGTTTGAGTTATGCTGGAGTCCTCAGTAGGTCATGTATACATTTTTAATTTGCAAATGTGGGTGTGGCAGGGGAGGAGCCAGGGCAGGAGGTGGGATGGGCCAGGGTAGTGGGCGGGGTTAGGGGCCCCAATTCAGATTCTTGCTATGGGGCCCAATGATTTCTATGTACGCCCCTGAGTATATACATCACTTCTGTTCAGAGGAAACCTCAAGATATCAGGATGGGCATGTCTAATCCTAGACACCAATATGGAGTGGTGAATACATTCTGCCCCCCTCTAACCAACTGCACCTCACATGACTTCAGGAATGGGCAAATCCATCCAAGGATACAACTTAGAAGAGATAACTGTATCCTTCCGCCCCGTCCTGGACTATCCTCACATGTATGACTTGGTAAGACTATTAAGACAACAGACATTGGAAGAACTTGGAACAAATCTTCCAGTGGGAATTTATCATCTAGCTTGGCGAAGAATGCTACTATCAATATATCTATATCTATGCATATATGTATGCAATCATTTAATACTCTGATAAATTATGAAACTTGATTCTTCTGCAGGTAGAATGAAGGCTCACAATTATTCTATATCTAAGGCTACATCTCATATAAAGAGATGATAAATAAATTAATATGTTCGCCAACATAGATGCTATAATTTTACCCACATTATCTAAATAGTCTTAATAAAATGAAACATCATTCTTTGTGTTTCTTACCAAGTCCTAGCAGGAATCTCACTTCTGCTCCTAGGAAAGCTGGGTGGTCCATCATCGCATGTCTCACCATGACTTTCATATTGGTAGACCCCTCAATCTTGGGTGTAGGCTGGAATGTAGGAATGTTCCCTTTGCTTGTTGCTTTGCTCTTTGCTTCTCCTCTTTCTTGCCTCTCTGCTTGTTCTTTGCTTTCCTCCTGATGCTCATCTATCTAGGGTAATTATCTCCCTTGTAATCTAACATTACCACCCCCTGGATTAGTATTCTCCAATCAATTGAGGGGGTGTAAACATATGTAATAAGATCCTATGAGATCATGTTTACCCATAATGCAACTATGGAGGATGGTGTAGCGATATCCCATCTGTCTCCGGGTGGCACTGTTGTGCAAGCTATTAACACCATACCATGAAGAGTTAACTAGGGTATTTTTGCATCATATACATTTGACCCTCGTCGTCGTAAATCAGAGATAAGGATAAATGTAGACATTTTGTATCAACTAAAGATAGACAACTTGGAGTCTCTCTGACACTATTGATCTATGGGCCATTATGGTATGAATGGGCCTTGTTCTCTAAGACATGTCTGGAGAATCCAGTGTACTCCTTTATAGATAAGACCACATTTGTGGCAATAACTCTTAAGACACAATACTCTCTGTATTTTTACACAGACTGAGCTCGGAATGACTTCATCTTGGCCTGTCTCAGTCGCATATGAAAACTTTGGCTCATGTATGTTTCTTAAAGACAATAAGCATCTATTTTGAATATAATATGATCAGGTATCAATATATATACCTATGAAAATGCCTGACACCATGGAGACTCCATACCACTACTAACCTACAGTTTATATAACAGGCAATAAGGACTTTCCTGGGAGTGATTCCTTAGGCGGTGAAGCACGGGTAACACAATTGGGGGTCGGTAGCAATTCATTTATATTTTTTAGGCATAGGTGGATTATATCGGAGGTCCGGGGAGGAAAATCTGGCTGTAACCTGGCCCCTTTTATATAGTGCTTGGTACATTCACTAGGGTTTGAGGTGGTGCACGGATGAGCCTGGTTCCGTTTCTGTATATGCCCGGGTAACTTGGTGGGCACGTTCTTTCCCTATGGGTTGGCATGGCCCCACCTCTGAGGTATGTGAGTCCCGTCTCCTGTGAATAGAGGGGGGACCACTGTTAGCTCTCTTTGCCCTGTCGAATTGGAACAAAAGTATAAATGGAACCATGTGCCAGGGGTGGGAATCACCTGACATATGCGCATGAGATTTGTAATAGACAATACTCGTCTGGACTGGAAGGTCTTGCGACGAGAAGGACAATGGGCACAGGGACAACCCTGCGCATGAGTGTATGGACAGCTGTATGTAGGAATCATGGCCTTCCTCTGTTTGCACCACTCTCACCGGTGGGAGCATATGACCTCTCTCTCAAAATTGAGATTACAATTTATTGTTCATACAAGGCCAGACGGGTCTACCCCGGCCTCCGATGTTTTCTGCATGTATAATGGTCAGATGCCCCTTTGTGTGTCACTGTTCAACACCACCCACTCTAGTCTTTGGTGTTGTCATTGTACTGACAAGCCCTTGCATTAATGGGTCCTTTTGCCGTACTTTTATATGTTATGTATATATGTCCTGAGGCCAGGACCTTGCACCACCACGGAATGTACAAGTGGACACTGTTCCACGGGTAGTGCTGTCTCTTTTCACACCCCTCAGTATGTCACACCTATCGATAGCACACCTATACCAGTCCTTTAAAGGGATTTTTGTGGCCCTATTAGCTAGCATTTGGTGTCCCTGCTCCACACACCAACCGCTCCCTACACTGGCAGAAGACAGACTGTGAAATGGCTGCCAGATCGGGTTCATTTATCGGGTAGGGGGTGTCCATGCCCCAAAACGTCTCAGTTGGCTGTCCTGTCCCACCTGATGGAGGTGTCATGGGTCAAAGTTCGGCGCAATGCAAAAGAATATGGTGCCGGCGGACATCGCCATATGTTTGCATGTTTAGGGAATCGCGAACGCACAAAGTTTGCCGCAGAACGACCGCCGGGTGACCGCTGGTATAACTTCTGTGAGGGGCACATATCTGGGCATAACTACTGTGAGGGGGCACATATCTGGGCATAACTACTGTGAGGGGGCACATATCTGGGCATAACTACTGTGAGGGGGCACATATCTGGGCATAACTACTGTGAGGGGCACATATCTGGCCATGACTACTGCGAGGGAGGGGGGCATATATCTGGCCATAACTACTGTGAGGGGGGCCCATATCTGGTGTAACTACTGTGAGGGGCTGAAACATATCTGGGCATAACTACTGTGAGGGGGCACATATCTAACAATAACTACTGTGAGGGGGGGCACATATCTAAGGATAACTACTGTGAGGGGGGCACATATCTAACAATAACTACTGTGAGGGGGGGCACATATCTGGGCATAACTACTGGGTGGGGGCACATATCTAAGGATAACTACTGTGAGGGGGAGCACATAACTGGTGTAACTACTGCAAGGGGGGGGGGCATATACCTGGCCATAACTACTGTGAGGGGGGGGCCCATATCTGGTGTAACTGTGAGGGGCGACACATATCTGGGCATAACTACTGTGAGGGGCACATATCTAACAATAACTACTGGGTGAGGGGCACATATCTAACAATAACTACTGTGAGGGGGAGCACATAACTGGTGTAACTGTGAGGGGCACATATCTGGGAGTAATACTGTGGGGGCACATATCTGGGAGTAATACTATGAGGGGTCACATATCTGGGAGTAATACTGTGAGGGGCACATATCTGGGAGTAATACTGTGAGGGGCACATATCTGGGAGTAATACTGTGAGGGGCACATATCTGGGAGTAATACTGTGAGGGGCACATATCTGGGAGTAATACTGTGAGGGGCACATATCTGGGAGTAATACTGTGAGGGGCACATATCTGGGAGTAATACTGTGAGGGGCACATATCTGGGAGTAATACTGTGGGGGCACATATCTGGGAGTAATACTGTGAGGGGGCACATATCTGGGAGTAATACTGTGAGGGGGCACATATCTGGGAGTAATACTGTGAGGGGCACATATGTGGGAGTAATACTGTGGGGGGCACATATCTGGGAGTAATACTATGAGGGGGCACATATCTGGGAGTAATACTGTGAGGGGCACATATCTGGGAGTAATACTGTGAGGGGGCACATATCTGGAAGTAATACTGTGAGGGGCACATATCTGGGAGTAATACTATGAGGGGTCACATATCTGGGAGTAATACTGTGAGGAGCACATATCTGGCATATTACTCTGAGGGGGCACATATCTGGGAGTAATACTGTGAGGGGGCACATATCTGGGAGTAATACTGTGAGGGGCACATATCTGGGAGTAATACTGTGAGGGGTCACATATCTGGGAGTAATACTGTGAGGGGCACATATCTGGGAGTAATACTGTGAGGGGGCACATATCTGGGAGTAATACTGTGAGGGGCACATATCTGGGAGTAATACTGTGAGGGCACATATCTGGGAGTAATACTGTGAGGGGCACATATCTGGGAGTAATACTGTGAGGGCACATATCTGGGAGTAATACTGTGAGGGGCACATATCTGGGAGTAATACTGTGAGGGGGCACATATCTGGGAGTAATACTGTGAGGGGCACATATCTGGGAGTAATACTGTGAGGGGCACATATCTGGGAGTAATACTGTGAGGGGCACATATCTGGGAGTAATACTGTGAGGGGCACATATCTGGGAGTAATACTGTGAGGGGCACATATCTGGGAGTAATACTGTGAGGGGCACATATCTGGGAGTAATACTGTGAGGGGCACATATCTGGGAGTAATACTGTGAGGGGCACATATCTGGGAGTAATACTGTGAGGGGCACATATCTGGGAGTAATACTGTGAGGGCACATATCTGGGAGTAATACTGTGAGGGGCACATATCTGGGAGTAATACTGTGAGGGGCACATATCTGGGAGTAATACTGTGAGGGCACATATCTGGGAGTAATACTGTGGGGGGCACATATCTGGGCATAATACTGTGAGGGGCACATATCTGGGAGTAATACTGTGGGGGGCACATATCTGGGCATAATACTGTGAGGGGGGATAATTACTATGAGGGGGCATTAGAGGACTGGGATTAGGTGTTATGTTTTGGACGGAGTTTGAGGCCTGGCCTAGTCCCTAGAGTCCCTTCTTTTCATCAGTTTTGAGGCGGTAGAGCTCCGCGGGTTCTTTCTGGCCGTCCACCGGCCGCAGGGACGGCTATGAGCTCGGGTCCGTTCTTTTCCGGTCTCGGGCACCGGATGACGTCAGTCTTTGGAGCTTTGTAAAGGTCGGAACCTTTTTTCTAAGCGGAACTCTTGTGTGTGTCTCCAGGGGACTGGTAACGAAGACGGACTGCTGATTTCTCTGTTATTCGTGGGGATGTTACCGGTGCAGAGTTCTCTGGCCGAGTCCGTGGACGGTGACGATGTGAGAAGCGAGGATGGCGGCGACGAGAGGAGGGGAGAGCGGCCCGGCGGCCATTTCTACTGCCTGTACCTGTACCAGCAGGCCGGGGGGTGAGAGCAGCCCCCCAATATCTATTATACCCCCTATATCACTACTACTACCTGTACCAGCAGGCCGGGGGGTGAGAGCAGCCCCCCAATATCTGTTATACCCCCTATATCACTACTACTACCTGTACCAGCAGGCCGGGGGTGAGCAGCCCCCCAATATCTATTATACCTCTTATATCACTACTACTACCTGTACCAGCAGGCCGGGGGTGAGAGCAGCCCCCAATATCTATTATACCCCTATATCCTACTACTACCTGTACCAGCAGGCCGGGGGTGAGAGCAGCCCCTAATATCTATTATACCCCTATATCACTACTACTACCTGTACCAGCAGGCCGTGGGGTGAGAGCAGCCCCCAATATCTATTATGCCCCTATATCACCACTACTACCTGTACCAGCAGGCGGGGGGAGCGCTCTGCCTGTACCAGCAGGCGGTGAGAGCAGCCCCCAATATCTATTATACCCCCTATATCACTACTACTACCTGTACCAGCAGGCCGGGGGTGAGAGCAGCCCCCCAATATCTATTATACCCCCTATATCACTACTACTACCTGTACCAGCAGGCCGGGGGTGAGAGCAGCCCCCCCAGTTTCTTTGCTGCCCCCTGTTACCTCCCTTGCTGACATGTGATTATTTGTTGCAGTGACTCCCAGCATAGAGATGGTGAGGATGATGAGAGCAGTGCTGCAGACACCCCTTGTGGAGAAGATTTCAGGTGATGTGCTCTGTGTATCCTGCCCCCCATAAACCCCCATATATTCCTCTGGAGCTGATAGTTATGTCTCCTGCTCTGCTGACGTCTCTGCTTCTACAGCCTGTCTCTGGTGGACACGAACCTCGCTGCTGAGGCCGAGGCCGAGCTCCGGACATTCATAGCAAGCGCTTGTCCCGAGGAGCCATGTTTGAGGGCGTGGGAAACGTGTCATCTGTGGACCTTGGGTAAGTAACCCTCTCTGATCTCCCAGATTAATGGTGGTCTGCAGGTGTGAATGCAGTGTAAAGCATGGTGGAAGAAGCTGCCTGTGCCACAGATAAGACAGGCGGTGTGTACAGATCCCCATGGACACTGCAGCTCAGCTACAGTCACTGATGAGTCCTACTGGGGCAGAGAGGCAGAAGACAAATGGCTGTAGAGCAGCTGCCGGAGGTTGGGATATCAGTACAGTATTAAAGGGTTGTCTCATTTGAGACATTGGTGGCACAATACTAGGATATGCCACCAATATCAGATAGTTGTGGGAGCTGCATCTATCTCCACAACGGGCCCCTAAAAGTAAAGTACAGGGCACATGTAGAGCCACCCTCTATTCCTGTCTGTGGGAGTTCCCATTTTAGCAGAAAGTAATGCAGAGCATACTGCCCCTGCCTGCTGTCCTTCTCTTGGGGGCCTGCTGTAGACCTAGGTGCGGGCCTCAGCGGTGGGACCCCCCCTCCCTATCTGACGTTGGTGGCATATTCTAGTGATTTGCCACCAGTGTCCCAGACCAGACAACCCCTTTATATCCTAAGACCAGAGAAATGACTTGGGGAAACCTGGACTCCCCGATCGGCAGGGCCTTCATCAGCAAATGAGTGCAGAGGAAGACTACGGCATGGCCGTCGGTGAGTAAAGAAAACGTGTGCGTATCCATCACACTGGGCCCGCAAACCTCGCCAATCAGGGCAGCACGTGCACAAACCGCGACCACACTACAAAAAAACACTGAAAGACGAGGAACATGAAGGAAATCCATGAAAAAGGAAAGGCGAGTAGGCGATATACTGAACCAACACCTGTCTGTGATGAGGGGGAGACAAGGGGTGGCGCCTGTATATACAGCATACGGCGGGAAATGACCCCTGAGGTGCGTACTGAGCCGGGGGGTGGTAGAGCGAAGATGGCGGCAGAAATCTGCACCGAACCGTCAGGCTGGACCAGAGATGGAGCAGGGACTAATACTGTGCATGAGGCTGGTCCTACAGAACCACACCATGTACAGCAGAGGTCCGGTGATAGAGCAGGGACTAATACTGAACAGGAGGCTGGTCCTACAGAACCACACCATGTCCTATATGTACAGCAGAGGTCCGGTGATAGAGCAGGGACTAATAGTGTACAGGTGGCGTCCTACATGTACAGCAGAGGTCCGGTGATAGAGCAGGGACTAATACTGTACAGGAGGCTGGTCCTACAGAACCACACCATGTCCTACATGTACAGCAGAGGTCCGGTGATGGAGCATGGACTAATACTGTACAGGAGGCTGGTCCTACAGAACCACACCATGTCCTACATGTACAGCAGAGGTCCGGTGATAGAGCAGGGACTAATACTGTGCATGAGGCTGGTCCTACAGAACCACACCATGTCCTACATGTACAGCAGAGGTACGGTGATGGAGCAGGGACTAATACTGTACAGGAGGCTGGTCCTACAGAACCACACCATGTCCTACATGTACAGCAGAGGTCCGGTGATGGAGCAGGGACTAATACTGTACAGGAGGCGTCCTACAGAACCACACTATGTCCTACATGTACAGCAGAGGTCCGGTGATGGAGCAGGGACTAATACTGTGCATGAGGCTGGTCCTACAGAACCACACCATGTCCTACATGTACAGCAGAGGTCCGGTGATAGAGCAGGGACTAATACTGTACAGGAGGCTGGTCCTACAGAACCACACCATGTCCTACATGTACAGCAGAGGTACGGTGATGGAGCAGGGACTAATACTGTACAGGAGGCTGGTCCTACAGAACCACACCATGTCCTACATGTACAGCAGAGGTCCGGTGATGGAGCAGGGACTAATACTGTACAGGAGGCTGGTCCTACAGAACCACACCATGTCCTACATGTACAGCAGAGGTCCGGTGATGGAGCAGGGACTAATACTGTACAGGAGGCGTCCTACAGAACCACACCATGTACAGCAGAGGTCCGGTGATGGAGCAGGGACTAATACTGTACAGGAGGTTGGTCCTACAGAACCACACCATGTCCTACATGTACAGCAGAGGTCCGGTGATGGAGCAGGGACTAATAGTGTACAGGAGGCATCCTACAGAACCACACCATGTCCTACATGTACAGCAGAGGTCCGGTGATAGAGCAGGGACTAATACTGTACAGGAGGCTGGTCCTACAGAACCACACCATGTCCTACATGTACAGCAGAGGTCCGGTGATGGAGCAGGGACTAATACTGTGCATGAGGCTGGTCCTACAGAACCACACCATGTCCTACATGTACAGCAGAGGTCCGGTGATGGAGCAGGGACTAATACTGTACAGGAGGCTGGTCCTACAGAACCACACCATGTACAGCAGAGGTCCGGTGATAGAGCAGGGACTAATAGTGTACAGGTGGCGTCCTACATGTACAGCAGAGGTCCGGTGATAGAGCAGGGACTAATACTGTACAATAACATAGAATACCAGAATGACAGCAATATCTTCAGTACATGAGAAGATATCACTGTTAGAAATCAGGGTGCTGGGAACACAGCTGAAAGTAAAAGCAGGTTTTATTGGCAATTATTCCCGACTCGATTTCTAACAGTGATATGTTCATATTACTCAAGCTAAACATGAGATAACAGCATTTCATCCTCCGAATCCCTCCTTTGCCCTGCGCTTAATCGGAGATCCGGTGGCGTGCCGGGCTCTCCATAGGGACTGCTGGGTGGAGGCTTCGGGATGAAAATGGGGTATGTCCGGGTTCAGCTCTGAACCAGCACAACCCCTGTAAGTACTATCTCCGTCAGAACAGTTAGGTGGTTAATACGTGACTGGATCGTATTCAAACTGTGTGTAATAAAGCATCTGATTGGCTGAGCCCCGAGAGCACCACAATACTTACTGGGGCGCAGGTGTCAATTTTATTTTTGGAAACACAGTAAAGTGTCATTTGATAAGTGAGGGTCCTGAGCGCGGAGCGAGGGTGCACCAGCAGCGTCACTTCACTGTCTAAGAAGACCCTCCGCATAGGAGCCGTGCTGCGTCTCCTGATCGGTGTGGGACCATGATACATTGCAGGGGCCCCAAGTCGCTGATGGCTGTGAGACCATGGTGCATTTCAGGGGCCCCATCTCTGATGGCTGTGTGACCATGTTTGTGGTGTTCCTCTCTTTCCAGCTCTCCTGACTACGTGCTGGGCTGTTACTACTGCCTGATACAAGGTAAAGCAGAGGAGCGCCACGCGCCTGCACCTCCGGAACACATCATCTGCTTCCTGGGGGCAGCGAGAAAGGCCTGGATCTATATCCTTCATCTACTGGGCATTGTACACACCTATGCAACAGTGTCCAGTATGGAAAGCCTAAGATGGTGCACCTAGAGTATATACAGTGCCCCCCACATTACCCTGTGTAGACGGCTGTGTCCTCCCTGTTACCCCCAGTGCCCCCCACATTACCCTGTGTAGACGGCTGTGTCCTCCTGTTGTTACCCCAGTGCCCCCACATTACCCTGTGTCCTCCCTGTTGTTACCCCCACGTGCCCCCCACATTACCCTGTGTCCTCCTGTTGTTACCCCCTGCCCCCACATTACCCTGTGTCCTCCCTGTTACCCCAGTGCCCCCATTACCCTGTGTCCTTCCTGTTACCCCAGTGCCCCCCCATTACCCTGTGTCCTCCCTGTTGCCCCAGTGCCCCCACATTATCCTGTGTAGATGGCTCTGTACCCCAGTGCCCCCATTACCCTGTGTCCTTCCTGTTACCCCAGTGCTCCCCACATTACCCTGTGTCCTCCTGTTACCCCAGTGCTCCCACATTACCCTGTGTGACGGCTGTGTCCCCCTGTTACCCAATTGCCCCCACATTACCCTGTGTAGACGGCTGTGTCCTCGCTGTTACCCCCAGTGCCCCCACATTACCCTGTGTAGACGGTCTGTGTCCTCCCTGTTACCCCCAGTGCCCCTTCCACATTGACCCTGTGGTCCTTCCTGTTACCTCCAGTGCTCGCCCCCACGTTACCTTGTGTAGATGGCTGTGTCCTCCCTGTTACCCCGACTGCCCCCCACATTACCCTGTGTCCTCCCTGTTGTTACCCCCACATTACCCTGTGTCCTCCCTGTTAACCCACTGCCCCCCACATTACCCTGTGTCCTCCGTTACCCCCACTGCCCCCACATTGCCCTGTGTCCTCCCCTGTTAACCCAGTGCCCCCACATTACTCTGTGTCCTCCGTTACCCCACTGCCCTCCACATTACCCTGTGTCCTCCTGTTGTTACCCCCACTGCCCCCACATTACCCTGTGTCCTCCTGTTGTTACCCCACTGCCCCCCACATTACCCTGTGTCCTCCCTGTTGTTACCCCCACTGCCCCCCACCTTTGTAGTATATGTAATTCTATCCTTTCTGTAGAAGATGCTACAGAATAGTATCATGGGGTTCATCCTCCTCTGGAGGCAGCATTTTGTGTTTTGAGGTCCTCCCCATATCTGATAAACCAGAGCTACTGTGGGCATCATGGAGGTGATGACTGATGATGGCTGCTCTGGTCGGTCCAGTAGTGTCACCTCCTAGGTTTCCTTAATTTGTCACCTTCAGACTTGAGCTGGACCATTACGTGGACGGCCTGAAGAGCAGATTAAAGGTGAGAACCAAAGCCTTTATGATATATGAGTAACGTCCGTTCTCCTCCGGTTCTAGTCTTCGGTCCTCCTTATAGTGTCCCCTCTCCTTATAGTGCCCCCTCTTCTCGGTTCATAGTCTTGTGTCCTCTCCTTATAGTGTCCCCTCTCCTCTGGTTCTAGTCTTGTGTGTCCTCTCCTTATAATGTCCCCTCTCCTCTGGTTCTAGTCTTGTGTGTCCTCTCCTTATAGTGTCCCCTCTCCTCTGGTTCTAGTCTTGTGTGTCCTCTCCTTATAATGTCCCCTCTCCTCTGGTTCTAGTCTTGTGTGTCCTCTCCTTATAATGTCCCCTCTCCTCTGGTTCTAGTCTTGTGTGTCCTCTCCTTATAGTGTCCCCTCTCCTCTGGTTCTAGTCTTGTGTGTCCTCTCCTTATAATGTCCCCTCTCCTCTGGTTCTAGTCTTGTGTGTCCTCTCCTTATAATGTCCCCTCTCCTCTGGTTCTAGTCTTGTGTGTCCTCTCCTTATAGTGTCCCCTCTCCTCTGGTTCTAGTCTTGTGTGTCCTCTCCTTATAATGTCCCCTCTCCTCTGGTTCTAGTCTTGTGTGTCCTCTCCTTATAATGTCCCCTCTCCTCTGGTTCTAGTCTTGTGTGTCCTCTCCTTATAGTGTCCCCTCTCCTCTGGTTCTAGTCTTGTGTGTCCTCTCCTTATAGTGTCCCCTCTCCTCTGGTTCTAGTCTTGTGTGTCCTCTCCTTATAGTGTCCCCTCTCCTCTGGTTCTAGTCTTGTGTGTCCTCTCCTTATAGTGTCCCCTCTCCTCTGGTTCTAGTCTTGTGTGTCCTCTCCTTATAGTGTCCCCTCTCCTCTGGTTCTAGTCTTGTGTGTCCTCTCCTTATAGTGTCCCCTCTCCTCTGGTTCTAGTCTTGTGTCCCCTCTCCTTATAGTGTCCCCTCTCCTCTGGTTCTAGTCTTGTGTGTCCCCTCCTTATAGTGTCCCCTCTCCTCTGGTTCTAGTCTTGTGTGTCCTCTCCTTATAGTGTCCCCTCTCCTCTGGTTCTAGTCTTGTGTGCCCTCTCCTTATAGTGTCCCCTCTCCTCTGGTTCTAGTCTTGTGTGTCCTCTCCTTATAGTGTCCCCTCTCCTCTGGTTCTAGTCTTGTGTGTCCTCTCCTTATAGTGTCCCCTCTCCTCTGGTTCTAGTCTTGTGTGTCCTCTCCTTATAGTGTCCCCTCTCCTCTGGTTCTAGTCTTGTGTGTCCTCTCCTTATAGTGTCCCCTCTCCTCTGGTTCTAGTCTTGTGTGTCCTCTCCTTATAGTGTCCCCTCTCCTCTGGTTCTAGTCTTGTGTGTCCCTCTCCTTATAGTGTCCCCTCTCCTCTGGTTCTAGTCTTGTGTGTCCTCTCCTTATAGTGTCCCCTCTCCTCTGGTTCTAGTCTTGTGTGTCCTCTCCTTATAATGTCCCCTCTCCTCTGGTTCTAGTCTTGTGTGTCCTCTCCTTATAGTGTCCCCTCTCCTCTGGTTCTAGTCTTGTGTGTCCTCTCCTTATAGTGTCCCCTCTCCTCTGGTTCTAGTCTTGTGTGTCCTCTCCTTATAATGCCCCTCTCCTCTGGTTCTAGTCTTGTGTGTCCTCTCCTTATAATGTCCCCTCTCCTCTGGTTCTAGTCTTGTGTGTCCTCTCCTTATAATGTCCCCTCTCCTCTGGTTCTAGTCTTGTGTGTCCTCTCCTTATAATGTCCCCTCTCCTCTGGTTCTAGTCTTGTGTGTCCTCTCCTTATAGTGTCCCCTCTCCTCTGGTTCTAGTCTTGTGTGTCCTCTCCTTATAGTGTCCCCTCTCCTCTGGTTCTAGTCTTGTGTGTCCTCTCCTTATAATGTCCCCTCTCCTCTGGTTCTAGTCTTGTGTGTCCTCTCCTTATAATGTCCCCTCTCCTCTGGTTCTAGTCTTCCGTGTCCCTCTCCTTATAGTGTCCCCTCTCCTCTGGTTCTAGTCTTGTGTGTCCTCTCCTTATAGTGTCCCCTCTCCTCTGGTTCTAGTCTTGTGTGTCCTCTCCTTATAATGTCCCCTCTCCTCTGGTTCTAGTCTTCCGTGTCCTCTCCTTATAATGTCCCCTCTCCTCTGGTTCTAGTCTTGTGTCCTCTCCTTATAGTGTCCCCTCTCCTCTGGTTCTAGTCTTCTGTGTCCTCTCCTTATAATGTCCCCTCTCCTCTGGTTCTAGTCTTGTGTGTCCTCTCCTTATAATGTCCCCTCTCCTCTGGTTCTAGTCTTGTGTGTCCTCTCCTTATAATGTCCCCTCTCCTCTGGTTCTAGTCTTGTGTGTCCTCTCCTTATAGTGTCCCCTCTCCTCTGGTTCTAGTCTTGTGTGTCCTCTCCTTATAGTGTCCCCTCTCCTCTGGTTCTAGTCTTGTGTGTCCTCTCCTTATAGTGTCCCCTCTCCTCTGGTTCTAGTCTTGTGTCCCCTCTCCTTATAGTGTCCCCTCTCCTCTGGTTCTAGTCTTGTGTGTCCTCTCCTTATAATGTCCCCTCTCCTCTGGTTCTAGTCTTGTGTGTCCTCTCCTTATAGTGTCCCCTCTCCTCTGGTTCTAGTCTTGTGTGTCCTCTCCTTATAATGCCCCTCTCCTCTGGTTCTAGTCTTGTGTGTCCTCTCCTTATAGTGTCCCCTCTCCTCTGGTTCTAGTCTTGTGTGTCCTCTCCTTATAGTGTCCCCTCTCCTCTGGTTCTAGTCTTGTGTGTCCTCTCCTTATAGTGTCCCCTCTCCTCTGGTTCTAGTCTTGTGTGTCCTCTCCTTATAGTGTCCCCTCTCCTCTGGTTCTAATCTTGTGTGTCCCCTCCTTATAGTGTCCCCTCTCCTCTGGTTCTAGTCTTTCGTGTCCTCTCCTTATAATGTCCCCTCTCCTCTGGTTCTAGTTTTCAGTGTTCTCGCCTTATAATGTCCCCTCTCCTCCGGTTCTAGTCTTGTGTGTCCTCTCCTTATAATGCCCCCTCTCCTCTGGTTCCAATCTTGTGTGTCCCCTCCTTATAGTGTCCCCTCTCCTCTGGTTCTAGTCTTCCGTGTCCTCTCCTTATAATGTCCCCTCTCCTCTGGTTCTAGTCTTGTGTGACCTCTCCTTATAGTGTCCCCTCTCCTCTGGTTCTAGTCTTGTGTGACCTCTCCTTATAGTGTCCCCTCTCCTCTGGTTCTAGATTTCTGTTCCCTCTCCTTATAATATCTGCTTTCCTCTGCTTCTAGTCCTCCGTGTCCTCTCCCTTATAGTGTCCCTCTCCTCCGGTTCTAGTCGTCTGTGTCCTCTCCTTATAATGCCCCTCTCCTCCAGTTCTAGCCTTTCGTGTCCTCTCCTTATAGTGTCCCCTCTCCTCCGGTTCTAGTCGTCTGTGTCCTCTCCTTATAATGCCGCTCTCCTCCGGTTCTAGTCTTGTGACCTCTCCCTATAGTGTCCCCTCTCCTCCGGTTCTAGTCGTCTGTGTCCTCTCCTTATAATGCCGCTCTCCTCCGGTTCTAGTCCTCCGTGTGTTTATAACCTCCGGTTCTGTCGCCTCTTTGTTCCCCTCCCTGTAGACGGGTTACCTGGAGTTGGAGATCCGGCCATATCTCGTTGCCTGGTTTGAAGATTCAGTGTTGCCCATACATCGAGTGGTGAACCTCTTTCAGGAGAAGCTGGCTTACTTGCTGTATGCGGTGAGATGCTGGGGTTATAATATAGTGTTTGGACGATGAGGACTGTTTCCTGAGTAAGGCCTCTTTCACACTTATGCGTTCTGAGGATCCGGCAGGCACTTCCGCCCCGCCGGATCCGTCAGAACGCAGTCGCCTGAAAGCATTAGAAGACTGATCAGGATCCTGATCAGTCTTCGAAATGCTTCAGGTTACTATGGCAGCCAGGACGCTATTAATGTCCTGGTTGCCATAGTAGAGTGGGGAGCGGGGAGCAGTATACTTACCATCCGTGCGGCTCCCGGGCGCTCCAGAATGACGCCAGAGCGCCCCATGGATCACGTGATCCATGCGTGAGGCGCCCTGACGCCACCGCATGGATGGTAAGTATACTGCTCCCCGCCTCCCACTACACTTTACCATGTAGTGCGATGCGCCGAAATGACGTTAGCTTAAGGTCGATCCGGATTGATGCCTTTCAATGGGCATTATTCCGATCCGGCCTTGCGGCAAGTGTTCAGGATTATTGGCCGGAGCAAAAAGCGCAGCATGCTGCGGTATTTGCTGCGCTCCAAAAACGCTCCGGTCCTGAACTGAAGACATCCTGATGCATCCTGAACGGATTTCTCTCCATTCAGAATGCATTGGGATAATCCTGATCAGGATTTTTCCGCATAGAGCACCGAGGACGGAACTCTAGGACGGAAAACAAAACGCCAGTGTGAAAGGGCCCTAACTATAGATAACGTTCTCCCTATGAGGGTGCACCTTCAGAGCGTTGCGCCTCCTGGGACCCCGGCCTCTGCTGCTTTCACCATGAAAGGTGTAGGTTATAGGGAGGAGGGCATCCTGATCTACATGTATGGAGTATAACCCCAGCTTACTCACCTATGGTTCCTGTGTTTCTCCCCTATGTGTAGGCGCTGAGCTACACTCCTGTGGAAGTTGTGGACTCCACTGAGCAGACGCAGAACGATATCAGTAGGTAAGTGTCCACTGCTGCGCCCGCACTCCCTCAGTGGGGTCCTGCCTGACCCTTGTACTCTGCTGTAGGTTCCTGACCTCGGCCAGTCTGCAGGGCTTAGTCCAGGAGGGCACCATGACGTCCCTGTGCCTGGCAATGACTGAGCGGCAGCAGCAGCGATCTGTCACCGTGGACGTCCAGGGACGGTCAGCCTCAGCTGGGTAACGCAGGTGAGACCCCCGGGACTACGAATACTGCCAACCAGAGAGGAGGAATGTAGAAACCCCCCCCATGTTCTATGTGCGCACCCTCTACCAGCAGACCCCCTCATGTTCTATGTGTGGCACCCTCTACCAGCAGACCCCTCATGTTCTATGTGTGGCACCCTCTACCAGCAGACCCCTCATGTTCTATGTGTGGCACCCTCTACCAGCAGACCCCTCATGTTCTATGTGTGGCACCCTCTACCAGCAGACCCCCCATGTTCTATGTGTGGCACCCTCTACCAGCAGACCCCTCATGTTCTATGTGTGGCACCCTCTACCAGCAGACCCTCCTCATGTTCTATGTGTGGCACCCTCTACCAGCAGACCCCCCATGTTCTATGTGTGGCACCCTCTACCAGCAGACCCCCCATGTTCTATGTGTGGCACCCTCTACCAGCAGACCCCTCATGTTCTATGTGTGGCACCCTCTACCAGCAGACCCCTCATGTTCTATGTGTGGCACCCTCTACCAGCAGACCCCCTCATGTTCTATGTGTGGCACCCTCTACCAGCAGACCCCTCATGTTCTATGTGTGGCACCCCTCTACCAGCAGACCCCTCATGTTCTATGTGTGGCACCCTCTACCAGCAGACCCCCTCATGTTCTATGTGGCACCCTCTACCAGCAGACTCCTCATGTTCTATGTGTGGCACCCTCTACCAGCAGACCCCTCATGTTCTATGTGTGGCACCCTCTACCAGCAGACCCCCCATGTTCTATGTGTGGCACCCCTCTACCAGCAGACCCCTCATGTTCTATGTGTGGCACCCTCTACCAGCAGACCCCTCATGTTCTATGTGTGGCACCCCTCTACCAGCAGACCCCCCATGTTCTATGTGTGGCACCCTCTACCAGCAGACCCCTCATGTTCTATGTGTGGCACCCTCTACCAGCAGACCCCTCATGTTCTATGTGTGGCACCCTCTACCAGCAGACCCCCTCATGTTCTATGTGTGGCACCCTCTACCAGCAGACCCCTCATGTTCTATGTGTGGCACCCTCTACCAGCAGACCCCCCATGTTCTATGTGTGGCACCCTCTACCAGCAGACCCCTCATGTTCTATGTGTGGCACCCTCTACCAGCAGACCCCTCATGTTCTATGTGTGGCACCCTCTACCAGCAGACCCCCCATGTTCTATGTGTGGCACCCTCTACCAGCAGACCCCCCATGTTCTATGTGTGGCACCCTCTACCAGCAGACCCCCCCATGTTCTATGTGTGGCACCCTCTACCAGCAGACCCCTCATGTTCTATGTGTGGCACCCTCTACCAGCAGACCCCTCATGTTCTATGTGTGGCACCCTCTACCAGCAGACCCCTCATGTTCTATGTGTGGCACCCTCTACCAGCAGACCCCCATGTTCTATGTGTGGCACCCTCTACCAGCAGACCCCTCATGTTCTATGTGTGGCACCCTCTACCAGCAGACCCCCCATGTTCTATGTGTGGCACCCTCTACCAGCAGACCCCTCATGTTCTATGTGTGGCACCCTCTACCAGCAGACCCCTCATGTTCTATGTGTGGCACCCTCTACCAGCAGACCCCCTCATGTTCTATGTGTGGCACCCTCTACCAGCAGACCCCTCATGTTCTATGTGTGGCACCCTCTACCAGCAGACCCCTCATGTTCTATGTGTGGCACCCTCTACCAGCAGACCCCTCATGTTCTATGTGTGGCACCCTCTACCAGCAGACCCCTCATGTTCTATGTGTGGCACCCTCTACCAGCAGACCCCTCATGTTCTATGTGTGGCACCCTCTACCAGCAGACCCCCCATGTTCTATGTGTGGCACCCCTCTACCAGCAGACCCCCCATGTTCTATGTGTGGCACCCTCTACCAGCAGACCCCCCATGTTCTATGTGTGGCACCCTCTACCAGCAGACCCCCTCATGTTCTATGTGTGGCACCCTCTACCAGCAGACCCTCCTCATGTTCTATGTGTGGCACCCTCTACCAGCAGACCCCCCATGTTCTATGTGTGGCACCTCTACCAGCAGACCCCCCATGTTCTATGTGTGGCACCCTCTACCAGCAGACCCTCATGTTCTATGTGTGGCACCCCTCTACCAGCAGACCCCCCCATGTTCTATGTGTGGCACCCCTCTACCAGCAGACCCCCCCATGTTCTATGATATGTCGGATATTTATTTCATATAAAATATGAAATCATAAAAATTATGATTTTATATTTTTATGAAAAATGAAAAATTATGAAAAATTAATCGGCGGACATATAAACGCCAGTTCTTTTATTGATGAGATCTAAAGTCAATTTGTGCAGCTAATGAAACAGGGTGCAATTAATTATATAAAACATAATTTATTACAGATAAAAATACTAAAGTGGCATACAAATTAATACAAAGAAAGTTTGGATATAATACTACAATATGATGCTCCACCATTTACACCAGACTCATTTAATTTACTAAAACCAAGTACAATATAACGCTATTCTTCAGCAAATTAATACAAAGAAAGTTTGGATATAATACTACAATATGGTGCTCCACCATTTACACCAGACTCATTTAATTTACTAAAACCAAGTACAATATAACGCTATTCTTCAGCAAATTAATACAAATCAGTGTACTGGTAATTAAAACCTTATAATATAACAAAGAAACAATAGAAATGAATCTGTGGAAAGTCCCTTATGCTCAATCAAAGAATATGGCAGTTAAAACACCTTATAAATACGCCTATTGGCCTAACTACGGATAATAAAATCCGATCAGAGATCTCACTCTGATAGAAATCTTATAGGAATTTTAATGATGTGCACGCTCATTAAAATTTCCCATAAAATTACTATTTTAATACTATTGACCCACTCAAAATGGGGTCTTAACTATATGCCAATTAGAGCGATTTATAATTACTGCAAATAAAATAAATTATACGTTACCCCTGGCTTTGGGATAAAGAGCTTTTAGAAGGGACCCAGCTTTCCAAGATTTAGATCTCCGGTTTCTTTGTGAGTCTCGGGTGTTTTCCTGGAGGAATTCCTTAGGTGGAGGGAGCTTTCTCTTAGGACTGGAAGTAGTAGTGATGATTTGTGAAGTTTCTCGAGTGTTCTGAAGAGTGTTCTGAAGAGTGTTCTGAAGAGTGTTCTGAAGAGTGTTCTGAAGAGTGTTCTGAAGAGTGTTCTGAAGAGTGTTCTGAAGAGTGTTCTGAAGAGTGTTCTGAAGAGTGTTCTGAAGAGTGTTCTGAAGAGTGTTCTGAAGAGTGTTCTGAAGAGTGTTCTGAAGAGTGTTCTGAAGAGTGTTCTGAAGAGTGTTCTGAAGAGTGTTCTGAAGAGTGTGTCAAGTGTCCCAAAACTGCATCAGATATTCAAATTCTTATCTAATGTCCCTCCCCTCTTGGATTAGGGATTTCCAATCGGATAAGGTGGGTGTTAATGTATGGTAATTATGGTAATTAAGTCATTTAATTGGCATTTTTTTTAAAGAAACTTCTGTCCATCTATCACTTGATGGCACTATTGTATCATCTATGATATTTTTAGAATTTAACTATTTAGGAAAGCCAGATGTGTACAGATCTAATCTGTTCACATGACCTTTTTAACCTTTGATCATTATATAACCAATAAAGTGTAGATTCTGACACTTCGCTTAGACTGACTGGCGGTATTAGAAGTTTTCCTAATCCTTGAATTTATGGGGCAGATACGAATGCAATTAGAGCTTAACCAGTTTGTGTATCTTAGCCATCCAAATGACTGATTAATTGCCGTCTAAGATAACTGAGCTCTTCAATTGTTTTACCTTTTAGCAAAACTAACTTATGCTTCTATATAATATACACTCATTGATATATACATGGCATAATATATATAATACACAAATGGATATAATGATACATTATCAATAACTAGATATGAGTATACAAACATAGGTATCATTGGTTAAAATATACTAAAACTATATGCAATCACATAAAGAATATAAACATTACACAATTGACTATCTGGAATGACACTCAATAACCTCTCTTGACCCCGGTACTTAAGAAAGGACCACACTTTGTTATTGCATGTTTGTGTCTTCCAGACAGTGTATGTGAGACCCATTATATACTTGAAGATAAGCCCACATCTGTTGGCACTAACTTTCTAAAACAATATACTTTGTATTCAGTACAAATTTTTACTCAGGCTAACCTCTGCATCACCCTATCTTGGCCTGTTTTAGTTGTATAGCAAAACTCTGGTTCAGTCTATCTCTTAAAGGAAATGAACATCCATTTTGACTATATTATCATCAGTTATCACATATAGTCATGAAAATGCCTGACAGTGTGGCACCCCTCTACCAGCAGACCCCCATGTTCTATGTGTGGCACCTCTACCAGCAGACCCCTCATGTTCTATGTGTGGCACCCCTCTACCAGCAGACCCCTCATGTTCTATGTGTGGCACCCTCTACCAGCAGACCCCTCATGTTCTATGTGTGGCACCCTCTACCAGCAGACCCCTCATGTTCTATGTGTGGCACCCTCTACCAGCAGACCCCTCATGTTCTATGTGTGGCACCCTCTACCAGCAGACCCCCTCATGTTCTATGTGTGGCACCCTCTACCAGCAGACCCCTCATGTTCTATGTGTGGCACCCTCTACCAGCAGACCCCTCATGTTCTATGTGTGGCACCCTCTACCAGCAGACCCCTCATGTTCTATGTGTGGCACCCTCTACCAGCAGACCCCTCATGTTCTATGTGTGGCACCCTCTACCAGCAGACCCCTCATGTTCTATGTGTGGCACCCCTCTACCAGCAGACCTCCCCATGTTCTATGTGTGGCACCCCTCTACCAGCAGACCCCCCATGTTCTATGTGTGGCACCCCTCTACCAGCAGACCCCCCATGTTCTATGTGTGGCACCCCTCTACCAGCAGACCCCCTCATGTTCTATGTGTGGCACCCTCTACCAGCAGACCCCTCATGTTCTATGTGTGGCACCCTCTACCAGCAGACCCCTCCATGTTCTATGTGTGGCACCCTCTACCAGCAGACCCCTCATGTTCTATGTGTGGCACCCTCTACCAGCAGACCCCCATGTTCTATGTGTGGCACCCCTCTACCAGCAGACCCCCCATGTTCTATGTGTGGCACCCTCTACCAGCAGACCCCCCATGTTCTATGTGTGGCACCCTCTACCAGCAGACCCCTCATGTTCTATGTGTGGCACCCCTCTACCAGCAGACCCCTCATGTTCTATGTGTGGCACCCTCTACCAGCAGACCCCCCATGTTCTATGTGTGGCACCCTCTACCAGCAGACCCCTCATGTTCTATGTGTGGCACCCTCTACCAGCAGACCCCTCATGTTCTATGTGTGGCACCCTCTACCAGCAGACCCCTCATGTTCTATGTGTGGCACCCTCTACCAGCAGACCCCTCATGTTCTATGTGTGGCACCCTCTACCAGCAGACCCCCATGTTCTATGTGTGGCACCCCTCTACCAGCAGACCCCCCATGTTCTATGTGTGGCACCCCTCTACCAGCAGACCCCCCATGTTCTATGTGTGGCACCCTCTACCAGCAGACCCCCATGTTCTATGTGTGGCACCCTCTACCAGCAGACCCCCATGTTCTATGTGTGGCACCCTCTACCAGCAGACCCCTCATGTTCTATGTGTGGCACCCTCTACCAGCAGACCCCCCATGTTCTATGTGTGGCACCCTCTACCAGCAGACCCCCATGTTCTATGTGTGGCACCCTCTACCAGCAGACCCCCTCATGTTCTATGTGTGGCACCCTCTACCAGCAGACCCCCTCATGTTCTATGTGTGGCACCCTCTACCAGCAGACCCCCTCATGTTCTATGTGTGGCACCCCTCTACCAGCAGACCCCCTCATGTTCTATGTGTGGCACCCCTCTACCAGCAGACCCCCTCATGTTCTATGTGTGGCACCCTCTACCAGCAGACCCCCTCATGTTCTATGTGTGGCACCCTCTACCAGCAGACCCCTCATGTTCTATGTGTGGCACCCTCTACCAGCAGACCCCCATGTTCTATGTGTGGCACCCTCTACCAGCAGACCCCTCATGTTCTATGTGTGGCACCCTCTACCAGCAGACCCCTCATGTTCTATGTGTGGCACCCTCTACCAGCAGACCCCCTCATGTTCTATGTGTGGCACCCTCTACCAGCAGACCCCTCATGTTCTATGTGTGGCACCCCTCTACCAGCAGACCCCCCATGTTCTATGTGTGGCACCCCTCTACCAGCAGACCCCCTCATGTTCTATGTGTGGCACCCTCTACCAGCAGACCCCCTCATGTTCTATGTGTGGCACCCTCTACCAGCAGACCCCCTCATGTTCTATGTGTGGCACCCTCTACCAGCAGACCCTCCTCATGTTCTATGTGTGGCACCCTCTACCAGCAGACCCCCCATGTTCTATGTGTGGCACCCTCTACCAGCAGACCCCCATGTTCTATGTGTGGCACCCTCTACCAGCAGACCCCTCATGTTCTATGTGTGGCACCCTCTACCAGCAGACCCCTCATGTTCTATGTGTGGCACCCTCTACCAGCAGACCCCCTCATGTTCTATGTGTGGCACCCTCTACCAGCAGACCCCTCATGTTCTATGTGTGGCACCCTCTACCAGCAGACCCCCTCATGTTCTATGTGTGGCACCCTCTACCAGCAGACCCCTCATGTTCTATGTGTGGCACCCTCTACCAGCAGACCCCTCATGTTCTATGTGTGGCACCCTCTACCAGCAGACCCCTCATGTTCTATGTGTGGCACCCTCTACCAGCAGACCCCCCATGTTCTATGTGTGGCACTCCTCTACCAGCAGACCCCCCATGTTCTATGTGTGGCACCCTCTACCAGCAGACCCCCCATGTTCTATGTGTGGCACCCTCTACCAGCAGACCCCCCATGTTCTATGTGTGGCACTCCTCTACCAGCAGACCCCCCATGTTCTATGTGTGGCACCCTCTACCAGCAGACCCCCCATGTTCTATGTGTGGCACCCTCTACCAGCAGACCCCCCATGTTCTATGTGTGGCACCCTCTACCAGCAGACCCCCTCATGTTCTATGTGTGGCACCCCTCTACCAGCAGACCCCCTCATGTTCTATGTGTGGCACCCTCTACCAGCAGACCCCTCCTCATGTTCTATGTGTGGCACCCTCTACCAGCAGACCCCCCATGTTCTATGTGTGGCACCCTCTACCAGCAGACCCCTCATGTTCTATGTGTGGCACCCTCTACCAGCAGACCCCTCCTCATGTTCTATGTGTGGCACCCTCTACCAGCAGACCCCTCATGTTCTATGTGTGGCACCCTCTACCAGCAGACCCCCCATGTTCTATGTGTGGCACCCTCTACCAGCAGACCCCCCATGTTCTATGTGTGGCACCCCTCTACCAGCAGACCCCCTCATGTTCTATGTGTGGCACCCCTCTACCAGCAGACCCCTCATGTTCTATGTGTGGCACCCTCTACCAGCAGACCCCCTCATGTTCTATGTGTGGCACCCTCTACCAGCAGACCACCTCATGTTCTATGTGTGGCACCCTCTACCAGCAGACCACCTCATGTTCTATGTGTGGCACCCTCTACCAGCAGACCCCTCATGTTCTATGTGTGGCACCCTCTACCAGCAGACCCCTCATGTTCTATGTGTGGCACCCTCTACCAGCAGACCCCCCATGTTCTATGTGTGGCACTCCTCTACCAGCAGACCCCCCATGTTCTATGTGTGGCACTCCTCTACCAGCAGACCCCCCATGTTCTATGTGTGGCACCCCTCTACCAGCAGACCCCCCATGTTCTATGTGTGGCACCCTCTACCAGCAGACCCCCCATGTTCTATGTGTGGCACCCTCTACCAGCAGACCCCCCATGTTCTATGTGTGGCACCCTCTACCAGCAGACCCCTCCTCATGTTCTATGTGTGGCACCCTCTACCAGCAGACCCCTCATGTTCTATGTGTGGCACCCCTCTACCAGCAGACCCCCTCATGTTCTATGTGTGGCACCCCTCTACCAGCAGACCCCCTCATGTTCTATGTGTGGCACCCCTCTACCAGCAGACCCCTCATGTTCTATGTGTGGCACCCCTCTACCAGCAGAATCCCCCCATGTTCTATGTGTGGAACCCCTCTACCAGCAGACCCCCCTCCCCTGCCACATGACGCCCGCTCAGGATTTGGGGTGGGGGTCCCCTGCTGATTTTGCTGTTCTCCTCCTGCAGTTAGTAACCGCTTCTGTGAGGACTGGATGCAGGTCTTCATCCACACCTATGACGGGGGCAGCCCCTTCCTCTTCCGCCAGAAGCTGGAGAACTTCAAGCTGAAGGTGAGAATGAATCCTGCGGACCTTGTGCCTCTATAGGGCAGCATAATGTATGTGAGCTGCAGTGTAAAGCATGGTGGACAGAGCAGCAGCCTGAGCCCAGCTGCTGTGTCATTCTGTCTCTCCTCACAGGTCATTCAAGACATGAACAATCTGAAGCGCCTGATCCGCCAGGCGGAGAGCAGCCATTACGCCCTGTTCCGCTGCTACAACTTCCTGAAGAACTGTGGGAACGGTGACCTCCTGCTGCAGATCGTGGCGGTGGAGCACGCCGAGCTGCCCGAGGCCCGGAGCGTGGTGAGGGTGCTGGAGGAGTTCATCCGCGAGGAAGGCTTCCCGTGCCGGGACTCCTGACCCCCCCATGAGCGTGTGGGGTTTACAGTCCTGCCCCCACTGACGCCATGAATTCTGACCCACGAGACCCCGCCCTCCGCAGGTGGTGGTCAGGGCTCTGCTGCCCGGCACTCTGTGTTTGTGGTTTACAGTCCTGTCTGTACCCCCACCCACTCATCATTTCTGTGACACCCCCATTGTGGCTACTCTACACGTGGCCACCACCCTGTTGTTGTGCCCAGAGATGTAATGGGGGAATAAAGCCGCCATCTACACGGCCGAGAGGAGGTGGAATGACTCCAGCCCCCATCATTACCCACTACTCCCTCCGTACTCAGACACTTTATCCTCCAGACATTTCAGGGGTCCTGCAGCCCTCAGTGTGTGATAAGACTGCACTACTGCTGTCCAGCCGCCTCAGTACTACTGCCCTGTGCTCTGTATTAATAAAGCTGCTGTGCTGGACCGACTCCTGCGCCGCACTCCTATCATCCGTGCAGTCTCTGCTGCATTCACTGAGGCTGGGGGTTAGTCTGGGAACCTCTGAGGGTGTAATGACTACACACCCTCTGAGCGGGCTCAGTGGGCACGTGTCCCAGTGTGGTATACTGACTGGTCATGTGACTTGGTGTAATGGTGCTGGTTCGGTCGTGTGACCTCTTTCAACCCTGTGCACATGAAGCTTATGTTGCTTCAGTGTCGGGCTGAGGAGGCTGGGAGTGTTACTCCTGGAGCTGGGCTCAGTGGGCACCAGTGTTACCTGAGCGCTGCTGCTCTGGGTTGCAGCGTAATGTCGGATTTGAGAGTTGCAGTCACAATGCTGTTAGCAGAGAGCAGTGCATTGTGGGAACTCGGCTCAGCCACATTATTATAGTAAGAAAGGGAGGCAGAATGGGTTAAAAGTCACAGCGATCCTCCCGCCGCCTCTGCGATTCCCCTCCCGCCGCCTCTGCCATTCCCCCCTCCCGCCGCCTCTGCCATTCCCCCTCTCCGCCGCCTCTGCCATTCCCCCTTCCTCTGCCATTCCCCCTTCCTCTGCCATTCCCCCTTCCGCCGCCTCTGCCATTCCCCCCTTCCGCCGCCTCTGCCATTCCCCCCTTCCGCCGCCTCTGCCATTCCTCCCTTCCGCCGCCTCTGCGATCCCACTGCTGGCGGACGGAGGGGTAGAGAATTGTGGAAAGGTCTGGAGGAGGGGTGATGGTACCTGCAGAATATAATTGTGACTGCAGCTCTGACCGTATGTATTTTTCGGTCTGCAAAAAATATGGATGATATACGTTTGCATTCCGTATTTTGCGGAACGGAACAGCTGTCCCCTAATAGAACAATCCTATCCTTTTCCGTAATGTGGACAATAATAGGACATGGTCTATTTTTGGGGGGAATGCAAACGGAATGCACACGGAGTAACTTCCGTGTTTTTTTTTTTTTTTTTGACCCATTGAAGTGACCAATTTCAGTAAGGGATCGTTCACACGGCCGTTAGGCTGAAGTGGTCTCCAGATCATGTCCCATCCATGTTCTGTGGGTGGTCTTGCTTCTGGCAGCACACGGCCGTGACGCTGTACATAATGACCCCTCCCCAGAACGTATGCCTGAGCGCCCCCTACCCAGTGGGGGGAGTCTCCCATCTCCTCGCATGGATGGGCTTGTAATGTTCTTCACTCTCTGTAGTGCAGTCTCATCACTGGGCTGCACTACTGACGGGTCTCCTGTGAGATGCATTGTTGTCATGGAGACTACTAGGGCGGCCACTAGGGGGAGCATCGGGAAAACCTTGGAGGCCGCCACCCTCCCTCCCTAGTGGCTGCTGCTGGGAGCCTACAGCAATAGCGGGTGAGTGGACACAGTGCCGCCTGTCGTCAGGAGGCGTAATGGCGGATAAGTAGACGTGGTGCTGCCTGTCTTCAGATGGCGGATGAGTGGACGCGGCACCGCTTGTCGACAGGAGGTGTAATGGCGGATGAGTGGACGCGGTGCCGCCTGTCGTTGGGAAGTGTAATGGCGGATGAGTGGACGCAGCGCCGCTTGTCGTCAGTAGGTGTAATGGCGGATGAGTGGACGCGGCACTACTGTCAGGTGATGTAATGGCGGATGAGTGGACGCGGCACCGCCTGTCGTCAGGAAGTGTAATGGCGGATGAGTGGACGCGGCACTACTGTCAGGAGGCGTAATGGCGGATAAGTGGACGAGGCACTACTGTCAGGAGGCGTAATGGCGGATGAGTGGACGCGGTGCCGCCTGTCGTCGGGAAGTGTAATAACGAATGAGCGGACGTGGTGCTGCCTGTCATCAGGAAGTGTAATGGCGGATGAGTGGACGCGGCACCGCTTGTCGTCAGGAGGCGTAATGGCGGGTGAGTGGACGCTTGGCACTTGTCGTCAGGTGTAATGGCGGATGAGGCGCTGCTTGTCGTCAGGAGGCGGATAAGCGGACGCGTATCTTCTAGAAACAACACTTTTATAAAACAAACGTCATAGAAAAATACTGCTATATACATCATGGCTGGGGCGGAGCTCAGCATATCACATGACCTTGAACTGGTGCACCCTGGGGCTGGAGCGCTCCTACTAGAGGGTTAATATTCATGAGGGGAGGGGCTATTCTATTTGTCAGCAGTGTACTAGACTCATTAATGCTTCACTTTCGTAAGACCTCTGCTTGCTTGCTGTCAGTGAGTAGAAACCTGTTCTGAGCCATTTCTGGTTTGTTACAATGTGACAAATTACAGAATAAAGTGGCCTAACTAGGAGGCAGTGCTCAGAACCCGGGAGCAAAACCTCCACATGTGATCTGCTGCAAACGGCAATCCCCAGCAATTACTGCAAACAATGGAGGATGCCGGCAGTGGACCACGTGTGCCACAGAAAAATCCTACACAAGATGGAATAAAGTGTGGATTAGACATGAAAATAAATCAATCACTGCAAGATATGCAAAGGAAAACACAAGGCTATCCCCTCACACTAGATCAGGGATGCTCAACCTGCGGCCCTCCAGCTGTTGTAAAACTACAACTCTCACGATGCCCTTCTGTAGGATGATAGTTGTAGGCTGTCAAGGAATGATGGGAGTTGTAGTTTTGCAACAGCTGGAGGGCCGCAGGTTGAGCATGCCTGCACTAGATGATAAAATGAGACTTTAGCCAATATATTCTGAGCAAGAAGATATCGGAGCCCGTGCACCCCGTCAAGGTATCTCCTACCTATAGTGTGTGAACACTGATAGGCGCTAAGATCTCACAGCCGAGATCACAAATCCAATGGGAGGTTATAAATACAGCATTTGGGGTTCTGAGCACGTCCTCCCAGTTCAGCCACTTTATTCACTGATTTGTCTCTATAGATATATATGGAATGCGCCATTTTTTATCTTTGGTGACATTCTGGGGCTCCTGCTAGCCCGTTATAGGTGGCCCTCGCAGCCTCCTCCCATTGGATTTGTGATCTCACTTTGAAGGTTTGTGGAAGCTCGGCTGTGAGTCGGGCCTTAGCACCAATCAGACAGTGTCCACACACCATAGGTAGGTCCCACGTCAACTGAGATACCTTGACGGGGTGCACGGGCTCTGATATGTTCTTGATCGAAATATATTGGCTAAAGTCTCATTTTAACATCTAGCCTGAGGGGATAGCCTTGTGTTTTCATTTGCATATCTTGCAGTGCACCTTTTCCAGTGATTTATTTGTTACAATGTGACCTGTCTAGGCCAGTGTCTTGGACTCCACACCTATGCGTTATATCTGCACTGACACACTGTAACAAGCGCTGCTGCATTCAGCTCTCAGAGGACCGTCTGCACAGATACACTGTAACAAACCCTCAGCTGTGAGCACAACAACCCTGTCAGCATGGATTTTCCACCTTCTGGATGTAAACCAAGAAGTTTCCATTCCCTGACAACAAGCAGAGATCCTGAAACTGGTAAGAAATAGATGTATGGAGACTGAAGCACAGGGGATGGATAAGGGGCTGCCCAGAGTCTTGTCGCTGTTCTCGGGATGGAGCTTAGATTTCTCCTTTATACTTTGTGTCCAGAACATGAACAGAATCCCAAGATGGCGGCCAGAGAAGGTGACTTCAGTGAGGAGAGGCCAGGACTGCAGATCATGTGACCCCCGTTATGGCGGGGGCGGTAGCCGCAGACCGGCCATGCTGAATGCAAACACGTTCCAGAAGATGGCAAAAATCACAAAGAGGAAGAAACTGCTGAGGAAGATCCACCAGATCGCCCGATCCCGGAGCCGCTGCTCGAAGTTCCTGAGGATCACAACTCCCAGCGTGATCCCCACCACAACTCCTCCCAGGTGTGCCACAAAGCTGGGGTGAGGGCACGGGGAGTACGAGGATGGGTAAAACCGGAGCCAGACCGCTCTGCCGAACTCCAGACTCACTGCAACGAGAGGATAGACGGGGTCACCTGCAGAACTGCAAAGCATTACATCGCTTAGACCTGCAGAGCATCACACCAGAGATCTGCAGGGCATTACATTACTCAAAGATGACAGGTGTTCTGCAGGTCTTTATCTCCTACCAGATGCAAAGTGATATATCCTGCAGATTTTACACCATCTCAATCTGCAGAGCATCACGCTGTCCTATCACCTCCTCACAGATACAGTGATTTATCCTGCAGATTATTACACCTCTGACCCCTAGAGATCTGCAGCTTGTTACACCATCTATCTCTATCACTGCTGTGCTTTCATCACTTGTCATTCATGTGGAGGCCAGCAGGGGGCGGCATTTGGATGTGTGTTTGGTCTGCGGTAATGTCATTGCCTCCGCTACAGACAATCTTTATTCCAAATGGAGTAATGGCTGAATAAGAAAGAGAGTCTGATTCATACTTCACACTAAGTGCTGCAGCGAAGACATGCGGAACGTTCCTAATACGAGGAGAGACAAAATAAACGCACAACTGCAGTTTGTCTCTTCTCATTTTCACAATTACATTTCTCCACATCACATTTTCCATATATCCCCACAGATCAGCTCTGTATGTCATCATATATCCCCACAGATCAGCTCCTTGTGTCATCATATATCCCCACAGATCAGCTCTGTATGTCATCATATATCCCCACAGATCAGCTCCTTGTGTCATCATATATCCCCACAGATCAGCTCTGTGTCATCATATATCCCCACAGATCAGCTCCTTGTGTCATCATATATCCCCACAGATCAGCTCCCGTGTCATCATATATCCCCACAGATCAGCTACATGTCATCATATATCCCCACAGATCAGCTCCGTGTCATCATATATCCCCACAGATCAGCTACATGTCATCATATATCCCCACAGATCAGCTCCGTGTCATCATATATCCCCACAGATCAGCTCCGTGTCATCATATATCCCCACAGATCAGCTCCTTGTGTCATCATATATCCCCACAGATCAGCTCCGTGTCATCATATATCCCCACAGATCAGCTCCTTGTGTCATCATATATCCCCACAGATCAGCTCCATGTTCATCATATATCCCCACAGATCAGCTCCGTATGTCATCATATATCCCCACAGATCAGCTTCATATATCATCATATATCCCCACAGATCAGCTCCTTGTGTCATCATATATCCCCACAGATCAGCTCCGTATATCATCATATATCCCCACAGATCAGCTCCTTGTCTCATCATATATCCCCATAGATCAGCTGTGTGTCATCATATATCCCCACAGATCAGCTGTGTCATCATATATCCCCACAGATCAGTTCTGTGTCATCATATATCCCCACAGATCAGCTCTGTGTTATCATATATCCCCACAGATCAGCTCCATATGTCATCATATATCTCCACAGATCAACTTCATGTCATCATATATCCTCACAGATCAGCTCCATGTCATCATATATCCCCACCAATCAGCTCCGTATGTCATATATCCTCACCGATTAGCTCCATGTCATCATATATTCCCACAGATCAGCTCCGTATGTCATCATCTATCCCCACAGATCAGCTCCGTATGTCATCATCTATCCCCACAGATCAGCTCCGTATGTTATCATATATCCCATAGATCAGCTGTGTCATCATATATCCCCACAGATCAGCTCCGTATGTCATCATATATCCCCACAGATCAGCTCTTTGTGTCATCATATATCCCCACAGATCAGCTCCGTATGTTATCATATATCCCGCAGATCAGCTGTGTCATCATATATCCCCACAGATCAGCTCCGTATGTCATCATATATCCCCACAGATCAGTTCCTTGTGTCATCATATATCCCCACAGATCAGATCTGTATGTCATCATATATCCCCACGGATCAGCTCCTTGTGTCATCATATATCCCCACAGATCAGCTCCATGTTATCATATATCCCCACAGTTCAGCTCTGTGTCATCATATATCCCCACAGATCAGCTCCGTATGTCATCATATATCCCCACAGATCATCTCCATGTCATCATATATCCCCACAGATCAGCTCTGTGTCATCATATATCCCCACAGATCATTTCTGTCATCATATATCCCCACAGATCAGCTCCATGTCATCATATATCCCCACAGATCAGCTCTGTATCATCATATATCCCCACAGATCAGCTCTGTGTCATCATATATCCCCACAGATCATCTCTGTATGTCATCATATATCCCCACAGATCAGATCTGTATGTCATCATATATCCCCACGGATCAGCTCCTTGTGTCATCATATATCCCCACAGATCAGCTCCTTGTGTCATCATATATCCCCACAGATCAGCTCCATGTCATATATCCCCACAGATCAGCTCTGTGTCATCATATATCCCCACAGATCAGCTTCATGTCATCATATATCCCCACAGATCAGCTCTGTGTCATCATATATCCCCACAGATCAGCTCCATGTCATCATATATCCCCACAGATCAGCTCCGTATATCATCATATATCCCCACAGATCAGCTCCTTGTGTCATCATGTATCCCCACAGATCAGCTCCATATGTCATCATATATCCCCACAGATCAGCTCTGTGTCATCATACATCCCCACAGATCAGCTCTGTGTCATCATATATCCCCGCAGATCAGCTGTGTCATCATCTATCCCCACAGATCAGCTGTGTCATCATATATCCCCACAGATCAGTTCTGTGTCATCATATATCCCCACAGATCAGCTCTGTGTTATCATATATCCCCACAGATCAGCTCCATATGTCATCATATATCTCCACAGATAAGCTGCAAATGTCATCATATATCCTCACAGATCAACTTCAAGTCATCATATATCCCCACAGATCAGCTCCATGTCATCATATATCCCCACCAATCAGCTCCGTATGTCATATATCCTCACCGATTAGCTCCATGTCATCATATATTCCCACAGATCAGCTCCGTATGTCATCATATATCCCCACAGATCAGCTCCGTATGTCATCATATATCCCCACAGATCAGCTCTGTGTCATCATATATCCCCACAGATCAGCTCGGTATGTCATCATATATCCCCACAGATCAGCTCCGTATGTTATCATATATCCCCGCAGATCAGCTGTGTCATCATATATCCCCACAGATCAGCTCCGTATGTCATCATATATCCCCGCAGATCAGCTCTGTGTCATCATATATCCCCGCAGATCAGCTCCGTATGTCATCATATATCCCCGCAGATCAGCTCCGTATGTCATCATATATCCCCGCAGATCAGCTCCGTATGTCATCATATATCCCCGCAGATCAGCTCCGTATGTCATCATATATCCCCGCAGATCAGCTCCGTATGTCATCATATATCCCCACAGATCAGCTCCGTATGTCATCATATATCCGCACAGATCAGCTCCGTATGTCATCATATATCCCCACAGATCAGCTCTGTGTCATCATATATCCCCACAGATCCGCTCCGTATGTCATCATATATCCCCCACAGATCTGTGGGGATATATGATGACACAGAGCTGTGGGGATATATGATGACATACTGGAGCTGATCTATGGGGATATATGATGACACAGCTGATCTGTGGGGATATATGATGACATACTGAGCTGATCTATGAGGATATATGATGACACAGAGCTGATCTGTGGGGATATATGATGACATACAGAGCTGATCTGTGGGGATATATGATCACACAGCTGATCTGCGGGGATATATGATAACACAGCTGATCTGTGGGGATATATGATGACACAGAGCTGATCTGTGGGGATATATGATGACACAGAGCTGATCTGTGTCATCATATATCCCCACAGATCAGCTCTGTATGTCATCATATATCCCCACAGATCAGCTCCGTATGTCATATATCCCCACCGATCAGCTCTGTGTCATCATATATCTCCACAGATCAGCTCCATGTCATCATATACCTCACATATACATCATCAACCTGTGTGCAAAACCATTCAGTTCTTTCCTGAACGGATCCTGACGCAATCGTTATCACTCATGTAAAAGAGACCTAAGGGTGCTGCCCCACGTCATGGAGGGGCTATGTTTTGGATGTGGCAAAAAAGCATTGAAAAAAAACGCATGCAGTTTTAAAAGGGGAAAAAAAGTAAATGACACAGCAAAACTGAATGAATCACAGCAGAGCTACACTCAGGTGCCACATCAAAAACACAGGCTGGCAGCGCCATGTGCCAGCATCCTGACAAGTCAATCATCCGCTTGGCAGAAGTATCTCTTCTACCAAAGACGTTTATCAGCTGGTTTTCTGTATTCATCGCTCCATACGGAATTCTATGGAATTTTCAGCTTCTTCTCAGAATAGTTTTCAGCAGTATTTCTTCTTTTCTTACTTTTTTGTTCTTCGGTAATTCTTAAACCAACGTCAAGTAAAAAGGAAAACACAAATTATCCGGCATGGATTTATTCTTTATCCCTCTGACTAATTTCCTCATATACCAGTCGCTGTCATCATTATCATAGTCACCATCATCACCACCACCGTCACCATCATCACCACCACCGTCACCATCACCACCATTGTCACCGTCACCATGATCTCCACCATCATCACCACCACAGTCACCATCATCACCATCATTGTCACCATCATCACCACCATTGTCACCGTCACCATGATCTCCACCATCATCACCACCACAGTCACCATCATCACCATCATTGTCACCATCATCACCACCATTGTCACCGTCACCATGATCTCCACCATTGTCACCATCATCACTACCATCACCACCATTGTCACCGTAACCATGATCTCCACCATTGTCACCATCATCACTACCACCGTCACCATCATCACCACCACCGTCACAATGGTGGAGATCATGGTGACGGTGATAATGATGGTAGTGATGACGGTGACAATGATGGTGGCGGTGGTGGCGATGATGGTGTCACCACCACCGTCACCATCATTGTCACCGTCATCACTACCATCACCATCATTGTCACCGTCACCATGATCTCCACCATCACCATCATCACTACCATTGTCACCATCATCACTACCATCACCACCACCATTGTCACCATCATTACTACCACCGTCACCATCATCACCATCATTGTCACCGTCATCACCATTATTGTCACTATCATCACCACCATTGTCACCATCACCATGATCTCCACCACCGTCACCATCATCACCACCACCGTCACCATCATTGTCACCGTCATCACTACCATCACCACCATTGTCACCGTCACCATGATCTCCACCATTGTCACCATCATCACTACCATTGTCACCGTCACCATCATCACTACCATCATTACCACCATTGTCACCGTCACCATGATCTCCACCATTGTCACCATCATCACTACCACCGTCACCATCATCACCACCACCATCATCACTACCATCACCATCATCACCACCATTGTCACTGTCACCATCATCACCACCATTGTCACTGTCACCATGATCTCCACCATTGTCACCATCATCATAGTCACTGTCTCCATCATCTTCCTTACTGTTTTTCCACTCTGGGCTTTTGAACGCAGTCCACACACTTGGCCCCTCTCCTTCTTCTCTGAGTTTGGGGCGAGGACGGTTCAGTAAGATGCGTCTGCGGAACGGGTAGAGCGCTGGAGAACGGCGTTGCAGGCTTTTTATTGTATTTTAGAGGCGTCCCCCGAGCTCCACCCTCATATCACTATGTGCAGGACATCCCTGAGGGTCTCAGTGCAGGAGGAGCAGCCACGAGCATTCAGTATCAGCTCTGCTACATATGCTCCTGCCCCTGCCAGGAGGTACCTCAGGGACCGGTCAGACATGAAGCAGGTATGGGGTTCACTGCCTCCTCATCTCGCCTGCCAAATGACGATGATAAAATCTCTGCATATGCTACAGGCTGCGGCCGGGGTGCCTAGTCCTGGGGCATGGAGGACCCCTAAACTGCAGTCATAGGGGGCTTAGGTGTCTCATACTCACTACATATTAAGGCGAAGAACATGCGCAGGAGCTTGAAGTGGCAATGCATCCCGGACCAGTTCTGGGGACAAAGAAAAGATCAGTCAATCCCAAACATCGCACCCCAAAACCCCTGGACGCCCCACACATCACACCCCAAAACCCCATGACCCCACACACATCGCACCCCAAAACCCTGGACGCCCACACATCGCACCCCAAAACCCCTGGACGCCCACACATCACACCTCAAAACCCCTGGACCCCACACACATCGCACCCCAAAACTCCTGGACGCCCCACACATGGCACCCCAAAACCCCTGGATGCCCCACACATCACACCCCAAAACCCCTGGACCCCACACACATCACACCCCAAAACCCCTGGATGCCCCACACATCGCACCCCAAAACCCCTGGACACCATACACATTGCACCCCAAAACTCCTGAACGCCCCACACATCACACCCCAAAACCCCAGGACCCCACACACATCGCACCCCAAAACTCCTGGATGCCCCACGCTTCGCACCCCAAAATCCCTGGACGCCCCACACATCGCACCCCAAAACCCCTGGACGCCCCACACATCATACCCAAAAAACCCTGGACGCCCCACACATCGAAACCCAATACCCCTGGACGCCCCACACATTACATTCCAATACCCCTCACTCATCGCACGCCAAAACCCTTGGAACCCCCACATACACTACTCAAAAATGTTTGGGATATTTGACTTTCGGGTTAAATTTCTGGACACGTAAGAAGTTCTGGCTCCAGTGATATTACATCAGGAAAGTCAGGCATTAAGTAGAAGCAGCAATGGCGATTTCCTCATCTTACACAAATTACTGACACAAAAGCCGACCCCCGTGCTGGGTATACCGCCACCAAATGTCAGTGTCTCAGGAACTTGTCCTGTGTCCTGGAGCATAAATTCCAGCTTGACAACGATGTCTCCTGCTGCTCACAAGTCGCTGTGGCAACTTGTCCACTGAGGCATGGCATCCCACTCTTCAGGAAGGGCGGCCCTCAGGTCATTGTGTTCTGAGGTACAGAGTTACGAGCCTCTACACGGCGACTCAGATAATCCCAGGGGTTTCAATAGGATTCAGGTCTGGAGAACGTGCCGCTGCTCCATGTGAGGTCCCCCAGTCTCTAGCAGCCTAATGATACAACCTCGATAAACTGGAGCATTGTCCTCCATGAAGATGACATCAGGTCTGTGCTGATCCTGCAGAGGAACAATGACTTTTTCTGGTAGTCTGGGCTGTCACTGGACCATAGAGTGTAGGGCAGTTCTGTACTGACCAGACACACCTGCCCGCACTATAACACCACCACCACCACCAAAGGCTCGTCTGGTGACCACAGTGGCTGATGCAGAGCGCTCTCCTTGACATCTCCAACATCATTGGCGGCCATCATCTCTGCTCAGGGTGAATGGACTTTCATCAGTGAACAGCACTGAGGCCACTGGTCCCTCGTCCAGTGTAGATGCTCCCTGGTCCATGCAAAAGGACGTCCACTTCTCTGCCTTTCTGTGACTCTTCCAGTCTCTGTATCTCTGATACAACCTGCCGATGACGCTCTCTGACACTCTAAGCTCAGGGGCCACTTCCGTCTGAGAACATCCTGCTTGAAGCCTCACAATGGCGGGGTACTGATCATCAATTGTTAGGCGTTGTCTTGGTCTCATGATGTCACAATGTGAACAGCATGATGAGGAGGACTGTTTAATACCAATTCTAACTGAACCAGGAAATTTATTGGGCGATTCATGGATCAAACACCTGTTGTGAATTTTGACATTTAGCTCCTTGTTAGAGAACAGCAAGTTGTGCAAAAAGTCCTCAAACATTAAACAGTTGGACATTCAGAAGGTTAGTGAAGGTCACTTTAAGTTCACCTGTAAAGGTTAGAAGCATTTTAGGGTCATCTGGAAATTTCACCCACAAGACAAATATCCCAGACTTTTTATGCGTCGTGCATCACAACACAAAACCAAGAAGCCCCACATGTCACACCTGAAAACCCCTGGAACCCACACACATCACACCGCAAAACCCCTGGAACCCACACACATCACACCGCAAAACCCTGGAACCCACACACATCACACCCCAAAACCCCTGGAACCCACACACATCACACCCCAAAACCTCTGGAACCCACACATCCCACCGCAAAACCTCTGGAACCCACACACATCACACCTCAAAACAAGGCACCTCACATATCACACCCCAAAACCCCTGGAACCCACACATCACACCGCAAAACCCTTGGAACCCACACACATCACACCCCAAAACCCCTGGAACCCACACACATCACACCGCAAAACCCTGGAACCCACACACAGCACACCTCAAAAACAAGGCACCTCACATATCACACCGCAAAACCCCTGGAACCCACACACATCACACCGCAAAACCCCTGGAACCCACACACATCACACCGCAAAACCCCTGGAACCCACATACATCACACCCCAAAACCCCTGGAACCCACACACATCACACCGCAAAACCCTTGGAACCCACACACATCACACCCCAAAACCCCTGGAACCCACACACATCACACCTCAAAAACAAGGCACCTCACATATCACACCCCAAAACCCCTGGAACCCACACACATCACACCGCAAAACCCCTGGAACCCACATACATCACACCCCAAAACCTCTGGAACCCACACACATCACACCCCAAAACCCCTGGAACCACACACATCACAACCCAAAACCTTTGGAACCCACACACATCACACCTCAAAAACAAGGCACCTCACATATCACACCCCAAAACCCCTGGAACCCACACATCACACCGCAAAACCCCTGGAACCCACACACATCACACCCCAAAACCCCTGGAACCCACACATCACACCCCAAAACCCCTGGAACCCACACACATCACACCCCAAACCCTCTGGAACCCACACACATCACACCCCAAACCCTCTGGAACCCACACTCATCACACCTCAAAACCTCTGGAACCCACACACATCACACCTCAAAAACAAGGCACCTCACATATCACACCCCCAAAACCCTGGAACCCACACACATCACACCACAAAACCCCTGGAACCCACACACATCACACCCCAAACCCTCTGGAACCCACACTCATCACACCTCAAAACCTCTGGAACCCACACACATCACACCTCAAAAACAAGGCACCTCACATATCACACCCCAAAACCCTGGAAAACCCACATATCAAACCCCAAAACACCAGTCACTCCCATGTCACACCGTAAAATCCAAGCACCAGACAGAACTCCTGGTGGTCACTTCTAAGCGACACTTTGACCGCAGTAGGCATCACTGGATGATCTTGGGGTTCACACATACTTCCTAATGTCATAGAACCAAGGAGAGGTTCTGTCCATCACCTACAGGGGATTAGGGGTTCTGTCCCTCACTGATGGGGGAATGGAGTTTCTGTCCCTCACTGATGGGGGAATGGAGGTTCTGTCCTCACTGATGGGGGAATGGAGGTTCTGTCCCTCACTGATGGGGGAATGGAGGTTCTGTCCCTCACTGATTGGGGAATGGAGGTTCTGTCCCTCACTGATGGGGGAATGGAGGTTCTGTCCCTCACTGATGGGGGAATGGAGGTTCTGTCCCTCACTGATTGGGGAATGGAGGTTCTGTCCCTCACTGATTGGGGGAATGGAGGTTCTGTCCCTCACTGATTGGGGAATGGAGGTTCTGTCCCTCACTGATTGGGGGAATGGAGGTTCTGTCCCTCACTGATGGGGGAATGGAGGTTCTGTCCCTCACTGATGGGGGGATGGAGGTTTTGTCCCTCACTGATTGGGGGAATGGAGGTTCTGACCCTCACTGATGGGGGAAATGGAGGTTCTGTCCCTCACTGAGAGGATGATTGGGGACTGACAGGATTGGGGGGGGGACTGGGGGGGTTCTGTCCATCACTGAAAGGAGGATTGGGGGGTTCAGTCAGTCACTGAACGGAGGATTGGGGGGTTCTATGCCTCACTGATGGGGGATTGGGGGTTCAGTCTCTTAGTAAGGAGGGATTGGGGGTTCAGTCTCTTAGTAAGGATGATTAGGGGGTTCTGTGCCTCACTGATGGGGGATTGGGTGGTTAAGTCCCTTAGTGACGGGGGATTGGGTGGTTCAGTCTCTTAGTAAGGAGGGATTGGGTGGTTCGGTCCCTTAGTGACGGGGGATTGGGTGGTTCGGTCCCTTAGTGACGGGGGATTGGGGGTTCAGTCCCTTAGTGACGGGGATTGGGTGGTTCAGTCCCTTAGTGACAGGGGATTGGGGGGGGGGTTCAGTCCCTTAGTGACGGGGGGATTGGGTGGTTCAGTCCCTTAGTGACTAGGGGATTTGGTGGTTCAGTCCCTTAGTGACGGGGGATTGGGTGGTTCAGTCTCTTAGTAAGGAGGGATTGGGTGGTTCAGTCCCTTAGTTACGGGGGGTTGGGGGTTCAGTCCCTTAGTGACGGGGGGTTGGGGGTTCAGTCCCTTAGTGACGGGGATTGGGTGGTTCAGTCCCTTAGTGACTGGGGATTGGGGGTTCAGTCCATTAGTGACAGGGGTATTGACGGGTACAGTCCATTAATGACGGGGATTGGGGGTTCAGTCCCTTAGTGACGGGGGATTGGGTGGTTCTGTCTCTTAGTGACGGGGGATTGGGTGGTTCTGTCCCTTAGTGACGGGGGATTGGGTGGTTCTGTCCCTTAGTGACGGGGATTGGGTGGTTCTGTCCCTTAGTGACGGGGATTGGGTGGTTCTGTCCCTTAGTGACGGGGGATTGGGTGGTTCAGTCCCTTAGTGACTAGGGGATTGGGTGGTTAAGTCCCTTAGTGACGGGGATTGGGTGGTTCAGTCTCTTAGTAAGGAGGGATTGGGTGGTTCTGTCCCTTAGTGACGGGGGTTGGGTGGTTCAGTCCCTTAGTGACAGGGGGATTGGGTGGTTCTGTCCCTTAGTGACGGGGATTGGGTGGTTCAGTCCCTTAGTGACGGGGATTGGGTGGTTCAGTCCCTTAGTGACGGGGATTGGGTGGTTCTGTTCCTTAGTGACGGGGGATTGGGGGTTCTGTCCCTTAGTGACGGGGAATTGGGTGGTTCAGTCCCTTAGTGACAGGGGGATTGGGTGGTTCAGTTCCTTAGTGACGGGGATTGGGGGTTCTGTCCCTCAGTGACGGGGGATTGGGTGGTTCAGTCCCTTAGTGACGGGGATTGGGTGGTTCAGTCCCTTAGTGACTGGGGGATTGGGGGTTCAGTCCATTAGTGACAGGGGTATTGACGGGTACAGTCCATTAATGACGGGGGATTGGGGGTTCAGTCCCTTAGTGACGGGGGATTGGGTGGTTCTGTCCCTTAGTGACGGGGGATTGGGTGGTTCTGTCCCTTAGTGACGGGGATTGGGTGGTTCTGTCCCTTAGTGACGGGGATTGGGTGGTTCTGTCCCTTAGTGACGGGGGATTGGGTGGTTCAGTCCCTTAGGGTGGTTCTGTCCTTTAGTGACGGGGGATTGAGTGGTTCAGTCCCTTAGTGACGGGGATTGGGGGTTCAGTCCCTTAGTGACGGGGATTGGGTGGTTCTGTCCCTTAGTGACGGGGGATTGGGTGGTTCAGTCCCTTAGTGACGGGGATTGGGTGGTTCAGTCCCTTAGTGACGGGGGATTGGGGGTTCTGTCCCTTAGTGACGGGGGATTGGGTGGTTCTGTCCCTTAGTGACGGGGGATTGAGTGGTTCAGTCCCTTAGTGACGGGGGATTGGGGGTTCAGTCCCTTAGTGACGGGGGATTGGGTGGTTCTGTCCCTTAGTGACTGGGGATTGGGTGGTTCTGTCCCTTAGTGACGGGGGATTGGGTGGTTCAGTCCCTTAGTGACAGGGGAATTAGGTGGTTCAGTCTCTTAGTAAGGAGGATTGGGGGTTCAGTCCATTAGTGATGGGGGATTGGGGGTTCAGTCCCTTAGTGACAGGGGATTGGGGGTTCAGTCCATTAGTGACAGGGGATTGGGTGGTTCAGTTCCTTAGTGACGGGGGATTGGGGGTTCAGTTCCTTAGTGACGGGGGATTGGGGGTTCAGTCCATTAGTGATGGGGGATTGGGGGTTCAGTTCCTCAGTGACGGGGATTGGGGGTTCAGTCCCTTAGTGACGGGGGATTGGGTGGTTCTGTCCCTTAGTGACGGGGATTGGGTGGTTCTGTCCCTTAGTGACGGGGATTGGGTGGTTCTGTCCCTTAGTGACGGGGGATTGGGTGGTTCTGTCCCTTAGTGACGGGGATTGGGAGGTTCTGTCCCTTAGTGACAGGGGAGTGGGTGGTTCAGTCCCTTAGTGACGGGGGATTGGGGGTTCAGTTCCTCAGTGACGGGGATTCAGTCCATTAATGACAGGGGATTGATGGGTACATCCCATTAATGACGGGGATTGGGTGGTTCTGTCCCTTAGTGGCAGGGGATTGGGGGCTCTGTCGCTCACCATGACAATATTGGCCAGGTGGGCGGACACAATGGCGTAGACTCCGCCTGATGATCCCACCACTGGAGCTGTCATGTCGGCCACAGACACCGCGAGGGAACCTGCAGAGACCAGAACAACCATCAGACATCTCCAGACCCCCCGAAACAATGAGCAGCCAACGTCACCCCTCACCTGCCAGGACTCCGGCCACGTACACAAAGCCGACCCTCAGCGCCCCGTGCACCATCTCCAGGGGGACACCCACCAGCAGCTGCAGCGCGACGTTCACCCCAAGATGCTCTATCCTGGAAGACACACCCCCACATTACAGGATGATGTAAGCCACCGATGGGCGGCGGCCTGTTACATCCCCTCCCCCTCAAAGTGTTAGTAACTGATGACATCACACAGTGCAACACACACACAACCTCCCACTTTGGCTGAGGGGCCCCGAGACTTCTGCATGACCCTTACCCTGTGAGAGCTGGGGGTCTGACTTCAGCAAGTGGCAGTTATCATGTAGATGCAGTTAATTGCAGGCGTATTAACCCCCCAGGAGCAGGAAGCATTAACCCCCCAAAAGCTGGGAGTAATTGTACCAGGGGTCGTCCTCATGGTCATGGGTGGGGGCACTACTCACCCGGCATGCATGAATATGTAGCTGAGGTATCGCCAGGCCTGCGCCCGGAGCTGCGGGTGGTACACCAGAGGATTCTTCTTCAGGTACTGAGAATGCGTCACTTGCAGGACGAAGCGGTTCAGCAGAAGGCCATAATACACAAAGATGGCGACCTGCGACATAGATAGAGCAACTATCATTGTCTCCTCCACCAGGGCGGCATCACTGAACCCACACAAATAAAACGCCTTTGCCTATGAGGCGCGACTTGGACGCTGTGGCATATCTTATAGTTTGAGAGTTAAAGGGGTTTTCCGAGACCCCCGCCGATCTACTGTATTGAGAAGGCACTGGCGCTTCTGTGACCCCCCCGTTGCCTACTCTCTGCTTTTCTTAGGCCAGTGACGTCACACTCAGCCTCATTGAAGTGAATGGAGCGGAGTGCGACACCAAGCACAGCCACAATAAAACGTACGGCGCTGTGCTTGGTGAGCACAGAGAAGGTTGATCGGTGAGGGCCCCGGGTGTCGGACCCCCACCGATCAGTATTAAAATCTCAGAAAACCCTTTTCAGATGGAGGTTTGTGGTCGTGTGTAGCCTTGTTCTGTCTGGGAGCAGGAACTCAGCGGCACTTACCTCCAAGATGGTGACCGTGATCATGAACCAGGGAGGGGGGCACCCCGTGTAGTTGTCATAGAACCACTTCCGGTCTATCTCTCGGGGCAGGGTCTCATAGGCAACATGGCGGATCAGGCGCTGCGTGAGATCCAAGCTGGATTCCTCCAGAAGAGTCTTCTTGCACATACGTCGGTTTCCCTGCAGAATGGCGCGGCGGAAGCTGTCGGACCTTCTGTTGCCTATCTAAAGACACAAAGAGAAGGAGCATTATTACCGTCTAATGTCCAGCCAGTTGCAGGGGTCACTTGACGGCACCAGGTCCTGCCGCCTCGCTGCCGGCACTCACCAGATTCAGGACATCCTGGTAGCAGATCTTCCCCTCTGCATTGCTGTGTGCTAGGGCCAGCAGGACATCCAGCTTGTGGGGGTCCAGCTCAGGGCCATGCTTCCGCAGGAGGGTCCAGAACTGTCCACTGCTGATGTAGCCGCTGCTCTCACAATCAAACTGGAAGAGACAAGAAGGCTCTGGCCTCAGACACTGGCTCCACCCACAAACTAGGGGCCACAGTTCTGGAGGGCCCCAGCACCAAGTACAGCAGATACAGAAATGGGAGAAACCATCACGACCAGATCCTCCCCATATAACAGAACCACCACAACCATGTAATATGACGCAACAACTCATACATGTAAAATGATGGGTCTGCCACATACACTATAGGACCCACCACACACATGTACACCACAGGACCCATCACATACATGTAACACAAAACTTATGGGGTCCATGTGAACCTGATGTTCGAGATCATGACCACAACCTACAACACAGATAAAAACATATTAAATATCCAAGAATACACATTGGAGAGGGGGGGTGCGGGCTTTATGATTCAGGAAGACATTTTTAGCTTATTAAAATAACGTATTGTAAAGAAAAAGACCCAAGGAGGAACCAGAGAGACCGGCCAGAAGAATCTGGGGGAACCAAAGAGACTGCCCAGGAGGAACCACCCTGGTGAAACGAGACCCAGGAGTAACCAGAGGTATAATCCAGGAGTAATTAGGGGGACCCGAGTGTGTGGGTGGGTGGTAAATAAGGCAGAACGTCCAGGAGATATTGAAGAAACTAAAGACAGAACCCAGAAGTAACCAGAGAAAATGGAGGAACAAGAGACACCACCCAGGAGTATCCAGGGAAAAATTGGTAGGAATAAGACATCAAACTGAGGTGGAACTGAAGGAACTAGAGACAGAACCCAGAAATAACCAACCAGAGAGAACACCCAGGAGAAACTAAAAGAACTAGAGACCAGAAGTAACCAGAGAAGGAACCACACAGAACACCCAAGAAAAACTAAAGGAACTAAAGACACAGCACATAAGGAATCAGAGACACCACCCAAACTGGAGGACTTAGAGACCACCCAGGAGGAACCAGTGACACCACCCTGAAGGAACCAGAGAGACCACACTGGAATAACCAGACTACCCAGGAGAAACTGGAGGAACCAGAGCGACTGCCCAGGAGAAACTAGAAACCACCCAGAAGTAACCAGAGAGAGCAGCCAGGTGAAACTGAAGAATCTAGAGACACACAGTTTAAAAAGTAACCAGAGAGACATCCAGGAGGAGCCAGAAAGAACACCCAGGAGAAACTGGAGGAATTAAAGACAAACCATTAAAAACCAGGAGAGCACCCAGGATGAACCAAAGACATAGCCCAGCGGTAACTAGAGACACCACACAGGAGAAACCAGAAACACTGCCCAGGATAAACTGGAAGAGCTAGAGAAACCACCTAGAAGGAACCAGAGAGACCACCAAAGAGAAAGTGGAGGAACTAAAGACAACACCCTGGAGGAACCAAACAGCCCACCCAAGAGAAAATGGAGGAACTATAGACATCACCCAGGGGAAACAAGAGGCACTGCCATAGAGTAACCAGAGACAACGCCTAGGAGAAAAAGGAAGAATTAGAGTGACCACAAGGAGAAACATGAGAGACCCTCCTGAAGGAAGAAGAGACAGGCCATATGTACCCAGAGACAACGCCCAGGAGGAACCAGAGAGACCACCCAGGGGGACTAAAACATCTCAGAAACACCAACCAGGAATAAAATGGCAACATTCCCAAGAGAAACTGGAAGAACTGGATAAACCACCCAGGAGGAACCAGAGAGGCCATTCAGGAGAAATTGGGGGAACTAGACGCACCACTCAAGAGAAACCAGAAAGACCACCCAGCATGAAATGAAGAGATTCCAGAAGACACTTTTAGCTTATCAAAACAAATTATCCTAAATAAAAATTTACAAAGGAGAAACTGGAGGAACTAGAGACCCTGGCGATGAGGTACTGAGAGAAAACATTGTTCAGGAAGAACCAGGAGAAACTAACAAATCAGTAAATAACACCCAGGAGGAACCAGAGGGAACACCCAGGAGGAACCAGAGAGAACACCCAGGGGAACCGGAGAATGTACAGACACCACCCAGGACAAAGCACATGTGCTTCACGTAACCACAGCTTTAGAACCTCAATGCCTCCCCTTCATCTCCTTTATTTCCTCCTCCCTTTTCCCTTTCTTGTTTTCCCTCCTCTAATCCTCCTTCACCATCTTCTTAATCCTCCCTTTTTCCCTATTCTTCACCCTCCGCTTCTCTTCTTTTCCTTCCTCTTCTCCTAGTCCCTCTCTCTCTCTCTCTCCTGTTTATACTTCTACTCCTTCTAGCTCATCCTTCTCTTTCTCTTCTTTTTCCTCTACTTCCTGCAGTTTTTTCTTTTCTTGTTCTTTTGCAAATTGCGACCTCTTCTTCATTCCCCTCTTCTCTTCCCCCTTTCTTTTTCCTATTCTTTCCTCTCGTATTCTTCCGCCTCTTTTTTGCATTCCTCCTCTTCCTATTCTTTACTTTTTTTGTATTATTCTTTTCCTTCTCCTCTTTTGTTTCATCCTCTTCTTCCCCTTGGCCTTAGTCTTCTTTATTTTATTCTCTTTTCTTCTTCCTCCTCTTCATCTTGTTTATCTTCCTCTTTTTCATTTTTCCTTCTTTTTCTTCTTCCTCCATTCCCCCCCCCCACACTTTATATTCTTTTTCTTTTACTTATGTATTCCTCTTCTTGTTTTTCTTTCTTTCCTTTCTCCTCTTTCTTTTCTTCCCCCCTCTTCATTTCCCCCCATCGTCTTTTCTTTTTCCTGCCTCCTCTTCTTTTTATTTCCTTCTTCCTCCTCTTTTTCCTTCCTCCTTTCTTCTTCCTCTTAGCCTTCAGATCACAGTTGTAAGCACACAGGGTCGCGCCTCGCTCACATCTCAATGACAGAGAGACCATTGTTATCTGGAGATGTCCAGCTGGGACGCTGGGTGAAGAGCCGCAGACAAAAGAGTGGCAGATGGTGAAGACGGCCGGACACGGTGGGGTTATCCTCTTATGTGGAGTATTACACTTCACATAATAGACCTTTGTCTGGATGCAGGGGCTCAGGCCTGAGGAGCAGCAGGTGCTACAGACTCCACATAACTCCCACCATTCTTATATAGCATTACTTTGGGGTCATACACGAGCAGCAGCGGCAATGACAACAAATAATTATGTGAACCCCAGCAATGGTCCTTCTGAGGTCAGGTGACATCTGATCTCCAATAAACCTCAGAATGGAAAGCAGGGAAACCATGAGGAGCATCATGAAGAACGGACCACCATGCTGGACACTGCGCCCTGCACGCATAACATGACCAATAATGGTGCCAAACGCAGCAGGATCTCTGTACATATGGCCACTGGGGTCACCATGTTTGTACTGTGGGGATGATGGATTGTGGGTACCGGCCTGTCCGCAGCAGGGGCCACATGGGAAACGGGTCACACGTGCTGCTGGCGTTATAATTTATGGCTGTGCACCAACTGCAAATGTGAATGTATGGGGGTGCACAGAGAATACAATGCGACCCCGGGCGCTGCGATGAGGCGGTGACTCCTGTACTGTAATATTAACCAGCTCCTCCCCACACTATTATTTAACACCAACATACAATGGAGACTGGGAGGAGACCGTTCTGTAAATGTCCAGCCAATCACTCCCTGCTCGAGAGACAATCTACTGCCCACACCCAGAACCAAGGGATGCTCTCCTAAAATCCTCTGTACTGCTGGGGGCCTTGGCTTCCTACACTGTGACACTGTTAGTCTGCTACCCTACACTCCTCCCTGAAATACTCTGCACTGCTGGGGCACCTGCCCTCGCTATGGCGGTTTGGATGAGGGGGTCCTATATATAGATCTCTAGTCTGCATAACGCGAGGTTGCAGGGATGAGGCCTCGTACACAGCAGATAGTGCTCGGCGTCTGGCATAACAAGCTGAGCGCCCCCACCACCGAAGCTGCAGCAGCCGCCCCATACATCACAGCGGAGGCGGCAGAAACGTCACAGGCGAAGCTCAGACAACGGCTCAATGTTCTCAATGTGACGGGACAAAGCGTCAGCTCTTCAGTCCAGAAATGATCATATCTCACATATATGGAGAATGGTGACGCCAACTGATATCTGGAGAGCGGTGATGTTACCTCCTGTATAATATACCTGATATCTGGAGAGCGGTGATGTCACCTCCTGTATAATATAACTGATATCTGGAGGGCGGTGATGTCACCTCCTGTATAATATAACTGATATCTGCAGGGCGGTGATGTCACCTCCTGTATAATATAACTGATATCTGGAGGGTGGTGATGTCACCTCCTGTATAATATAACTGATATCTGGAGAGCAGTGATGTCACCTCCTGTATAATATAACTGATATCTGGAGAGCGGTGATGTCACCTCCTGTATAATATAACTGATATCTGGAGAGCGGTGATGTCACCTCCTGTATAATATAACCGATATCTGGAGAGTGGTGATGTCACCTCCTGTATAATATAACTGATATCTGGAGAGCGGTGATGTCACCTCCTGTATAATATAACTGATATCTGGAGAGCGGTGATGTCACCTCCTGTATAATATAACTGATATCTGGAGAGCGGTGATGTCACCTCCTGTATAATATAACTGATATCTGGAGAGCGGTGATGTCACCTCCTGTATAATATAACTGATATCTGGAGAGCGGTGATGTCACCTCCTGTATAATATAACTGATATCTGGAGGCGGTGATGTCACCTCCTGTATAATATAACTGATATCTGGAGAGCGGTGATGTCACCTCCTGTATAATATAACTGATATCTGGAGAGCGGTGATGTCACCTCCTGTATAATATACCTGATATCTGGAGAGCAGTGATGTCACCTCCTGTATAATATAACTGATATCTGGAGAGCAGTGATGTCACCTCCTGTATAATATAACTGATATCTGGAGAGCGGTGATGTCACCTCCTGTATAATATAACTGATATCTGGAGAGTGGTGATGTCACCTCCTGTATAATATAACTGATATCTGGAGAGCGGTGATGTCACCTCCTGTATAATATAACTGATATCTGGAGAGCAGTGATGTCACCTCCTGTATAATATAACTGATATCTGGAGAGCGGTGATGTCACCTCCTGTATAATATAACTGATATCTGAGAGTGGTGATGTCACCTCCTGTATAATATAACTGATATCTGGAGAGCGGTGATGTCACCTCCTGTATAATATAACTGATATCTGGAGAGCGGTGATGTCACCTCCTGTATAATATAACTGATATCTGGAGGGTGGTGATGTCACCTCCTGTATAATATAACTGATATCTGCAGAGCGGTGATGTCACCTCCTGTATAATATAACTGATATCTGGAGAGCGGTGATGTCACCTCCTGTATAATATAACTGATATCTGAGAGCGGTGATGTCACCTCCTGTATAATATAACTGATATCTGGAGAGCGGTGATGTCACCTCCTGTATAATATAACTGATATCTGGAGAGCAGTCGGTGAGGACAGGTTATGGAGTCAGTGGTGAGGGTCGGGCAGGGTGCAGGCGGTGAGGACAGGTTATGGAGTCAGTGGTGAGGGTCGGAGAGGGTGCAGGCGGTGAGGACAGGTTATGGAGTCAGTGGTGAGGGTCGGGCAGGGTGCAGGCGGTGAGGACAGGTTATGGAGTCAGTGGTGAGGGTCGGGAGGGTGCAGGCGGTGAGGACAGGTTATGGAGTCAGAGGTGAGGGTCGGGCAGGGTGCAGGCGGTGAGAGACAGGTTATGGAGTCAGTGGTGAGGGTCGAGCAGGTGCAGGCGGTGAGGACAGGTTATGGAGTCAGTGGTGAGGGTCGGGCAGGGTGCAGGCGGTGAGGACAGGTTATGGAGTCAGTGGTGAGGGGCGGGGCAGGGTGCAGGCGGTGAGGAGAGGTTATGGAGTCAGTGGTGAGGGTCGGGCAGGGTGCAGGCGGTGAGGACAGGTTATGGAGTCAGTGGTGAGGGTCGGGCAGGGTGCAGGCGGTGAGGAGAGGTTATGGAGTCAGTGGTGAGGGTCGGGCAGGGTGCAGGCGGTGAGGACAGGTTATGGAGTCAGTAGTGAGTGCAGGGTGCGGGGTCAGGAGTGAGCAGGGTAGGTGAGGAGGCGGAGGCAGTTATGGAGTCAGTGGTGAGGGTCGGGCAGGGTGCAGGCGGTGAGGACAGGTTATGGAGTCAGTGGTGAGGGTCGGGCAGGGTGCAGGCGGTGAGGACAGGTTATGGAGTCAGTGGTGAGGGTCGGGCAGGGTGCAGGCGGTGAGGACAGGTTATGGAGTCAGTGGTGAGGGTCGGGCAGGGTGCAGGCGGTGAGGAGAGGTTATGGAGTCAGTGGTGAGGGTCGGGCAGGGTGCAGGCGGTGAGGACAGGTTATGGAGTCAGTGGTGAGGGTCGGGCAGGGTGCAGGCGGTGCGGAGAGGTTATGGAGTCAGTGGTGAGTGTCGGGCAGGGTGCAGGCGGTGAGGAGCAGGTTATGGAGTCAGTAGTGAGGGTCGGGCAGGGTGCAGGCGGTGAGGACAGGTTATGGAGTCAGTGGTGAGGGTCGGGCAGGGTGCAGGCGGTGAGGACAGGTTATGGAGTCAGTGGTGAGGGTCGGGCAGGGTGCAGGCGGTGAGGAGAGGTTATGGAGTCAGTGGTGAGGGTCGGGCAGGGTGCAGGCGGTGAGGACAGGTTATGGCAGTCAGTCGGTGAGAGTCGGGCAGGGTGCAGGCGGTGAGGACAGGTTATGGAGTCAGTGGTGAGGGTCGGGCAGGGTGCAGGCGGTGAGGAGAGGTTATGGAGTCAGTGGTGAGGGTCGGGCAGGGTGCAGGCGGTGAGGAGAGGTTATGGAGTCAGTGGTGAGGGTCGGGCAGGGTGCAGGCGGTGAGGACAGGTTATGGCAGTCAGTGGTGAGGGTCGGGGCAGGGTGCAGGCGGTGAGGACAGGTTATGGAGTCAGTGGTGAGGGTCGGGCAGGGTGCAGGCGGTGAGGACAGGTTATGGAGTCAGTGGTGAGGGTCGGGCAGGGTGCAGGCGGTGGAGGACAGGTTATGGAGTCAGTGGTGAGGGTCGGGCAGGGTGCAGGCGGTGAGGACAGGTTATGGAGTCAGTGGTGAGGGTCGGGCAGGGTGCAGGCGGTGCGGAGAGGTTATGGAGTCAGTGGTGAGGGTCGGGGAGGGTGCAGGCGGTGAGGACAGGTTATGGAGTCAGTGGTGAGGGTCGGGCAGGGTGCAGGCGGTGAGGACAGGTTATGGAGTCAGTGGTGAGAGTCGGGCAGGGTGCAGGCGGTGAGGAGAGGTTATGGAGTCAGTGGTGAGGGTCGGGCAGGGTGCAGGCGGTGAGGAGAGGTTATGGAGTCAGTGGTGAGGGTCGGGCAGGGTGCAGGCGGTGAGGACAGGTTATGGAGTCAGTGGTGAGGGTTGCGGCAGGGTGCAGGCGGTGAGGACAGGTTATGGAGTCAGTGGTGAGGGTCAGGGCAGGGTGCAGGCGGTGAGGAGAGGTTATGGAGTCAGTGGTGAGGGTCGGGCAGGGTGCAGGCGGTGAGGACAGGTTATGGCAGTCAGCGATGAGAGTCGGGCAGGGTGCAGGCGGTGAGAACAGGTTATGGAGTCAGTGGTGAGGGTCGGGCAGGGTGCAGGCGGTGAGGAGAGGTTATGGAGTCAGTGGTGAGGGTCGGGCAGGGTGCAGGCGGTGAGGAGAGGTTATGGAGTCAGTGGTGAGGGTCGGGCAGGGTGCAGGCGGTGAGGACAGGTTATGGAGTCAGCGGTGAGAGTCGGGCAGGGTGCAGGCGGTGAGGACAGGTTATGGAGTCAGTGGTGAGGGTCGGGCAGGGTGCAGGCGGTGAGGAGAGGTTATGGAGTCAGTGGTGAGGGTCGGGCAGGGTGCAGGCGGTGAGGACAGGTTATGGAGTCAGTGGTGAGGGTCGGGCAGAGTGCAGGCGGTGAGGACAGGTTATGGAGTCAGCGGTGAGGGTCGGGCAGGGTGCAGGCGGTGAGGACAGGTTATGGAGTCAGTGGTGAGGGTCGGGCAGGGTGCAGGCGGTGAGGAGAGGTTATGGAGTCAGTGGTGAGGGTCGGGCAGGGTGCAGGCGGTGAGGACAGGTTATGGAGTCAGTGGTGAGGGTCGGGCAGGGTGCAGGCGGTGAGGACAGGTTATGGAGTCAGTGGTGAGGGTCGGGCAGGGTGCAGGCGGTGAGGACAGGTTATGGAGTCAGTGGTGAGGGTCGGGCAGGAGTGCAGGCGGTGAGGACAGGTTATGGAGTCAGTGGTGAGGGTCGGGTAGGGTGCAGGCGGTGAGGACAGGTTATGGAGTCAGTGGTGAGGGTCGGGCAGGGTGCAGGCGGTGAGGACAGGTTATGGAGTCAGTGGTGAGGGTCGGGCAGGGTGCAGGCGGTGAGGACAGGTTATGGAGTCAGTGGTGAGAGTCGGGCAGGGTGCAGGCGGTGAGGACAGGTTATGGAGTCAGTGGTGAGGGTCGGGCAGGGTGCAGGCGGTGAGGACAGGTTATGGAGTCAGTGGTGAGGGTCGGGCAGGGTGCAGGCGGTGAGGACATGTTATGGAGTCAGCGGTGAGGGTCGGGCAGGGTGCAGGTGGTGAGGAGAGGTTATGGAGTCAGCGGTGAGGGTCGGGCAGGGTGCAGGCGGTGAGGAGAGGTTATGGAGTCAGCGGTGAGGGTCGGGCAGGGTGCAGGCGGTGAGGAGTGTATATGACCTGTCAGGGTGCGGGGGTCTCCCGTGCAGAACATTACGTCACCCCCCCCACACACACACACACAATCTAAATTTAGCTTTAAAGCGGCAAAATATGATTAGGAAAAGAGATGTCACTTACAGCGTCCAGCGGCTCCAGGATTTCAATATGCTCCGCCTGAGAGCAACCGACCTGCACACCGGTGACCACTGGGGACCGCACTAAGTTCTGCTCCACCTGCACACCGCTGACCACTGGGGACCGCACTAAGTTCTGCTCCACCTGCACACCGCTGACCACTGCTGGGGACGGCACTAAGTTCTGCTCCACCTGCACACCGCTGACCACTGCCGGGGACCGCACTAATTTCTGCTCCACCTGCACACCGCTGACCACTGGGGACCGCACCAAGTTCTGCTCCACCTGCAGACCGCTGAACACTGGGGAACGCACTAAGTTCTGCTCCACCTGCACACCGCTGAGCACTGGGGACCGCACTAAGTTCTGCTCCACCTGCACACTGCTGACCACTGCCGGGGGCCGCACTAAGTTCTGCTCCACCTGCACACTGCTGACCACTGGGGAACACACTAAGTTCTGCTCCACCTGCACACCGCTGACCACTGCCGGGGACCGCACTAAGTTCTGCTCCACCTGCACACCGCTGACCACTGGGGACCGCACTAAGTTCTGCTCCACCTGCACACCGCTGACCACTGGGGACCGCACTAAGTTCTGCTCCACCTGCACACCGCTGACCACTGGGGACCGCACTAAGTTCTGCTCCACCTGCACACCGTTGACCACTGGGGAACGCACTAAGTTCTGCTCCACCTGCACACCGCTGACCACTGGGGACCGCACCAAGTTCTGCTCCACCTGCAGACCGCTGAACACTGGGGAACGCACTAAGTTCTGCTCCACCTGCACACCGCTGGCCACTGGGGAACGCACTAAGTTCTGCTCCACCTGCAGACCGCTGACCACAGGGGACTGCACTAAGTTCTGCTCCACCTGCAGACCGCTGACCACAGGGGACTGCACTAAGTTCTGCTCCACCTGCACACCGTTGACCACTGGGGAACGCACTAAGTTCTGCTCCACCTGCACACTGCTGACCACTGGGGAACGCACTAAGTTCTGCTCCACCTGCACACCGCTGACCACTGGGGACCGCACCAAGTTCTGCTCCACCTGCAGACCGCTGAACACTGGGGAACGCACTAAGTTCTGCTCCACCTGCACACCGCTGAACACTGGGGAACGCAATAAGTTCTGCTCCACCTGCAGACCGCTGAACACTGGGGAACGCACTAAGTTCTGCTCCACCTGCAGACCGCTGACCACAGGGGACTGCACTAAGTTCTGCTCCACCTGCAGACCGCTGACCACAGGGGACTGCACTAAGTTCTGCTCCACCTGCACACCGCTGACCACTGGAGACCGCACTAAGTTCTGCTCCACCTGCACACCGCTGACCACTGGGGACCGCACTAAGTTCTGCTCCACCTGCACACCGCTGACCACTGGGGATGGCACTAAGTTCTGCTCCACCTGCACACTGCTGACCACTGCCGGGGGCCGCACTAAGTTCTGCTCCACCTGCACACCGCTGACCACTGCCGGGGACCGCACTAAGTTCTGCTCCACCTGCAGACCTCTGACCACTGCCGGGGGCCCCCCGAGGTTCCGCTCTCTCATCCTCCGTGTCCCGGATCAGTGCGGAGGAGAAGCCGCGTCCATCAGCTCCGAGCCCCGCACACAGCCCGGCTTAAGGCTCCGAGCCGCCGCATGACGTCACATCTCCGCAGCCACAACAGCGCCACCTCCCGGCTGCGCGCGCATTACAACGTGGAGGCCGCCGAGACCCCAGTGCTGAGAGACGCCCCGGTGCTGAGAGATGCCCCAGTGCTGAGAAACCCCACTACTGAGAGACCTACTACTGAGAGACCCCCAGTGCTGAGAGATGCCCCAGTGCTGAGAAACCCCACTACTGAGAGACCCTACTACTGAGAGACCCCCAGTGCTGAGAGACCGACCCCCCAGTGCTGAGAGATGCCCCACTACTGTGATCTGTGGATGTCACTGTTATGGGGGATCTGTGGGTGACACTATTATGGGGGATCTGTGGATGTCACTGTTATGGGGGATCTGTGGATGTCACTGTTATGGGGGCACTGTGGATGTCACTGTTATGGGGGCGCTGTGGATGTCACTGTTATGGGGGATCTGTGGATGTCACTGTTATGGTGGATCTGTGGATGACACTGTTATGGGGGATCTGTGGATGTCACTGTTATAGAGGATCTGTGGATGACACTGTTATGGGGATCTGTGGATGTCACTGTTATGGTGGATCTGTGGATGACACTGTTATTGGGGATCTGTGGATGTCACTGTTATGGTGGATCTGTGGATGACCACTGTTATAGAGGATCTGTGGATGTCACTGTTATAGAGGCACTGTGGATGTCACTGTTATGAGGGATCTGTGGATGACACTGTTATAGGGGATCTGTGGATGTCACTGTTATGAGAGATCTGTGGGTGACACTATTATGGGAGATCTGTGGATGTCACTGTTATGGGGATCTGTGGATGTCACTGTTATGGAGCACTGTGGATGTCACTGTTATGGGGGCGCTGTGGATGTCACTGTTATAGAGGCGCTGTGGATGTCACTGTTATGAGGGATCTGTGGATGTCACTGTTATGGTGGATCTGTGGATGACACTGTTATGGGAGATCTGTGGATGACACTGTTATGGGGGATCTGTGGATGTCACACTGTTATGGCGGATCTGTGGAGGTCACATGTTACTGGGGACGCTGTGGATGTCACTGTTATGGGGGATTTGTGGAGGTCACTGTTATGGGGATCTGTGGATGACACACTGTTATTGGGGATCTGTGGATGGCACTGTTATGGGGATCTGTGGATGTCACTGTTATGGGAGATCTGTGGATGTCACTGTTATGGGAGATCTGTGGATGACACTGTTATGGGGACACTGTGGATGTCACTGTTATGGGAGATCTGTGGATGTCACTGTTATAGGGGATCTGTGGATGTACACTGTTATGGGGATCTGTGGATGACACTGTTATGGGGGATCTGTGGATGACACTGTTATGGGGATCTGTGGATGTCACTGTTATGGGAGGATCTGTGGATGACACTATTATGGGGGATCTGTGGAGGACACTGTTATGGAGAGATCTGTGAGAGTCACTGTTATGGGGATCTGTGGATGTCACTGTTATTGGAGATCTGTGAATACGCACTGTTATAGAGGCGCTGTGGATGACACTGTTATGGGGATCTGTGGATACGCACTGTTATGGAGGCGCTATGGATGTCACTGTTATAGAGATCTGTGGATATGCACTGTTATGAGGGATCTGTGGAGGTCACTGTTATGGAGGATCTGTGGAGGTCACTGTTATGAGAGATCTATGGATGACTTACTGTTATGGGGATCTGTAGGTGACACTATTATGGGGGATCTATGAATGTCACTGTTATGGGAGATCTGTGGGTGACACTAATATGAGGGATCTGTGGATGTCACTGTTATGGGGGATCTGTGGATGACACTGTTATGGGGGCACTGTGGAGGTCACTGTTATGGGGGATCTGTGGACGACACTGTTATGGGGGATCTGTGTGTGACACTGGTATGGGGATCTGTGGATGTCACTGTTATGGGAGGATCTGTGGACGTCACTGTTATGGGGGATCTGTGGATGACACTGTTATGGGGGATCTGTGTGTGACACTGTTATGGGGGATCTGTGGATGTCACTGTTATGTGGGATCTGTGGATGACACTGTTATGGGGATCTGTGGAGGACACTGTTATGGGAGATCTGTGGATGTCACTGTTATGGGAGATCTATGGATGAACACTGTTATAGAGATCTGTAGACTAACACTATTATAGAGATCTATGGATGACACTGTTATAGGGATCTGTAGAGGACACTGTTATGAGAGATCTATGAATGTCACTATTATGAGAGATCTGTGAATGACACTGTTATAGGGATCTGTGGATGACACTGTTATAGGAGATCTGTGGATGTCCACTATTATAGAAGTCTATGGAATGTCACTGTTATAGAGATCTGTGGATGACACTGTTATAGAGGATCTGTAGACCAACACTGTTATAGGGAGCTATGAATGTCACTGTTATAGGAGATCTGTGGATGATACACTGTTATAGAGGATCTGTGGATGACACTGTTATAGGAGATCTGTGGATGAACACTATTATAGAGAGATCTGTGGATGACACTGTTATAGAGATCTATGGATGACACTGTTATGAGAGATCTGTGGAATGACACTGTTATAGAGATCTGTGGATGACACTGTTATAGAGATCTGTAGAGGTCACTGTTATAGAGATCTGTGGATGACACTATTATGAGAGATCTGTGGATGAACACTGTTATAGGAGATCTGTGGATGAACACTGTTATAGGAGATCTGTGGATGACACACTGTTATGAGAGGATCTATGGATGACACTATTATAGAGGATCTGTGGATGACACTGTTATAGAGAGATCTGTGGATGAACACTGTTATGGAGGATCTGTGGATGTCACTGTTATAGAGATCTGTGGATGACACTATTATAGAGATCTGTGGATGTCAACACTGTTATGAGTAGATCTGTGAGATGTCACTGTTATAGAGGATCTAGTGATGACACTGTTATAGAGGATCTGTGGATGTCACTGTTATAGAGGATCTGTGGAGGTCACTGTTATGGTGGATCTGTGGATGTCACTGTTATGGGGGCACTGTGGATGACACTGTTATGGGGGATCTGTGGATGTCACTGTTATGGTAGGATCTGTGGATGTCACTATTATGGGGGCACTGTGGATGACACTGTTATGGGGGATCTGTGGATGTCACTGTTATGGGAGATCTGTGGATGATCACTGTTATGGGGAATCTGTGGAGTGTCACTGTTATAGGGACACTGTGGAGATGTCACTGTTATGAGGATCTGTGGATGTCACTGTTATGGGAGATCTGTGGAGAGTCACTGTTATGAGAGGATCTGTGAAATGTCACTGTTATAGAGAGCGCTGTGAGATGTCACTGTTATAGAGGATCTGTGGATGTCACTGTTATAGGGAGATCTGTGAATGTCACTGTTATAGAGGATCTGTGAGATGCACACTGTTATAGAGGGATCTGTGGATGTCACTATTATAGAGGATCTGTGGATGACACTGTTATAGAGATCTGTGGATGTCACTATTATAGGAGATCTGTAGATGATCACTGTTATAGAGATCTGTGAATGACACTGTTATAGAGATCTGTAGATGTCACTGTTATAGAGATCTATGAATGACTCACTGTTATAGAGATCTGTAGATGACACTGTTATAGAGATCTATGAATGTCACTATTATAGAGATCTATGAATGTCACTATTATAGAGATCTGTGGATGATCACTATTATAGGAGATCTGTGAGATGACACTGTTATAGAGGATCTGTGAATGACACTGTTATAGGGAGATCTGTGAATGTCACTGTTATAGAGAGATCTGTGAATGTCACTGTTATAGAGATCTGTGGATGACACTATTATAGGAGATCTGTAGATGTCACTATTATGGAGAGATCTGTGAATGTCACTATTATAGAGATCTATGAATGTCACTATTATAGAGATCTGTGAGATGTCACTGTTATAGAGAGATCTATGAATGTCACTATTATAGAGGATCTGTGGATGACACTGTTATAGAGGATCTGTGAGATGACACTGTTATAGAGATCTGTAGATGTACACTATTATAGAGGAGATACTGTGAGATGACTCACTGTTATGGAGGATCTGTGGATGGTCACTGTTATAGAGGGATCTGTGGATGACACTGTTATAGGGGATCTGTGGATGACACTGTTATAGGAGATCTGTGAATGTCACTGTTATGGGAGGCACTGTGGATGTCACTGTTATGGGGATCTGTGGATGTCACTGTTATGGAGATCTGTGGATGTCACTGTTATAGAGGATCTGTGGATGTCACTGTTATGGGGATCTGTGGATGATCACTGTTATGGGAGATCTGTGGATGTCACTGTTATAGAGGCATCTGTGGATGTCACTGTTATAGGGGATCTGTGAATGTCACTGTTATGGGAGATCTGTGGATGACACTGTTATAGAGGATCTGTGGATGTCACTGTTATAGTGAGATCTGTGGATGTCACTGTTATGAGAGATCTGTGGATGACACTGTTATGAGGGATCTGTGGATGTCACTGTTATAGAGATCTGTGAGATGACACTGTTATGAGGGATCTGTGGATGTCACTGTTATAGAGGATCTGTGGATGTCACTGTTATAGGGGATCTGTGGATGTACACTATTATGGGAGATCTGTGGATGACACTGTTATGGGGGATCTGTGGATGTCACTGTTATGAGGATCTGTGGATGATCACTGTTATGAGGATCTGTGGATGACACTGTTATAGAGGGATCTGTGGATGACACTGTTATAGAGGATCTGTGGAGGTCACTGTTATGGGGATCTGTGGATGTCACTGTTATGGAGGATCTGTGAGATGACACTGTTATGGGAGATCTGTGGATGTCACTGTTATGGGAGATCTGTGAATGTCACTATTATAGAGATCTGTAGATGTCACTGTTATAGGGGATCTGTGGATGATCTACTGTTATGGGAGATCTGTAGATGTCACTATTATAGGAGATCTATGAATGACTCACTGTTATAGAGGATCTGTGGATGACACTGTTATAGAGATCTGTGGATGTCACTATTATAGAGACTCTGTGGATGTCACTATTATGAGGGATCTGTGAATGACACTATTATAGAGATCTGTGGATGACACTGTTATAGAGATCTGTGAGATGACACTGTTATAGAGATCTGTAGATGATACACTGTTATGGAGGATCTGTGGATACACTGTTATGAGGGATCTGTGGATGACACTGTTATGAGGGATCTGTGGATGGCACTGTTATAGAGATCTGTGGATGTCACTGTTATGGAGGATCTGTGGATGACACTGTTATGGGAGAATCTGTGGATGTCACTGTTATGGGAGATCTGTGGATGACACTGTTATGAGGATCTGTGAGATGTCACTGTTATGGGGATCTGTGGATATACACTGTTATGGGGGATCTGTGGATGTACACTGTTATGGTGGATCTAGTGGATGTCACTGTTATGGGGGATCTGTGGATGTCACTGTTATGGTGGATCTGTGGATGGCACTGTTATGGGAGATCTGTGGATGTCACTGTTATGAGGGAGATCTGTGGATGGCACTGTTATAGAGGATCTGTGGATGTCACTGTTATGGGGATACTGATGGATGACACTGTTATGAGAGATCTGTGAGATGTCACTGTTATAGGGATCTGTAGGATGTCACTGTTATAGGAGATCTGTGGATGATCACTGTTATGGAGGATCTGTGAGATGTCACTGTTATGAGGGATCTGTGGATGTCACTGTTATGAGGGATCTGTGGATGACACTGTTATGGGGAGCACTGTAGATGACACTGTTATAGGAGGATCTGTGGATGACTTACTGTTATGAGGGGATCTGTGGATGTCACTGTTATAGAGGATCTGTGGATGACCACTGTTATAGGGATCTGTGGATGTCACTGTTATGAGAGATCTGTGGATGATCACTGTTATGGAGGATCTGTGGATGACACTGTTATGAGAGATCTGTGAGATGACACTGTTATAGGAGATCTGTGAGATGACACTGTTATAGAGATCTGTGAATGACACTGTTATAGAGATCTGTGAGATGACACTATTATGAGAGATCTGTGGATGACACACTATTATAGGAGATCTGTGGATGACACTATTATAGAGATCTGTGAGATGACACTATTATAGAGGATCTGTAGATGACACACTATTATAGAGATCTGTAGATGACACTATTATGAGAGACTCTATGAATGTCACTATTATAGAGATCTATGAGATGACACTATTATAGAAGATCTGTGAGATGAACTTACTATTATAGAGATCTATGAATGAACACTATTATGAGAGATCTGTAGATGACACTATTATAGAGATCTGTGGATGACACTATTATAGGAGATCTGTGAGATGACACTGTTATAGAGGATCTGTAGATAGACACTGTTATGGAGGATCTGTGGATGACACTGTTATAGAGGGATCTGTGGATGACACTGTTATAGAGGATCTGTGGATGACACTGTTATAGAGGCATCTGTGGATGTCACTGTTATGAGGGATCTGTGAGATGTCACTGTTATAGAAGCTCTGTGGATGTCACTGTTATAGAGAATCTGTGGATATGCACTGTTATGGGGGATCTGTGGATGTCACTGTTATAGAGATCTGTGGATGTCACTGTTATGGAGGTCTGTGGATGTCACTGTTATGGGGATCTGTGGATGACACTGTTATGAGGAGTCTGTGGAGGTGACACTGTTATAGGGATCTGTGGATGTCACTGTTATAGAGGATCTGTAGACAGTCACTGTTATGGGGATCTGTGGATGTCTACTGTTATGGGAGATCTGTGGATGAACACTGTTATGGAGGATCTGTGGATGTCACTGTTATAGGGGATCTGTAGATGACACTGTTATGAGGGATCTGTGGATGTCACTGTTATAGGGGATCTGTAGATGTCACTGTTATAGAGGCACTGTGAGATGTCACTGTTATAGGAGATCTGTGGATGACTCACTGTTATAGAGAGATCTGTGAATGTCACTGTTATAGAGATCTGTAGATGATCACTGTTATAGAGGATCTGTGGATGACACTGTTATAGAGATCTGTGGATGACACTGTTATAGAGATCTGTAGATGACACTGTTATAGAGATCTGTAGATGACACTGTTATAGAGATCTGTGGATGTCACTGTTATAGAGGATCTGTGGATGTCACTGTTATAGGAGATCTGTGAGATGTCACTGTTATAGAGGATCTGTGAGATGTCACTGTTATAGAGGATCTGTGGATGTCACTGTTATAGGGGATCTGTGGATGAGCACTGTTATGAGGATCTGTGGATGTCACTGTTATGGAGAGATCTGTGGATGTCACTGTTATGGGGGATCTGTGGATGTCACTGTTATGAGAGATCTGTGAATGTACACTATTATAGAGGGATCTGTGAGATGACTCACTGTTATAGAGGATACTGTGAGATGTCACTATTATAGAGGAGATCTGTAGATGTCACTGTTATAGGAGGATCTGTGGATGTCACTGTTATAGGAGATCTGTAGAAGTCACTGTTATAAGAGAGATCTATGAGATGTACACTGTTATGAGGGATCTGTAGATGTCACTGTTATAGGAGATCTGTGGATGACACTGTTATAGAGATCTGTAGATGTCACTGTTATAGAGGATCTGTAGATGTCACTGTTATAGAGATCTGTGGATGTCACTATTATAGAGATCTGTAGATGTCACTGTTATAGAGATCTGTAGATGTCACTGTTATAGAGAATCTGTAGATGTCACTGTTATAGAGATCTGTGGATGTCACTATTATAGAGATCTGTGGATGATCACTATTATAGAGAGATCTGTAGATGACACTGTTATAGAGGATCTGTGAATGTCACTATTATAGGAGATCTGTGGATGTCACTGTTATAGAGATCTGTAGATGTCACTGTTATAGAGATCTGTGGATGACACTGTTATAGAGATCTGTAGATGATCACTGTTATAGAGGATCTGTGGATGTCACTGTTATAGAGAATCTGTAGATGTCACTATTATAGGAGATCTGTGGATGATCACTGTTATGAGAGATCTGTGGATGATCACTGTTATAGAGATCTGTGGATGTCACTGTTATAGAGAGTCTGTGGATGTCACTGTTATGGAGGATCTGTGGATGACTTACTGTTATGGGGGACACTGTGGATGTCACTGTTATAGGGATCTGTGGATGTCACTGTTATGGGGGATCTGTGGATGACACTGTTATGGGAGATCTGTGGATGCACACTGTTATGGGGATCTGTGGATGACACTGTTATGGGGATCTGTGGATGTCACTGTTATGGGGAGATCTGTGGATGACACTGTTATGGGGGATCTGTGGAGGACACTGTTATGGGGGATCTGTGAGAGTCCACTGTTATAGAGATCTGTGGATGTCACTGTTATGGAGATCTGTGAATGCACTTGCACTGTTATGGGAGCTGTAGATGACACTGTTATGAGAGTCTGTAGATGTCACTGTTATAGAGAGCGCTGTAGATGTCACTGTTATAGGGATCTGTGAATACGCACTGTTATAGAGGCACTGTGGATGTCTCTGTTATGGGGAGATCTGTAGAGATGTCACTGTTATAGGAGATCTATGAGATGTCACTGTTATAGAGAGCGCTGTAGATGATCACTGTTATAGAGATCTGTGGATGACACTGTTATGAGGGGATCTGTGGTGACACTATTATGAGAGATCTGTGGATTGTCACTGTTATGGGGATCTGTGGGTGACACTATTATGGGGATCTGTGGATGTCTCTGTTATGGGGGATCTGTGGATGACACTGTTATGGGGGATCTGTGGATGTCACTGTTATGGGGATCTGTGGATGACACTGTTATGGGGTATCTGTGGATGTCACTGTTATGGGGGATCTGTGGAGGTCACTGTTATGGGGGCATCTGTGGAGGTCACTGTTATAGGGGATCTGTGGATGATCACTGTTATGGAGGATCTGTGGATGTCACTGTTATAGAGGATCTGTGGATGTCACTGTTATGAGAGATCTGTAGATGACACTGTTATAGAGGATCTGTAGATGTCACTGTTATGGAGATCTGTGGATGACACTGTTATAGAGATCTGTGGATGTCACTGTTATGAGAGATCTGTAGATGTCACTGTTATGAGAGATCTGTGGATGTCACTGTTATAGAGGATCTGTGGATGTCACTGTTATAGAGGGATCTGTGGATGTCACTGTTATAGAGATCTGTGGATGTCACTGTTATAGAGAGATCTGTGGATGATCACTGTTATGAGGATCTGTGGATGTCACTGTTATGAGAATCTGTGGATGTCACTGTTATAGAGGATCTGTGGATGGCACTGTTATGAGGGATCTGTGGATGATCACTGTTATAGGAGATCTGTGGATGTCACTGTTATAGAGGATCTGTGGATGTCACTGTTATAGAGATCTGTGGATGTCACTGTTATAGAGATCTGTAGATGTCACTGTTATGGAGGATCTGTGGATGTCACTGTTATAGAGGATCTGTGGATGTCACTGTTATGAGGAGATCTGTGGATGTCACTGTTATAGAGGATCTGTGGATGATCACTGTTATGAGAGATCTGTAGATGTCACTGTTATAGAGATCTGTGGATGTCACTGTTATAGAGGATCTGTGGATGACACTGTTATGAGAGATCTGTGGATGTCACTGTTATAGAGATCTGTAGATGTCACTGTTATAGAGAGATCTGTGGATGTCACTGTTATGAGAGATCTGTGGATGACACTGTTATAGAGATCTGTGGATGACACTGTTATAGAGATCTGTGGATGTCACTGTTATAGAGGATCTGTGGATGTCACTGTTATAGAGGATCTGTGGATGTCACTGTTATAGAGGATCTGTGAATGTCACTGTTATAGAGGATCTGTGGATGATCACTGTTATAGGAGATCTGTGGATGACACTGTTATGGGAGATCTGTGGATGTCACTGTTATAGAGGATCTGTGGATGTCACTGTTATAGGGATCTGTGGATGTCACTGTTATAGAGGATCTGTAGATGTCACTGTTATAGGAGATCTGTGGATGTCACTGTTATGAGAGATCTGTGGATGTCACTGTTATAGAGGATCTGTGGATGTCACTGTTATAGAGGATCTGTGGATGTCACTGTTATGAGAGATCTGTGGATGTCACTGTTATGAGAGATCTGTGGATGTCACTGTTATAGAGATCTGTGAATGTCACTGTTATAGGAGATCTGTGGATGTCACTGTTATAGAGATCTGTGGATGTCACTGTTATGAGAGATCTGTGAATGATCACTGTTATAGAGATCTGTAGATGTCACTGTTATAGGAGATCTGTAGATGTCACTGTTATAGAGATCTGTAGATGTCACTGTTATAGAGATCTGTGGATGTCACTGTTATAGAGATCTGTGGATGTCACTGTTATAGAGATCTGTGGATGACACTGTTATAGGAGATCTGTGGATGATCACTGTTATAGGAGATCTGTGGATGATCACTGTTATAGAGGATCTGTAGATGTCACTGTTATAGAGATCTGTGGATGTCACTGTTATAGAGAATCTGTGGATGTCACTGTTATGAGAGATCTGTGGATGTCACTGTTATAGAGGATCTGTGGATGTCACTGTTATGGAGGATCTGTGGATGTCACTGTTATAGAGATCTGTGGATGTCACTGTTATGGAGGATCTGTGGATGTCACTGTTATAGAGGATCTGTGGATGTCACTGTTATGGGGATCTGTGGATGTCACTGTTATGAGGGATCTGTGGATGATCACTGTTATGGAGGATCTGTGGATGTCACTGTTATAGAGATCTGTGGATGACACTGTTATAGAGGCATCTGTGGATGTCACTGTTATAGGGGATCTGTGGATGTCACTGTTATGGAGGATCTGTGGATGTCACTGTTATGGGAGATCTGTGGATGTCACTGTTATAGGGGATCTGTGGATGTCACTGTTATAGGAGATCTGTGGATGTCACTGTTATGGGGATCTGTGGATGTCACTGTTATAGAGATCTGTGGATGTCACTGTTATGAGAGATCTGTGGATGATCACTGTTATGGAGGATCTGTGGATGTCACTGTTATGAGGATCTGTGGATGTCACTGTTATAGGGGATCTGTGGATGTCACTGTTATGGGGATCTGTGGATGTCACTGTTATGGGGATCTGTGGATGTCACTGTTATAGGGGATCTGTGGATGTCACTGTTATGGGAGATCTGTGGATGTCACTGTTATGGGGGATCTGTGGATGTCACTGTTATGGGGATCTGTGGATGTCACTGTTATGGGGATCTGTGGATGACACTGTTATGGGGAGATCTGTGGATGTCACTGTTATGGGGGATCTGTGGATGTCACTGTTATGGGGATCTGTGGATGTCACTGTTATGGAGGCATCTGTGGATGTCACTGTTATGGGGATCTGTGGATGTCACTGTTATGGGGGCATCTGTGGATGTCACTGTTATGGGGATCTGTGGATGTCACTGTTATGGGGATCTGTGGATGTCACTGTTATGGAGGATCTGTGGATGTCACTGTTATGGGGATCTGTGGATGTCACTGTTATGGAGGATCTGTGGATGTCACTGTTATGGGGATCTGTGGATGTCACTGTTATGGGGGATCTGTGGATGTCACTGTTATGAGGGCACTGTGGATGTCACTGTTATGGGGGATCTGTGGATGTCACTGTTATGGGGATCTGTGGATGTCACTGTTATGGAGGATCTGTGGATGTCACTGTTATGGGGATCTGTGGATGTCACTGTTATGGGGATCTGTGGATGTCACTGTTATAGGGGATCTGTGGATGTCACTGTTATGGGGGATCTGTGGATGTCACTGTTATGGAGGATCTGTGGATGTCACTGTTATGGGGATCTGTGGATGTCACTGTTATGGAGGCATCTGTGGATGTCACTGTTATGGGGGATCTGTGGATGATCACTGTTATGGGGATCTGTGGATGTCACTGTTATGGGGCATCTGTGGATGTCACTGTTATGGAGGATCTGTGGATGTCACTGTTATGGGGATCTGTGGATGTCACTGTTATGGGGATCTGTGGATGTCACTGTTATGGGGGATCTGTGGATGTCACTGTTATGGAGGATCTGTGGATGTCACTGTTATGGGGATCTGTGGATGACACTGTTATGGGGGCATCTGTGGATGTCACTGTTATGGGGGATCTGTGGATGTCACTGTTATGGGGATCTGTGGATGATCACTGTTATGGGGGATCTGTGGATGACACTGTTATGGGGATCTGTGGATGTCACTGTTATGGGGGATCTGTGGATGTCACTGTTATGGGGATCTGTGGATGTCACTGTTATGAGGGATCTGTGGATGTCACTGTTATGGGGCATCTGTGGATGTCACTGTTATGGGGGATCTGTGGATGTCACTGTTATGGGGGATCTGTGGATGTCACTGTTATGGGGATCTGTGGATGTCACTGTTATGGGGATCTGTGGATGTCACTGTTATGGGGGATCTGTGGATGTCACTGTTATGGGGATCTGTGGATGTCACTGTTATGGGGATCTGTGGATGTCACTGTTATGGGGGATCTGTGGATGTCACTGTTATGGGGGCATCTGTGGATGTCACTGTTATGGGGATCTGTGGATGTCACTGTTATGGGGGATCTGTGGATGTCACTGTTATGGGGATCTGTGGATGACACTGTTATGGGGATCTGTGGATGTCACTGTTATGGGGGATCTGTGGATGTCACTGTTATGGGGATCTGTGGATGTCACTGTTATGGGGCATCTGTGGATGTCACTGTTATGGGGGATCTGTGGATGTCACTGTTATGGGGGCATCTGTGGATGTCACTGTTATGGGGGATCTGTGGATGACACTGTTATGGGGAGTCTGTGGATGTCACTGTTATGGGGGATCTGTGGATGTCACTGTTATGGGGATCTGTGGATGACACTGTTATGGGGGATCTGTGGATGACACTGTTATGGGGGATCTGTGGATGACACTGTTATGGGGATCTGTGGATGTCACTGTTATGGGGGCATCTGTGGATGTCACTGTTATGGGGATCTGTGGATGTCACTGTTATGGGGATCTGTGGATGTCACTGTTATGGGGATCTGTGGATGTCACTGTTATGGGGATCTGTGGATGACACTGTTATGGGGGATCTGTGGATGTCACTGTTATGGGGGATCTGTGGATGTCACTGTTATGGGGGATCTGTGGATGTCACTGTTATGGGGATCTGTGGATGACACTGTTATGGAGGATCTGTGGATGTCACTGTTATGGGGGATCTGTGGATGTCACTGTTATAGGGGATCTGTGGATGTCACTGTTATGGGGGATCTGTGGATGTCACTGTTATGGGGATCTGTGGATGTCACTGTTATGGGGATCTGTGGATGTCACTGTTATGGGGGATCTGTGGATGTCACTGTTATGGGGGATCTGTGGATGTCACTGTTATGGGGATCTGTGGATGTCACTGTTATGGGGGATCTGTGGATGTCACTGTTATGGGGCATCTGTGGATGTCACTGTTATGGGGGATCTGTGGATGTCACTGTTATGGGGGCACTGTGGATGTCACTGTTATGGGAGCATCTGTGGATGTCACTGTTATGGGGGATCTGTGGATGTCACTGTTATGGGGGATCTGTGGATGTCACTGTTATGGGGGCATCTGTGGATGACACTGTTATGGGGGATCTGTGGATGACACTGTTATGGGGATCTGTGGATGTCACTGTTATGGGGCATCTGTGGATGTCACTGTTATGGGGGATCTGTGGATGTCACTGTTATGGGGGCACTGTGGATGTCACTGTTATGGGGGCACTGTGGATGTCACTGTTATGGGGGCACTGTGGATGACACTGTTATGGGGGCGCTGTGGATGTCACTGTTATGGGGACCTGTGGATGACACTGTTATGGGGGATCTGTGGATGTCACTGTTATGGGGGATCTGTGGATGGCACTGTTATGGGGGATCTGTGGATGTCACTGTTATGGGGGCACTGTGGATGTCACTGTTATGGAGGCATCTGTGGATGTCACTGGTTATGGAGGCATCTGTGGATGTCACTGTTATGGAGGCACTGTGGATGTCACTGTTATGGGGGCATCTGTGGATGTCACTGTTATGGGGGATCTGTGGATGACACTGTTATGGGGCGCTGTGGATGTCACTGTTATGGTTGCACTGTGGATGACGCTGTTATGGGGTGCACTGTAGATGTCACTGTTATGGGGGCATCTGTGGATGTCACTGTTATGGGGGATCTGTGGATGTCACTGTTATGGGGAGATCTGTGGATGACACTGTTATGGGGGATCTGTGGATGACACTGTTATGGGGGATCTGTGGATGTCAGGCTGCTATGGGGGATCTGTGGATGTCACTGTTATGGGGCTCTGTGGATGTCACTGTTATGGGGCACTGTGGATATCACTGTTATGAGGCATCTGTGGATATCACTGTTATGGGGCATCTGTGGATGTCACTGTTATGGGGAGCTGTGGATGTCACTGTTATGGGGGCCTGTGGATGTCACTGTTATGGGGATCTGTGGATGTCACTGTTATGGGGATCTGTGGATGTCACTGTTGTAGGGGTGCTGTGGATGTCACTGTTATGGGGGATCTGTGGATGTCACTGTTATGGGGAATCTGCGGATGTCACTGTTATGGGAGCACTGTGGATATCACTGTTATGGGGGATCTGCGGATGTCACTGTTATGGCGGATCTGTGGATGTCACTGTTATGGGGGATCTGTGGATTTCACTGTTATGGGGGCACTGTGGATGTCACTGTCATGTTTGCACTGTGGATGTCACTGTTATGGGGCACTGTGGATGTCACTGTTATGGGGGCACTGTGGATGTCACTGTTATGGGGATCTGTGGATGTCACTGTTACGGGGGCACTGTGGATGTCACTGTTATGGGGCGCTGAAGATGACCCTGTTATTTGGGCGCTGTGGAGGTCACTGTTATGGGGGCCTGTGGATGGCACTGTTATGGGGGATCTGTGGATGGCACTGTTATGGGGGATCTGTGGATGGCACTGTTATGGGGGCACTGTGGATGACACTGTTATGGGGGCACTGTGGATGTCACTGTTATGGGGGCACTGTGGATGTCACTGTTATGGGGATCTGTGGATGTCACTGTTATGGGGATCTGTGGATGTCACTGTTATGGGGGATCTGTGGGTGTCACTGTTATGGGGGAGCTGTGGATGTCAATGTTATGGGGGCACTGTGGATGTCACTGTTATGGGGTATCTGTGGATGACACTTCTTATGGGGATCTGTGGATGTCACTGTTATGGGGGATCTGTGGATGTCACTGTTATGGGGAGCTGTGGATGTCACTGTTATGGAGGCACTGTGGATGACACTGTTATGGGGTATCTGTGGATGACACTGTTATGGGGGATCTGTGGATGTCACTGTTATGGGGGATCTGTGGGTGTCACTGTTATGGGGGAGCTGTGGATGTCACTGTTATGGAGGCACTGTGGATGACACTGTTATGGGGATCTGTGGATGTCACTGTTATGGGGAATCTGTGGATGTCACTGTTATGGGGGATCTGTGGATGTCACTGTTATGGGGGCACTGTGGATGTCACTGTCATGTTTGCACTGTGGATGTCACTGTAATGGGGGCACTGTGGATGTCACTGTTATGGGGATCTGTGGATATCACTGTTATGGGGGATCTGTGGATGACATTGTTATGGGGGATCTGTGGATGACACTGTTATGGAGGATCTGTGGATGAGGCTGCTATGGGGATCTGTGGATGTCACTGTTATGGGGCTCTGTGGATGTCACTGTTATGTGGTATCTGTGGATGTCACTGTTATGGGGGCGCTGTGGATGTCACTGTTATGGGGGATCTGTGGATGTCACTGTTATGGGGCGCTGTGGATGTCAATGTTATGGGGGCGCCGTGGATGTCACTGTTATGGGGGATCTGTGGATGTCACTGTTATGGGGGATCTGTGGATGTCACTGTTGTGGGGTGATGTGGATGTCACTGTTATGGGGGATCTGTGGATGTCACTGTTATGGGGGCTCTGTGGATGACACTGTTATGGGGGCACTGTGGATGACACTGTTATAGGGGATCTGCGGATGTCACTGTTATGGGGGCACTGTGGATATCACTGTTATGGGGGATCTGCGGATGTCACTGTTATGGGGGATCTGTGGATGTCACTGTTATGGGGGATCTGTGGATGTCACTGTTATGGGGGCACTGTGGATGTCACTGTCATGTTTGCACTGTGGATGTCACTGTTAGAGGGCACTGTGGATGTCACTGTTATGGGGGCACTGTGGATGTCACTGTTATGGGGGATCTGTGGATGTCACTGTTTCGGGGGCACTGTGGATGTCACTGTTAAGGGGCGCTGTGGATGACCCTGTTATTTGGGCGCTGTGGAGGTCACTGTTATGGGGGCCCTGTGGATGGCACTGTTATGGGAGATCTGTGGATGTCACTGTTATGGGGGCGCTGTGGATGTCACTGTTATGGGGGATCTGTGGATGTCACTGTTATGGGGGCTCTGTGGATGACACTGTTATGGAGGCACTGTGGATGACACTGTTATGGGGGATCTGCGGATGTCACTGTTATGGGGGCACCGTGGATATCACTGTTATGGGGGCACTGTGGATGTCACTGTCATGCTTGCACTGTGGATGTCACTGTTATGGGAGCACTGTGGATGTCACTGTTATGGGGGATCTGTGCATATCACTGTTATGGGGGATCTGTGGATGACATTGTTATGGGGGATCTGTGGATGACACTGTTATGGGGGATCTGTGGATGAGGCTGCTATGGGGGATCTGTGGATGTCACTGTTATGGGGCTCTGTGGATGTCACTGTTATGGGGTATCTGTGGATGGCACTGTTATGGGGGATCTGTGGATGTCACTGTTATGGGGGTGCTGTGGATGTCACTGTTATGGGGGCGCCGTGGATGTCACTGTAATGGGGGATCTGTGGATGTCACTGTTATGGGGGATCTGTGGATGTCACTGTTGTGGGGTGATGTGGATGTCACTGTTATGGGGGGCACTGTGGGTGTCACTGTTATGGGGGCTCTGTGGATGACACTGTTATGGGGGCACTGTGGTTGACACTGTTATGGGGGATCTGCGGATGTCACTGTTATGGGGGCACTGTGGATATCACTGTTATGGGGGATCTGCGGATGTCACTGTTATGGGGGATCTGTGGATGTCACTGTTATGGGGGATCTGTGGATGTCACTCTTATGGGGGCACTGTGGATGTCACTGTCATGTTTGCACTGTGGATGTCACTGTTAAGGGGCACTGTGGATGTCACTGTTATGGGGGCACTGTGGATGTCACTGTTATGGGGGATCTGTGGATGTCACTGTTATGGGGGCACTGTGGATGTCACTGTTAAGTGGGCGCTGTGGATGACCCTGTTATTTGGGCGCTGTGGAGGTCACTGTTATGGGGGCCCTGTGGATGGCACTGTTATGGGGATCTGTGGATGGCACTGTTATAGGGGATCTGTGGATGGCACTGTTATGGGGGATCTGTGGATGTCACTGTTATGGGGGCGCTGTGGATGTCACTGTTATGGAGGCACTGTGGATGTCACTGGTTTGGAGGCACTGTGGATGTCACTGTTATGGAGGCACTGTGGATGTCACTGTTATGGGGGGCACTGTGGATGTCACTGTTATGGGGGGCGCTGTGGATGACACTGTTATGGGGGCGCTGTGGATGTCACTATTATGGTTGCACTGTGGATGACGCTGTTATGGGGGGCACTGTGGAGGTCACTGTTATGGGGGCACTGTGGATGTCACTGTTATGGGGGATCTGTGGATATCACTGTTATGGGGGATCTGTGGATGACATTGTTATGGGGTATCTGTGGATGACACTGTTATGGGGGATCTGTGGATGAGGCTGCTATGGGGGATCTGTGGATGTCACTGTTATGGGGCTCTGTGGATGTCACTGTTATGGGGCACTGTGGATGTCACTGTTATGAGGGATCTGTGGATATCACTGTTATGGGGTATCTGTGGATGTCACTGTTATGGGGGCGCTGTGGATGTCACTGTTATGGGGGATCTGTGGATGTCACTGTTATGGGGGCGCTGTGGATGTCACTGTTATGGGGGCGCCGTGGATGTCACTGTTATGGGGGCACTGTGGATGTCACTGTTGTGGGGTGATGTGGATGTCACTGTTATGGGGGATCTGTGGATGTCACTGTTATGGGGGCTCTGTGGATGACACTGTTATGGGGGCACTGTGGATGACACTGTTATGGGGGATCTGCGGATATCACTGTTATGGGGGCGCTGTGGAGGTCACTGTTATAGGGGCACTGTGGAGGTCACTGTTATGGGGGATCTGTGAATGTCACTGTTATGGGGGATCTGTGGATATCACTGTTATGGGGGATCTGCGGATGTCACTGTTATGGGGGATCTGTGGATGTCAATGTTATGGGGGCACTGTGGATGTCACTGTCATGTTTGCACTGTGGATGTCACTGTTAAAGGGCACTGTGGATGTCACTGTTATGGGGGCACTGTGGATGTCACTGTTATGGGGGATCTGTGGATGTCACTGTTACGGGGGCACTGTGGATGTCACTGTTAAGGGGGCGCTGTAGATGACCCTGTTATTTGGGCGCTGTGGAGGTCACTGTTATGGGGGCCCTGTGGATGGCACTGTTATGGGAGATCTGTGGATGTCACTGTTATGGGGGCGCTGTGGATTTCACTGTTATGGGGGATCTGTGGATGTCACTGTTATGGGGGCTCTGTGGATGACACTGTTATGGGGGCTCTGTGGATGACACTGTTATGGAGGCACTGTGGATGACACTGTTATGGGGGATCTGCGGATGTCACTGTTATGGAGGCACCGTGGATATCACTGTTATGGGGGCACTGTGAATGTCACTGTCATGTTTGCACTGTGGATGTCACTGTTATGGGGGCACTGTGGATGTCACTGTTATGGGGGATCTGTGGATATCACTGTTATGGGGGATCTGTGGATGACATTGTTATGGGGGATCTGTGGATGACACTGTTATGGGAGATCTGTGGATGAGGCTGCTATGGGGGATCTGTGGATGTCACTGTTATGGGGCTCTGTGGATGTCACTGTTATGGGGCATCTGTGGATGTCACTGTTATGTGGGCGCTGTGGATGTCACTGTTATGGGGGATCTGTGGATGTCACTGTTATGGGGGCGCTGTGGATGTCACTGTTATGGGGGCGCCGTGGATGTCACTGTTATGGGGGATCTGTGGATGTCACTGTTATAGGGGATCTGTGGATGTCACTGTTGTGGGGTGATGTGGATGTCACTGTTATGGGGATCTGTGGATGTCACTGTTATGGGGAGCTCTGTGGATGACACTGTTATGGGGGCACTGTGGATGACACTGTTATGGGGATCTGCGGATGTCACTGTTATGGGGCACTGTGGATATCACTGTTATGGGGGATCTGCGGATGTCACTGTTATGGGGGATCTGTGGATGTCACTGTTATGGGGGATCTGTGGATGTCACTGTTATGGGGGCACTGTGGATGTCACTGTCATGTTTGCACTGTATGTCACTGTTAAGGGCACTGTGGATGTCACTGTTATGGGGCGCTGTGGATGTCACTGTTATGGGGGATCTGTGGATGTCACTGTCACGGGGGCACTGTGGATGTCACTGTTATGGGGCGCTGTGGATGACCCTGTTATTTGGGCGCTGTGGAGGTCACTGTTATGGGGGCCCTGTGGATGGCACTGTTATGGGGGATCTGTGGATGGCACTGTTATGGGGGATCTGTGGATGGCACTGTTATGGGGGATCTGTGGATGTCACTGTTATGGGGGCACTGTGGATGTCACTGTTATGGAGGCACTGTGGATGTCACTGGTTTGGAGGCACTGTGGATGTCACTGTTATGGAGGCACTGTGGATGTCACTGTTATGGGGGCACTGTGGATGTCACTGTTATGGGGATCTGTGGATGTCACTGTTATGGGGACTCTGTGGATGACACTGTTATGGGGGCTCTGTGGATGACACTGTTATGGAGGCACTGTGGATGACACTGTTATGGGGATCTGTGGATGTCACTGTTATGGAGGCACTCGTGGATATCACTGTTATGGGGGCACTGTGAATGTCACTGTCATGTTTGCATCTGTGGATGTCACTGTTATGGGGGCACTGTGGATGTCACTGTTATGGGGGATCTGTGGATATCACTGTTATGGGGGATCTGTGGATGACATTGTTATGGGGGATCTGTGGATGACACTGTTATGGGGGATCTGTGGATGAGAGCTGTTATGGGGGATCTGTGGATGTCACTGTTATGGGGGCTCTGTGGATGTCACTGTTATGGGGTATCTGTGGATGTCACTGTTATGTGGGCGCTGTGGATGTCACTGTTATGGGGATCTGTGGATGTCACTGTTATGGGGGCGCTGTGGATGTCACTGTTATGGGGGCGCCTGTGGATGTCACTGTTATGGGGATCTGTGGATGTCACTGTTATGGGGGATCTGTGGATGTCACTGTTGTGGGGGATCTGTGGATGTCACTGTTATGGGGGATCTGTGGATGTCACTGTTATGGGGGCACTGTGGATATCACTGTTATGGGGGATCTGTGGATGTCACTGTTATGAGGGATCTGTGGATGTCACTGTTATGGGGATCTGTGGATGTCACTGTTATGGGGGCACTGTGGATGTCACTGTCATGTGTGCACTGTGGATGTCACTGTTATAGGGGCACTGTGGATGTCACTGTTATGGGGGCGCTGTGGATGTCACTGTTATGGGGGATCTGTGGATGTCACTGTCACGGGGGCACTGTGGATGTCACTGTTATGGGGATCTGTGGATGACCCTGTTATGGGGCGCTGTGGATGATCACTGTTATGGGGAGCTCTGTGGATGGCACTGTTATGGGGATCTGTGGATGGCACTGTTATGGGGGATCTGTGGATGGCACTGTTATGGGGATCTGTGGATGTCACTGTTATGGGAGCATCTGTGGATGTCACTGTTATGGAGGCACTGTGGATGTCACTGTTATGGAGGCACTGTGGATGTCACTGTTATGGAGGCACTGTGGATGTCACTGTTATGGGGGCATCTGTGGATGTCACTGTTATGGGGGATCTGTGGATGACACTGTTATGGGGCGCTGTGGATGTCACTGTTATGGGTGCACTGTGGATGACACTGTTATGGGGTGCACTGTGGATGTCACTGTTATGAGGGCACTGTGGATGTCACTGTTATGGGGATCTGTGGATGATCACTGTTATGGGGGATCTGTGGATGACACTGTTATAGGGGATCTGTGGATGACACTGTTATGGGGGATCTGTGGATGTCACTGTTATGGGAGATCTGTGGATGTCACTGTTATGGGGATCTGTGGATGTCACTGTTATGGGGTGACTGTGGATGTCACTGTTATGGGGGATCTGTGGATGTCACTGTTATGGGGATCTGTGGATGTCACTGTTATAGGGGCATCTGTGGATATCACTGTTATGAGGGGATCTGTGGATGTCACTGTTATGGGGGATCTGTGGATGTCACTGTTATGGGGATCTGTGGATGTCACTGTTATGGGGGCATCTGTGGATGTCACTGTTATGTTGGCATCTGTGGATGTCACTGTTATGGGGCATCTGTGGATGTCACTGTTATGGGGGCACTGTGGATGTCACTGTTATGGGGCATCTGTGGATGTCACTGTTATGGGGGCACTGTGGATGTCACTGTTATGGGGCGCTGTGGATGTCACTGTTATGGGGCGCTGTGGATGTCACTGTTATGGGGGCTCTGTGGATGACACTGTTATGGGGGATCTGTGGATGGCACTGTTATGGGGATCTGTGGATGGCACTGTTATGGGGGCATCTGTGGATGACACTGTTATGGGGGCACTGTGGATGTCACTGTTATGGGGCACTGTGGATGTCACTGTTATGGGGGATCTGTGGATGTCACTGTTATGGGGATCTGTGGATGTCACTGTTATGGGGGATCTGTGGGTGTCACTGTTATGGGGGAGCTGTGGATGTCACTGTTATGGGGGCACTGTGGATGTCACTGTTATGGGGTATCTGTGGATGACACTGCTTATGGGGATCTGTGGATGTCACTGTTATGGGGGATCTGTGGATGTCACTGTTATGGGGGACTGTGGATGTCACTGTTATGGAGGCACTGTGGATGTCACTGTTATGGGGGTATCTGTGGATGACACTGTTATGGGGGATCTGTGGATGTCACTGTTATGGGGGATCTGTGGGATGTCACTGTTATGGGGGATCTGTGGATGTCACTGTTATGGGAGCACTGTGGATGACACTGTTATGGGGGATCTGTGGATGTCACTGTTATGGGGGATCTGTGGATGACACTGTTATGGGGGCACTGTGGATGTCACTGTTATGGGGCATCTGTGGATGTCACTGTTATGGGGGATCTGTGGATGTCACTGTTATGGGGGATCTGTGGATGTCACTGTTATGGGGGCATCTGTGGATGTCACTGTTATGGGGGATCTGTGGATGTCACTGTTATGGGGCACTGTGGATGTCACTGTTATGGGGGCACTGTGGATGTCACTGTTATGGGGATCTGTGGATGACACTGTTATGGGGGATCTGTGGATGTCACTGTTATGGGGGATCTGTGGATGTCACTGTTATGGGGGCATCTGTGGATGTCACTGTTATGGGGCATCTGTGGATGTCACTGTTATGGGGGATCTGTGGATGTCACTGTTATGGGGGATCTGTGGATGACACTGTTATGGGGATCTGTGGATGTCACTGTTATGGGGGATCTGTGGATGTCACTGTTATGGGGCATCTGTGGATGTCACTGTTATGGGGGATCTGTGGATGTCACTGTTATGGGGGATCTGTGGATGTCACTGTTATGGGGGATCTGTGGATGCACACTGTTATGGGGGATCTGTGGATGTCACTGTTATGGGGGATCTGTGGATGTCACTGTTATGGGGGCATCTGTGGATGTCACTGTTATGGGGGCACTGTGGATGTCACTGTTATGGGGGCACTGTGGATGACACTGTTATGGGGGCATCTGTGGATGTCACTGTTATGGGGGATCTGTGGATGTCACTGTTATGGGGGATCTGTGGATGTCACTGTTATGGGGGATCTGTGGATGTCACTGTTATGGGGGATCTGTGGATGTCACTGTTATGGGGGATCTGTGGATGTCACTGTTATGGGGGATCTGTGGATGTCACTGTTATGGGGGATCTGTGGATGTCACTGTTATGGGGGCATCTGTGGATGTCACTGTTATGGGGGATCTGTGGATGTCACTGTTATGGGGGATCTGTGGATGTCACTGTTATGGGGGATCTGTGGATGTCACTGTTATGGGGGACTGTGGATGACACTGTTATGGGGGATCTGTGGATGTCACTGTTATGGGGATCTGTGGATGACACTGTTATGGGGATCTGTGGATGTCACTGTTATGGGGATCTGTGGATGTCACTGTTATAGGGGATCTGTGGATGTCACTGTTATGGGGAGCTGTGGATGACACTGTTATGGGGATGCTGTGGATGACACTGTTATGGGGTATCTGTGGATGTCACTGTTATGGAGGATCTGTGGATGTCACTGTTATGGGGGCATCTGTGGATGTCACTGTTATGGGGGCATCTGTGGATGACACTGTTATGGGGGATCTGTGGATGTCACTGTTATGGGGGCATCTGTGGATGACACTGTTATGGGGGCACTGTGGATGACACTGTTATGGGGGCACTGTGGATGTCACTGTTATGGGGGCACTGTGGATGTCACTGTTATGGGGATCTGTGGATGTCACTGTTATGGGGGATCTGTGGATGACACTGTTATGGGGGATCTGTGGATGTCACTGTTATGGGGGATCTGTGGATGACACTGTTATGGGGGCATCTGTGGATGACACTGTTATGGGGGATCTGTGGATGACACTGTTATGGGGGATCTGTGGATGTCACTGTTATGGGGGATCTGTGGATGACACTGTTATGGGGGATCTGTGGATGTCACTGTTATGGGGGCATCTGTGGATGTACACTGTTATGGGGGATCTGTGGATGATCACTGTTATGGGGGATCTGTGGATGTCACTGTTATGGGGGATCTGTGGATGTCACTGTTATGGGGGATCTGTGGATGTCACTGTTATGGGGGATCTGTGGATGTCACTGTTATGGGGGATCTGTGGATGTCACTGTTATGGGGGATCTGTGGATGTCACTGTTATGGGGGATCTGTGGATGTCACTGTTATGGGGCATCTGTGGATGTCACTGTTATGGGGGATCTGTGGATGTCACTGTTATGGGGGATCTGTGGATGTCACTGTTATGGGAGCATCTGTGGATGTCACTGTTATGGGGGATCTGTGGATGTCACTGTTATGGGGGCATCTGTGGATGTCACTGTTATGGGGGCATCTGTGGATGTCACTGTTATGGGGGCACTGTGGATGTCACTGTTATGGGGGATCTGTGGATGTCACTGTTATGGGGGATCTGTGGATGTCACTGTTATGGGGGCACTGTGGATGTCACTGTTATGGGGGATCTGTGGATGTCACTGTTATGGGGGCACTGTGGATGTCACTGTTATGGGGGCACTGTGGATGTCACTGTTATGGGGGATCTGTGGATGTCACTGTTATGGGGGCATCTGTGGATGACACTGTTATGGGGGACTGTGGATGACACTGTTATGGGGGATCTGTGGATGTCACTGTTATGGGGGCACTGTGGATGTCACTGTTATGGGGGATCTGTGGATGTCACTGTTATGGGGGATCTGTGGATGATCACTGTTATGGGGATCTGTGGATGTCACTGTTATGGGGGATCTGTGGATGTCACTGTTATGGGGGCATCTGTGGATGTCACTGTTATGGGGGATCTGTGGATGTCACTGTTATGGGGGATCTGTGGATGTCACTGTTATGGGGGATCTGTGGATGTCACTGTTATGGGGGTCTGTGGATGTCACTGTTATGGGGGCACTGTGGATGACACTGTTATGGGGCATCTGTGGATGACACTGTTATGGGGGATCTGTGGATGTCACTGTTATGGGGGATCTGTGGATGTCACTGTTATGGGGGAGCTGTGGATGTCACTGTTATGGAGGCATCTGTGGATGACACTGTTATGGGGGATCTGTGGATGTCACTGTTATGGGGGATCTGTGGATGACACTGTTATGGGGGCACTGTGGATGTCACTGTTATGGGGGCATCTGTGGATGATCACTGTTATGGGGGATCTGTGGATGTCACTGTTATGGGGGCGCTGTGGATGTCACTGTTATGAGGGCATCTGTGGATGTCACTGTTATGGGGGATCTGTGGATGTCACTGTTATGGGGGATCTGTGGATGTCACTGTTATGGGGGCATCTGTGGATGACACTGTTATGGGGGCATCTGTGGATGACACTGTTATGGGGGCATCTGTGGATGTCACTGTTATAGGGGATCTGTGGATGTCACTGTTATGGGGGCATCTGTGGATGTCACTGTTATGGGGGATCTGTGGATGTCACTGTTATGGGGGATCTGTGGATGTCACTGTTATGGGGGATCTGTGGATGTCACTGTTATGGGGGATCTGTGGATGTCACTGTTATGGGGGATCTGTGGATGTCACTGTTATGGGGGATCTGTGGATGACACTGTTATGGGGGCATCTGTGGATGTCACTGTTATGGGGGCACTGTGGATGTCACTGTTATGGGGGATCTGTGGATGTCACTGTTATGGGGGATCTGTGGATGTCACTGTTATGGGGGCATCTGTGGATGTCACTGTTATGGGGGCATCTGTGGATGTCACTGTTATGGGGCATCTGTGGATGTCACTGTTATGGGGGATCTGTGGATGTCACTGTTATGGGGGGCACTGTGGATGTCACTGTTATGGGGGATCTGTGGATGTCACTGTTATGGGGATCTGTGGATGTCACTGTTATGGGGGATCTGTGGATGTCACTGTTATGGGGGCATCTGTGGATGTCACTGTTATGGGGGATCTGTGGATGTCACTGTTATGGGGGATCTGTGGGTGTCACTGTTATGGGGGATCTGTGGATGTCACTGTTATGGGGGCATCTGTGGATGACACTGTTATGGGGGATCTGTGGATGTCACTGTTATGGGGGATCTGTGGATGTCACTGTTATGGGGGCATCTGTGGATGACACTGTTATGGGGCATCTGTGGATGTCACTGTTATGGGGATCTGTGGATGTCACTGTTATGGGGGATCTGTGGATGTCACTGTTATGGGGGATCTGTGGATGTCACTGTTATGGGGGATGCTGTGGATGTCACTGTTATGGGGGCATCTGTGGATGTCACTGTTATGGGGGATCTGTGGATGACACTGTTATGGAGGCACTGTGGATGTCACTGTTATGGGGGCACTGTGGATGTCACTGTTATGGGGGCATCTGTGGATGGTCACTGTTATGGGGGATCTGTGGATGGCACTGTTATGGGGGATCTGTGGATGACACTGTTATGGGGGCACTGTGGATGTCACTGTTATGGGGGCATCTGTGGATGTCACTGTTATGGGGGCATCTGTGGATGTCACTGTTATGGGGGATCTGTGGATGTCACTGTTATGGGGGATCTGTGGATGTCACTGTTATGGGGGATCTGTGGATGTCAATGTTATGGGGGCACTGTGGATGACACTGTTATGGGGCATCTGTGGATGACACTGTTATGGGGGATCTGTGGATGTCACTGTTATGGGGGATCTGTGGGTGTCACTGTTATGGGGGATCTGTGGATGTCACTGTTATGGAGGCACTGTGGATGACACTGTTATGGGGTATCTGTGGATGACACTGTTATGGGGGATCTGTGGATGTCACTGTTATGGGGGATTTGTGGGTGTCACTATTATGGGGGGGCTGTGGATGTCACTGTTATTGAGGCACTGTGGATGACACTGTTATGGGGGATCTGTGGATGTCACTGTTATGGGGGATCTGTGGATGACACTGTTATGGGGGCACTGTGGATGTCACTGTTATGGGGGCACTGTGGATGTCACTGTTATTGGGGATCTGTGGATGTCACTGTTATGGGGGCGCTGTGGATGTCACTATTATGAGGGCACTGTGGTTGTCACTGTTATGGGGGATCTGTGGATGTCACTGTTATGGGGGCACTATGGATGTCACTTTTATGGGGGCACTGTGGAGGACACTGTTATGGGGGCACTGTGGAGGACACCGTTATGGGGGATCTGTGGGTGTCACTGTTATAGGGGAACTGTGGAGGTCACTGTTATGGGGGCACTGTGGATGTCACTGTTATGGGGGATCTGTGGATGGCACTGTTATGGGGGCACTGTGGATGTCACTGTTATGGGGGCACTGTGGTTGTCACTGTTATGGGGGATCTGTGGATGACACTGTTATGGGGGATCTGTGGATGACACTGTTATGGGGGATCTGTGGATGTTACTGTTATGGGGGATTTGTGGATGTCACTGTTATGGGGGCACTGTGGATGTCACTGTTATGGGTGCACTGTGGATGTCACTGTTATGGGGGCGCTGTGGATGTGACTGTTATGGGGGATCTGTGGATGTCACTGTTATGGGGGATCTGTGGATGTCACTGTTATGGGGATCTGTGGATGTCACTGTTATGGGGGATCTGTGGATGTCACTGTTATGGGGGATCTGTGGATGTCACTGTTATGGGGGATCTGTGGGTGTCACTGTTATGGGGGCGCTGTGGATGTCACTGTTATGGGGGCGCTGTGGATGTCACTGTTATGGGGGATCTGTGGATGTCACTGTTATGGATGATCTGTGAGTGTCACTGTTATGGGGGATCTGTGGGTGTCACTGTTATGGGGGCGCTGTGGATGTCAATGTTATGGGGGCACTGTGGATGACACTGTTATGGGGGATCTGTGGATGACACTGTTATGGGGGATCTGTGGAGGTCACTGTTATGGGGGCGCTGTGGATGCCGCTGTTATGGGGGCACTGTGGATGACACTGTTATGAGGTATCTGTTGATGACACTGTTATGGGGGATCTGTGGATGTCACTGTTATGGGGGATCTGTGGATGTCATTGTTATGGGGGACCTGTGGGTGTCACTGTTATGGGGGGGCTGTGGATGTCACTGTTATGGGGGCGCTGTGGATGACACTGTTATGGGGTATCTGTGGATGACACTGTTATGGGGGATCTGTGGATGTCACTGTTATGGGGGATCTGTGGATGGCACTGTTATGGGGGCACTGTGGATGGCACTGTTATGGGGGATCTGTGGATGTCACTGTTATGGGGGCACTGTGGATGTCACTGTTAGGGGGGCACTGTGGATGTCACTGTTATGGGGATCTGTGGATGTCACTGTTATGGGGGTACTGTGGATGTCACAGTTATGGGGGGATCTGTTGATGTCACTGTTATGGAGGCACTGTGGATGTCACTGTTATGTGGGCACTGTGGATGTCACAGTTATGGGGGCACTGTGGATGTCACTGTTATGGGGGATCTGTGGATGTCACTGTTATGGGGGCACTGTGGATGTCACTGTTATGGGGGCACTGTGGATGACACTTTTATGGGGGCAGTGTGGATGTCACTGTTATGGGGGATCTGTGGGTGTCACTGTTATAGGGGCACTGTGGAGGTCACTGTTATGGGGGCAATGTGGATGTCACTGTTATGGGGGATCTGTGGATGTCACTGTTATGGGGGCGCTGTGGATATCACTGTTATGAGGGCACTGTGGATGTCACTGTTATGGGGGAACTGTGCATGTCACTGTTATGGGGGCACTGTGGGTGTCACTGTTATGGGGGTACTGTGGATGTCACTGTTATGGGGGCACTGTGGATGTCACTGTTATGGGGGATCTGTGGATGTCACTGTTATGGGGGCACTGTGGATGTCACTGTTATGGGGGCACTGTGGATGACACTGTTATGGGGGCACTGTGGATGTCACTGTTATGGTGGATCTGTGGGTGTCACTGTTATAGGGGCACTGTGGAGGTCACTGTTATGGGGGCACTGTGGATGTCACTGTTATGGGGGCGCTGTGGATTTCACTGTTATGGGGGCACTGTGGATGTCACTGTTATGGGGGCACTTTGGATGACACTGTTATGGGGGCACTGTGGATGTCACTGTTATGGGGGCACTGTGGTTGTCACTGTTATGGGGGCACTGTGGATGTCACTGTTATAGGGGATCTGTGGATGGCACTGTTATGGGGGATCTGTGGGTGTCACTGTTATGGGGGATCTGTGGGTGTCACTGTTATAGGGGCACTGTGGAGGTCACTGTTATGGGGGCACTGTGGATGACACTGTTATGGGGGCGCTGTGGATGTCACTGTTATGAGAGATCTGTGGATGTCACTGTTATGGGGGATTTGTGGATGTCACTGTTATGGGGGCACTGTGGATGTCACTGTTATGGGGCACTGTGGATGTCACTGTTATGGGGGCACTGTGGATGTCACTGTAATGGGGGATCTGTGGGTGTCACTGTTATAGCGGCACTGTGGATGTCACTGTTATGGGGGCACTGTGGATGTCACTGTTATGTGGGCACTGTGGATGTCACTGTTATGGGGGGACTGTGGATGTCACTGTTATGGGGGCACTGTGGGTGTCACTGTTATGGGGGCACTGTGGATGTCACTGTTATGGGGGCACTGTGGATGTCACTGTTATGGGGGATCTGTGGATGTCACTGTTATGGGGGCGCTGTGGATGGCACTGTTATGGGGTGATGTGGATGTCACTGTTATGTGGGATCTGTGGATGATACTTATGGGGGGATCTGTGGATGTCACTGTTATGGGGGCACTGTGGAGGTCACTGTTATGGGGCCACTGTGGAGGTCACTGTTATGGGGGCGCTGTGGATGACACTGTTATGGGGGCGCTGTGGATGACAATGTTATGGGGGCACTGTGGATGTCACTGTTATGGGAGCACTGTGGATGTCACTGTTATGGGGGCACTGTGGATGTCACTGTTATGGGGGCACTGTGGATGTCACTGTTATAGGGCCTCTGTGGATGTCACTGTTATGGGGGCGCTGTGGTTGTCACTGTTAAGGGGGATCTGTGGATGTCACTGTTATGGGGGATTTGTGGATGTCACTGTTATGGAGGATCTGTGGATGTCACTGTTATGGGGGCGCTGTGGATGTCACTGTTATGGGGGCGCTGTGGATGTCACTGTTATGGAGGATCTGTGGATGTCACTGTTATGGGGGCGCTGTGGATGTCACTGTTATGGGGGCGCTGAGGATGTCACTGTTATGGGGGCGCTGTGGATGTCACTGTTATGGAGGATCTGTGGATGTCACTGTTATGGTGGCACTGTGGATGTCACTGTTATGGGGGCGCTGTGGATGTCACTGTTATGGGGGCACTGTGGATGTCACTGTTATGGGGGCGCTGTGGATGTCACTGTTATGGGGGCGCTGTGGATGTCACTGTTATGGAGGATCTGTGGATGTCACTGTTATGGGGGCGCTGTGGATGACACTGTTATGGGGGCACTGTGGATGTCACTGTTATGGGGGCACTGTGGAGGTCACTGTTATGGGGGCACTGTGGATGTCACTGTTATGGGGCACTGTGGGTGTCACTGTTATGGGGGCACTGTGGATGTCACTGTTATGGGGGATCTGTGGATGTCACTGTTATGGGGGATCTGTGGATGACACTGTTATGGGGGATCTGTGGATGTCACTGTTATGGGGGATCTGTGGATGTCACACTGTTATGGGGATCTGTGGATGACACTGTTATGGTGGATCTGTGGATGACACTGTTATGGGGGGGCTGTGGATGTCACTGTTATAGGGGCACTGTAGATGACACTGTTATGGGGTATTTGTGGATGACACTGTTATGGGGGATCTGTGGATGTCACTGTTATGGGGGAACTGTGGATGTCATTGTTATGGAGGATCTGTGGATGTCACTGTTATGGGGGCGCTGTGGATGTCACTGTTATGGGGGCACTGTGGATGTCACTGTTATGGAGGATCTGTGGATGTCACTGTTATGGGGGCACTGTGGATGTCACTGTTATGGGGGCACTGTGGATGTCACTGTTATGGAGGCGCTGTGGATGTCACTGTTATGGGGACGCTGTGGATGTCACTGTTATAGGGGATCTGTGGATGACACTGTTATGGGGGATCTGTGGATGACCCTGTTATTGGGGCGCTGTGGATGACCCTGTTATGGGGGATCTGTGGATGTCACTGTTATGGGGGTACTGTGGATGTCACTGTTATGGGGATCTGTGGATGTCACTGTTATGGGGGCACTGTGGGTGACACTGTTATGGGGGATCTGTGAATGTCACTGTTATGGGGGATCTGTGGATGTTACTGTTATGGGGCACTGTGGATGTCACTATTATGGGGGCACTGTGGATGTCACTGTTGTGGGGGATCTGTGGATGTCACTGTTATGGGGGGATCTGTGGATGTCACTGTTATGGGGGCACTGTGAAGGTCACTATTATGGGGGCGCTGTAAATGACATTGTTATGGGGACACTGTGGATGACACTGTTGTGGGGGCACTGTGGATGTCACTGTTATGGGGGCACTGTGGAGGTCACTGTTATGGGGGCACTGTGGATGTCACTGTTATGGGGCACTGTGGGTGTCACTGTTATGGGGGATCTGTGGATGTCACTGTTATGGGGGATCTGTGGATGTCACTGTTATGGGGGATCTGTGGATGACACTGTTATGGGGGATCTGTGGATGTCACTGTTATGGGGGATCTGTGGATGTCACACTGTTATGGGGATCTGTGGATGACACTGTTATGGGGGATCTGTGGATGACACTGTTATGGGGGGGCTGTGGATGTCACTGTTATGGGGGCACTGTAGATGACACTGTTATGGGGTATCTGTGGATGACACTGTTATGGGGGATCTGTGGATGTCACTGTTATGGGGGATCTGTGGATGTTATTGTTATGGGGGATCTGTGAATGTCACTGTTATGGGGGCACTGTGGTTGTCACTGTTATGGGGGCACTGTGGATGTCACTGTTATGGGGGCACTGTGGATGTCACTGTTATGGGGGAACTGTGGATGTCACTGTTATGGGGGATCTGTGGATGACACTGTTATGGGGGATCTGTGGATGTCACTGTTATGGGGGCACTGTGGATGTCACTGTTATGGGGGCATTGTGGATGTCACTGTTATGGGGGATCTGTGGATGTCACTGTTATGGGGGATCTGTGGATGTCACTGTTATGGGGGCACTGTGGATGTCACTGTTATGGGGGCACTGTGGAGGACACTGTTATGGGGGATCTGTGGATGGCACTGTTATGGGGGCGCTGTGGAGGACACGGTTATAGGGGATCTGTGGATGTCACTGTTATGGGGGCACTGTGGATGTCACTGTTATGGGGGCACTGTGGATGTCACTGTTATGGGGGCACTGTAGATGACACTGTTATGGGGTATCTGTGGATGACACTGTTATGGGGGATCTGTGGATGTCACTGTTATGGGGGAACTGTGGATGTCATTGTTATGGGGGATCTGTGGATGTCACTGTTATGGGGGATCTGTGGATGTTATTGTTATGGGGGATCTGTGAATGTCACTGTTATGGGGGCACTGTGGTTGTCACTCTTATGGGGGATCTGTGGATGTCACTGTTATGGGGGATCTGTGGATGTTATTGTTATGGGGGATCTGTGAATGTCACTGTTATGGGGGCACTGTGGTTGTCACTGTTATGGGGGATCTGTGGATGTCACTGTTATGGGGGATCTGTGGATGTCACTGTTATGGGGGATCTGTGGATGCCACTGTTATGGGGGATCTGTGGATGTCACTGTTATGGGGGATCTGTGGAGGTCACTGTTATGGGGGCACTGTGGATGTCACTGTTATGGGGGATCTGTGGATGTCACTGTTATGGGGGATTTGTGGATGTCACTGTTATGGGGGCACTGTGGATGTCACTGTTATGGGGGATCTGTGGATGTCACTGTTATGGGGGCACTGTGGATGACACTGTTATGGGGGATCTGTGGATGTCACTGTAATGGGGGCACTGTGGATGTCACTGTTATGGGGGCACTGTGGTTGTCACTGTTAAGGGGGATCTGTGGATGTCACTGTTATGGGGGCACTGTGGATGTCACTGTTATGGGAGCAAAGTGGATGACACTGTTATGGGGGCACTGTGGGTGTCACTGTTATGGGGGCACTGTGTACGTCACTGTTATGGGGGAACTGTGGATGTCACTGTTAAGGGGGCACTGTGGATGTCTCTGTTATGGGGGCACTGTGGATGTCACTGTTATGGGGGCACTGTGGATGTCACTGTTATGGGGCACTGTGGATGTCACTATTATGGGGGCACTGTGGATGTCACTGTTGTGGGGGATCTGTGGATGACACTTATGGGGGGATCTGTGGATGTCACTGTTATGGGGACACTGTGGAGGACACTGTTATGGGGTATCTGTGGATGACACTGTTATGGGGGCACTGTGGATGTCACTGTTATGGGGGCGCTGTGTATGACACTGTTATGGGGGCACTGTGGAGGTCACTGTTATGGGGGATCTGTGGATGTCACTGTTATGGGGGCACTGTGGATGTCACTGTTATGGGGGCACTGTGGATGTCACTGTTATGGGGGCACTGTGGATGTCACTGTTATGGGGGCACTGTGGATGTCACTGTTATGGGGGCACTGTGGATGTCACTGTTTTGGGGGCACTGTGGATGTCACTATTATGGGGGCACTGTGGATGTCACTGTTATGGGGGCACTGTGGATGTCACTGTTATGGGGCACTGTGGATGTCACTGTTATGGGGGCACTGTGGATGTCACTGTTATGGGGGCACTGTGGATGTCACTGTTATGGGGCACTGTGGATGTCACTGTTATGGGGGCACTGTGGAGGTCACTGTTATGGGGGATCTGTGGATGTCACTGTTATGGGGGCACTGTGGATGTCACTGTTATGGGGGCACTGTGGAGGTCACTGTTGTGGGGGCACTGTGGATGACACTGTTATGGGGGCGCTGTGGATGTCACTGTTATGGGGGCGCTGTGGATGTCACTGTTATGGGGGCGCTGTGGATGTCACTGTTATGGGGGATCTGTGGATGACACTTATGGGGGGATCTGTGGATGTCACTGTTATGGGGGCACTGTGGAGGTCACTGTTATGGGGGCACTGTGGATGTCACTGTTATGGGGCACTGTGCATGTCACTATTATGGGGGATCTGTGGATGACACTGTTATGGGGGATCTGTGGATGACACTTATGGGGGGATCTGTGGATGTCACTGTTATGGCGGCACTGTGGAGGTCACTGTTATGGGGACATTGTGGAGGTCACTGTTATGGGGGCGCTGTGGATGACACTGTTATGGGGGCACTGTGGATGACACTGTTATGGGGGATCTGTGGATGTCACTGTTATGGGGCGCTGTGGATGTCACTGTTATGGGGATCTGTGGATGACACTGTTATGGGGGCACTGTGGAGGTCACTGTTATGGGGGATCTGTGGATGTCACTGTTATGGGGGATCTGTGGATGTCACTGTTATGGGGGATCTGTGGATGTCACTGTTATGGGGGATCTGTGGATGTCACTGTTATGGGGGCACTGTGGATGTCACTGTTATGGGGGATCTGTGGAGGTCACTGTTATGGGGGATCTGTGGATGACACTGTTATGGGGGATCTGTGGATGTCACTGTTATGGGGGATCTGTGGATGTCACTGTTATGGGGGCACTGTGGATGTCACTGTTATGGGGGATTTGTGGATGACACTGTTATGGGGGCGCTGTGGATGACAATCGTTATGGGGGCACTGTGGATGTCACTGTTATGGGGGCACTGTGGATGTCACTGTAATGGGGGCACTGTGGATGTCACTGCTATGGGGGCACTGTGGATGTTACTGCTATGCGGGCACTGTGGATGACACTGTTATGGAGGATCTGTGGATGACACTGTTATGGGGATCTGTGGATGACACTGTTATGGGGGATCTGTGGATGACACTGTTATGGGGATCTGTGGATGTCACTGTTATGGGGATCTGTGGATGACACTGTTATGGAGGATCTGTGGATGTCACTGTTATGGGGATCTGTGGATGTCACTGTTATGGGGCGCTGTGGATGTCACTGTTATGGGGGCGCTGTGGATGTCACTGTTATGGAGGATCTGTGGATGTCACTGTTATGGGGCGCTGTGGATGTCACTGTTATGGGGATCTGTGGATGTCACTGTTATGGGGGCACTGTGGATGTCACTGTTATGGGGATCTGTGGATGTCACTGTTATGGGGGCACTGTGGAGGTCACTGTTATGGGGGATCTGTGGATGTCACTGTTATGGGGGCACTGTGGAGGTCACTGTTATGGGGGCACTGTGGATGTCACTGCTATGGGGGCTGTGGATGTCACTGTTATGGGGACACTGCCTGGCATAATTTCTGGACTTTTGGGGGAGGGGCTTGGTGTAGATAATTTGCATGTTACAGTAGGTGCGGAAAGGAAGTATGACATCAGATGCAGCGCAGTGTACGAGGCGAGATCATGTGACCTGCCGTCTAGACAGCTGTTTCCGGGTCACAGGTCATTCCTTTTTCCATCATGGCCGCCTCCTTGTGCGACGTGTTCGCCTTTTGTGTGGAGCCGGAGCCGGCCCGGCGGGCGGTGGAGATCCGCTTCATCAACAGCGGCAAGGTACCGGAGACAGAGGAGGGTGGAGGCCGGGAAGAGGGGGCGGCGTCCCGGGGAGAGGAGCAGGAGCCGCCCGTCTCCAGGGGCTGTGTGTGAACAATACCACCAGAGTGCCCTCCTCCTGTATACAGCAGTGTACCCTGCCCCCACCTCACAGTATATACAGCAGTGTACCCTGCCCCCACCTCACAGTATATACAGCAGTGTACCCTGCCCCCACCTCACAGTATATACAGCAGTGTACCCTGCCCCCACCTCACAGTATATACAGCAGTGTACCCTGCCCCCACCTCACAGTATATACAGCAGTGTACCCTGCCCCCACCTCACAGTATATACAGCAGTGTGCCCTGCCCCCACCTCACAGTATATACAGCAGTGTGCCCTGCCCCCACCTCACAGTATATACAGCAGTGTACCCTGCCCCCACCTCACAGTATATACAGCAGTGTACCCTGCCCCCACCTCACAGTATATACAGCAGTGTACCCTGCCCCCACCTCACAGTATATACAGCAATGTACCCTGCCCCCACCTCACAGTATATACAGCAGTGTACCCTGCCCCCACCTCACAGTATATACAGCAGTGTACCCTGCCCCCACCTCACAGTATATACAGCATTGTGCCCTGCCCCCACCTCACAGTATATACAGCAGTGTGCCCTGCCCCCATCTCACAGTATATGCAGCAGTGTACCCTGCCCCCGCCTCACATTATATACAGCAGTGTGCCCTGCCCCCACCTCACAGTATATACAGCAGTGTACCCTGCCCCCACCTCACAGTATATACAGCAGTGTACCCTGCCCCCATCTCACAGTATATACAGCAATGTGCCCTGCCCCCACCTCACAGTATATACAGCAGTGTACCCTGCCCCCACCTCACAGTATATACAGCAGTGTACCCTGCCCCCACCTCACAGTATATACAGCAGTGTACCCTGCCCCCACCTCACAGTATATACAGCAGTGTACCCTGCCTCCACCTCACAGTATATACAGCAGTGTACCCTGCACCCCACCTCACAGTATATACAGCAGTGTACCCTGCCCCACCTCACAGTATATACAGCAGTGTGCCCTGCCCCCACCTCACAGTATATACAGCAGTGTACCCTGTCTCCACCTCACAGTATATACAGCAATGTGCCCCTGCCCTCCACCTCACAGTATATACAGCAGTGTACCCTGTCTCCACCTCACAGTATATACAGCAGTGTACCCTGTCTCCACCTCACAGTATATACAGCAGTGTACCCTGCCCCCACCTCACAGTATATACAGCAGTGTGCCCTGCCCCATCTCACAGTATATACAGCAGTGTCACCTGCCCCACCTCACAGTATATACAGCAGTGTACCCTGCCCCCGCCTCACAGTATATACAGCAGTGTACCCTGCCCCCACCTCACAGTATATACAGCAGTGTACCCTGCCCCCACCTCACAGTATATACAGCAGTGTACCCTGCCCCCACCTCACAGTATATACAGCAGTGTGCCCTGCCCCCACCTTACAGTATATACAGCAGTGTACCCTGCCCCCACCTCACAGTATATACAGCAGTGTACCCTGCCCCCACCTCACAGTATATACAGCAGTGTACCCTGCCCCCACCTCACAGTATATACAGCAATGTGCCCTGCCCCCACCTCACAGTATATACAGCAGTGTACCCTGCCCCCACCTCACAGTATATACAGCAGTGTACCCTGCCCCCCACCTCACAGTATATACAGCAGTGTACCCTGCCCCCACCTCACAGTATATACAGCAGTGTACCCTGCCCCCACCTCACAGTATATACAGCAGTGTACCCTGCCCCCACCTCACAGTATATACAGCAGTGTGCCCTGCCCCCACCTCACAGTATATACAGCAGTGTACCCTGCCCCCACCTCACAGTATATACAGCAGTGTACCCTGCCCCCACCTCACAGTATATACAGCAGTGTACCCTGCCCCCACCTCACAGTATATACAGCAGTGTACCCTGCCCCACCTCACAGTATATACAGCAGTGTGCCCTGCCCCCACCTCACAGTATATACAGCAGTGTACCCTGCCCCCACCTCACAGTATATACAGCAGTGTACCCTGCCCCCACCTCACAGTATATACAGCAGTGTACCCTGCCCCCACCTCACAGTATATACAGCAGTGCCCTGCCCCCACCTCACAGTATATACAGCAGTGTACCCTGCACCCCCACCTCACAGTATATACAGCAGTGTACCCTGCACCCCCACCTCACAGTATATACAGCAGTGTACCCTGCCCCCACCTCACAGTATATACAGCAGTGTACCCTGCCCCCACCTCACAGTATATACAGCAGTGTACCCTGCCCCCACCTCACAGTATATACAGCAGTGTACCCTGCCTCCACCTCACAGTATATACAGCAGTGTACCCTGCACCCCCCTCACAGTATATACAGCAGTGTACCCTGCACCCCCACCTCACAGTATATACAGCAATGTACCCTGCCCCCACCTCACAGTATATACAGCAGTGTACCCTGCCCCCACCTCACAGTATATACAGCAGTGTACCCTGCCCCCGCCTCACAGTATATACAGCAGTGTACCCTGCCTCCACCTCACAGTATATACAGCAGTGTACCCCTGCACCCCCACCTCACAGTATATACAGCAGTGTACCCTGCACCCCCCACCTCACAGTATATACAGCAGTGTACCCTGCCCCCACCTCACAGTATATACAGCAGTGTACCCTGCACCCCCACCTCACAGTATATACAGCAGTGTACCCTGCCCCCCACCTCACAGTATATACAGCAGTGTACCCTGCCCCCACCTCACAGTATATACAGCAGTGTACCCTGCACCCCACCTCACAGTATATACAGCAGTGTACCCTGCACCCCCACCTCACAGTATATACAGCAGTGTACCCTGCCCCCCCACCTCATAGTATATACAGCAGTGTACCCTGCCCCCACCTCACAGTATATACAGCAGTGTACCCTGCCCCCATAAGCGTTCCCTTCGACTATACATTTCCACCCTCAACCTGTCCTGGCCAGCTCCCCCCCGCCCTCACTTTCTGCTTCTGATGGTTTCCTTGCTGTCATTTAGGGGAGGGTCTGTTTGCCGCCCGGAGCATCCGGAAGGGGGACACCATATTTCAGGAGAAGCCTGCTGGTGTCGTCCCAGTTCCAGTGGAGCGCGCTGTACAGATGCCGGTAGGGACGGCACCATCATGGCGCCATGTGTCTGGGACATCTGGGTGGGTGCAGTATAGCTGCCATTACTGTCACCCAGCCTTCCCCCTCCCGCTGGTATTACTGGGGTACACGTGTGCCTCCCCAATAACCCTCTGAACATTCGTTTCGTAGCCTGCGACCACTGTCTGCGATCTCTGGAGACGGCGGAGGAGAACGCCAGAGACTGTCCGCCAATGTCCACGATCACGCTCCCCTACCCAGAGCTCTGCAGCGTCCAGAATGGGCTCCACCAGCAGTGCCCTCAGTGCCCAGGTGAGGAGCGGAGCACACTGCAGCAGACTCTGACCGTAGCCGTGTCTGATGGAGAAAAGCCGCAGTGTAAAGCATGGGGGACCCTTTATAAGACTTAATGATGGATTTCAGTCTTTATTAGACAATTCAACTAAGCTTGAGCTACTGATCCCAGACATGCTGTAATGGAGCAGAGCCGTAGTGTAAAGCATGTGGAGGAAAAAATATAGCATTGCAAGGACTCAGCAGGCAGCCAAGGTAATAGCTGTTCCCTGATGGAGCGGAGCTGCCATTGTAAAGCATGGACAGAGAGAGAGCCTGGTTGAGCTGTCGGCCTGACCGGGAGGTCGGGTGAGGCTGTCGGCCTGACCGGAGAGGTCCTGGTGAGCTGTCGGCCTGACCGGGGTCCTGGTGAGCTGTCGGCCTGACCGGGAGGTCCTGGTGAGCTGTCGGCCTGAGCCGGGGGGTCCCGGGTGAGCTGTCGGCCTGACCGGGAGTCCGGGTGAGCTGTCGGCCTGACCGGGGGTCCGGGTGAGCTGTCGGCCTGACCGGGGGTCCGGGTGAGCTGTCGGCCTGACAGGGGGTCCGGGTGAGCTGTCGGCCTGACCGGGGGTCGGGTGAGCTGTCGGCCTGGAGCAGCTGTGCCCTCAGCTTTGTGACAGTCTCCTCTTCTCTATGCAGGTATCATATTGCAGCGCCGAGTGTCTCCGAGCTGCCAGAGAACACAATGCCACCAGGTCCTGTGTCTGGGGTCCTCTCGGGACAACCCCAACATCCACTCAATAAACTGGAGGATGCCTGGAGGTAGGACCAGTACACAACCAGTTTAAAAGCAGCGTGCCCCAGTATCCAGTCCTCCTGCTGTGCTGCTCCTCGGAAGTAGGTGGCGCTGTCCATCGATCAAGCAGAGCTCTGCACCCTGTTGCTTTCCAGCTCTGGTTAATTCACA